>CM037010.1:17168814-17666181 GCA_020826895.1 Aquilegia kansuensis | reverse complement strand
AAGCGTCAGCTTATATGGGTAGCATTTTCGACTTACTTTTTAGGCCCTTCTATGAGGGTCTTCCACGTCTTCCAGTGACTTGGTTGTTTTCCAGGGACTTTGGCTGGTAACCTTTTTACTTTTTGCAGCTTTCCTCACCGAGGAAAACTGTTGCAAGTTTTTTTGACTCCTCTTGTTGAGGCAGTCTCCTTCATGGCCATTGTTTCCTGAGAATACAGTTACCGAGTTCTGGTATTAAGGTTTCAGTTTGGATTTCGTTTCTCAGTACCACGATAGGGTTGTCCTGCTTTTCTTAGCGCTGGGTGTTTCCACCTGGTGTTTTAGCTTTGCCACTCAAAATGTTGGTTAAGGTTGTCTTGAAGTCATTACTCGTCAGTCAGTCAGTCGGTCAGTTTTTGGGTCTTTCCACGTTAGTTTTACCAAGTCTTCCACGTGTTAACTGTGTTCTACGTGATGGTTGGGTCTCTGTTATCCATTTGGATGGGATCGTTGTTGCGTCGCAGTTGCTTTTGGCGGTTCTAAGTGTGATGCCCGAGTATCAAGGCTTGGCAATGGTAGCAGGTTCTTTCAGGCTGCCATCATGACCCATGTTGGGTTGTTTTTTTACCAAGTTCTAGTTTTATTCAGGCCAATCTGCTGTATGAACTGTACTCTGTAACTTGTTTATTATATTAATGGAATGGATTTTCTATGTTGTGTACATCTGTTTTAACAATGGGTTTTTCATGTATGTATATGTATGGTACTGGTATTTATTTGCTTGCATTTAGAGGAGGGAGGTTTATCACTCATTGTCATTTTTCTATAGCTCTGTCTGAGATACGGCTCTAGTATGACAATGAGAAGTTATACATTATGGTATCATGTGTAAACAAGGTTGCCTCTTTCTTATACCATCCATTACTTAGCATAACATGACTTCTGTGGTAAAGGAAGCAGATGCTAAAGCTTATTTATTTTAGGACCCTTTTAGGTTTGGTAATAGTTATTTTTCTGTCTCTGTTTTATTATTGTGGTAATCAGTGCAGCACCATGAATTTTTTTGAACATACAGAATCTGTGCTTTGCACAGATTTTTAAACAAATAGATCCATTGTATAATGTTTTTATTATCCTGTAGGCTATCCTATTTTTATCCTGTAATTCTTATATTTCTCATGTTCTCTGAGTGTCTGTATGACTGTATATGCATGTTACCCACAGCCCACAGGTCACAGCACTGATAGCCCCAGTCAAGGAATTAGAAACTGCTCTAGTCTACCCAGTCTAGGCAGCAGCAGCAAGGTATCCATGCGAGCAATCGTTGTGATGCCGCTTGCCACTGTACCTCCTCAAAGAGCCTGAGATGTAGATAAAAAACGGTAGAACCATGCCTGTCAAGTCCATATGATTTTGTAGCGGCCACCATACCATCTGGGAAATGGTTTCTCTAGCTAAGAATGGCTATACAATCCTTATGTCCTGATGTGGTAGACAGCATGTTAGCAAGATGGAAATTGAGACGGGGAAGTAAGCTGAGCGCCTGAGCCCATTCAAGCACCAACCAGAGACGGGAGAGAAACTATGGAGTTGTGGGACGCAGGGGTCTCCATGTTCATGGATTAGAAGTAAGTAACTACACAGTTAACAGATGATGAAACAAGGCAGGCAAGAGTTTAATCTGAACAGCAACATAAAGCCATGAAAGATATGTAAAACGCAGCACATCATGTTGATTGATAATTTCAAGGGTATTACATCTCTCTTTCTCGTTCATTTTAGGGTTTTTTAGTTGAATGGTTTACTTGTCTTCTTTAGCACTTGACTACCAAAAATTCAAGGTTTGGTTTAGGTTTTTGATAATTATCATGTTAATTGATGATTTCAAAGCTACTATTATGAAGTTTCTTAAGCAATTAGCATTTTTCTGCAAAGCTGATTGACCTGTGACCTAAAAGGAATTGATTGATTAGGTTGATAATGCAAATTCCTATTTTTTAATGTACGGAATTGTGATATTAGGTTTTTATTATGAAAACTATTACCTAAAAGGATTGATTAACTAGGTTCATACTACTAGTTTATATTCTTAAATCCCCTAGCTTGAGTCTAACTTCTGTGCATAAACTGTAAAACGGTGCCCTTGCTTGTTTGGATTATATGCATATGTAATATTTGACAACAGTTCTTTTTAGATCCTACGAACCCATAATGATCACAAAGATGTTGTGTAAGAAACCTTGATGCTCTTCTAATGTTGTCATCAATCTTAATGCTCTTTTCAGTGGTTGGATTGCTGACAATGTTGGCTATTGTATGGCCTTCCAGTTGACAATGTCGCCGATGATTATTGGGAGTCATTGAGGTAATGCATGAAAGTTTCCAGTTTGTTATCTAATTTTACTACTAGTGCTCTTATATGGAAGTTTCCAGTTTATGTTATTTTATTGCTAGTACTCTTCGATGAAAGTTTCTTAAGAATATCTCTATACCTATGTATGCAGCACAACAAACCTCTGCATCTCCCTTTCTCTCTCTTTATATTGTTTTATTCTTGAATGTGTTATTCTTCTGACTCCATTCAATATTTTGAGAATCTTAGATGTTAGCTACCAGTCTACCTTTCTATGAAATGTACCTTTTCATTGATGATTTTGATTTCTTGCTTCTGTGTACCATGTCTCTATCTGTAGTTCTGGCTTAAAAAAATCATGAATAAGAAAAATGTTAGATTTTTTTTTAACTTTGCTTTGTTATTATCGCATGAAAATATCTTGGGAATCTGGTTGATATGAAAAGTGTAGATTTTAGATTATAGGCTCCTAGTTTGTATAGATCTATTTGTTCTGTTTTTCCCTTAGAAGTGTTTTATTTTTATGATAGAAAGCGAACATGTGATATAAACCTTCTTCTATTCTGTATAATAAGGAAAAACTAACAGGCTAGCTTCTAGGAAAACCCATAAGAGAACTTGTTTTGAATATTGTTCTTCTAGTGTATCACATTCAATTTATCATATCTGAAACTTCAATTTACTTCATGCTGCAGATGTCTCTTGACTCTTCCACCATGATGTCAACTCCTGGCCCTATAGTGGATTTTGTACTCACTAAAACATGAGGGACGGAAGGGTTGAGCTAAAATTAGACTCATCTGTTATAATTGAGGGTGTAACTGATCCAGTTCTATTTCATATTAGACTCATCTGTCTTGGGGCTTGAGCTGAAATTATGATCAGTTCTGGGGAATAGGAATGGACCATGTAGGTGCAGGACAATACACAATAGTAACCTTTTTAGGGCTTAAAATCTGACACATTTTTAGGTTTAGGTATTTTAAGGTTCCCTAGGCACCTATTTTCTAGTTGAGTAGCTAGTATTTATTAGTAAGCTCATTTCTATTTTGAGTTCTGTGTACAAATTACAATGATCAGTTGTTTCCTGTTTCTCTATTTTTTCAGTAAATGTCATGTAGAAGATATCTCTGAGTTTATTTTTGAATTTAAATCCTGCCAAAAATCCAAGGAAAATTTTCAAGGCAAATTGAGAAGTTTATTACCACCCATAAAGCTTCATGTAGGTGTGAAGATTGTATCTACTATCTGGATTTACAGGTGAAGTACCTGGAGAACGACAACTTCAGGTTCCAATGGGGTGCAAGAGAAGGACCCCTTTGTGATGAACCCATAAGAAACGTGAAGTTCAAAATTGTGAATGCAAAGATCGCTTCGGAGTCCTTGAACAGAGGTACTGCTCAGATCATTCCCACTGCCCGACGTGTGGCCTATTCAGCTTTTCTCATGGCAAATGCAAAGGGGGCTTATGGAGCCTGTGTACTATGTAGGGGTATGTTTTATGGGAGTCCATACGTTTTTCTCACTCAATATGGGAGTTGCTTGTGTTGTTTCAGATATAAACCCCTACTGATTGTGTACCTGCCATTTACACGGTGTTATCCCGTCGTTGTGGTCATGTAACAGCTGACATTGCTCAAGCGGGTATCCCATCTTATATCCTTAAGGTTTAACAAATTGCTTGTACTTTATTATTAGATGTATGGTTGCATGAACTACCTATACTGGATACATGGATGTCTATAACAATGCCTCTTAGTCTCTAGCATGTGTTTCAATCTTGGTAATGAATTATTCATGTCAGACGGGAATTTTATAACTAAATTTCATTCTTCTTGTGCACATTTCTATTTTATATAAAATGACAGCCTTCATTTTAACCAGAGACTTCTTTGCTTTTGGATTTTGGAGGCATTTTTACCCGTTTAATATCTTGATCTTATAAATGTTACAGGAGGTAATTGACTGCCACAAGAGCTCTAAGTTATAGGGAATTGTCTGCATATTTTCATTGTAGATACTGAATGAGGTGTCCCTATCTTCATTACATTATGAACAGAATGCTTTTATAATAGGGAAAAAAATCTTTCTTTTTTTTTGAAAGAGTTAAGGGTTGAGGCAGAAGGGAAAAGAAATCTTATTTTGTCTTTCTTCCGATTTCTGTAGAATTATTTTTTCAAGCAATGCACTAGTTGGCGACCACTGTCACTAGAGATATCATGATCTCTGTGGCGTCAGAAATGTCTGAAATCGCTTGGACCCAGTGCAGGTCTCACCCAGCTTCCAGTTCAGGTTTTGTAAATATTCTCAGGAAATTTTTCGTTTCTATATCTTCCAGTTTTTTCATCAAAGTGTTTAGAGGTTGCAACATTTCCATTGAAAAGTCGTTAAGAGGGAAGGGTTCTTAATGCACCAACGGTGATATATTCTTTACATTTATTTCCATTTTATATTACTTCCATGTTTTTTGCCTTTGCAGCATATTATTTTTTTATTCGCTGAGAAGCATATTGATAATCCACACAGCCTAACTAAGGAAGATCCCCAGTGGATGCGAGTTGGCCCTGTGTTAAAGGTTGAGAAATTGTTTGAACAAGTAAAGCTCCTGGTTCCCCTGACATGTGTTGCCAGACGGGAAAAATTGTGATATATAGGTATGGTTCACTTGAATTCTGTTATTGCAGTGCATTTCATTAAGCAGCTGCTTTTCTACATGGGTTTTCCTTGAAGCTCGCATGTTGCTTTTTCCTTATTATTATCTTCCCATGATCTTTTGTTGGTTTAATGCTTGAAGACTCCAATATGTTCAATATTAACTTGGTTTTAACCTTTTGCTGCAGTTATCATACTTGGACTGTAAGGCATGTTCATCTCTACTGCAATATGAGGTGGTTGCAGAAAACTTTGCAGAAAACCTTTTGCCTTCATTGCTAACTGATACTTTTGTTTTTAGAAGAGAACTTGTGCCAATAACTTGTATTTATCGGAGTAATAAAAGTATTACCTCTTGACAGCAAAAAAATGGCACTTGGTATGTAACAGATTTTTGTGACAATTTTGGTTTGTCACAGATTTCCTGAATTTTTTCATTAGAATTTTTCTCAAGTATGACGCACTAGGTATGTCGCAAAATTTTTGTGATAATTTTGGTCTGTCACAGATTTTCAGAATTAGTGACGCACCAAATATGTCATTAGTGAATTATGACATGAAATAGGGAAAACTGTATGTCACTGTTCTGTTTTTCTGGTGTATATAGATGGACAAACGTAACTCCTTGCTTGTAAGCCTGCAGTCACCAAAGCAGCAGTTAAACTTGCTTGGTTTCTACTGTATGCAATTGCAAGTGTGCTTTGATGGAGTCTTCCAGTTAATTGGGCAGATAGTAGTAGACACAGCCTGCAGTAATCTAGCTGTCAGATTGGGCATAGGTGAAAGCCTTCCAAAGCAGTTAGCTCGCTCATTTTCAGAGCAAAGTACTGTTCTCATGAGTCATGCCATCAGCAAGGGAAACGTACAATATGTAATCAGTGATTTAACAAATTATGTAGTATCAATTAGAGCACATTTAATCATAACTTGAAACAAAAATACTAAGCCACCATTTTCTAAGTGCTGGTCCAAAATTAAATCAGTAGTATGTGTAAGCAACTATAGAAGAAAGGGAATACATTTCATTCATAATCAATAATCAATAAGCTCCCATGTTGTTGAGAATGGTAGTAAGAATATTCAAAACCTGAAAAGCTAAAAGAGGACTAACATCCAGTGTACCCATGACAGGGGGAAGAATATTGCGAAAAAGATTCAAATAAGGATCACACAAATCTCTAACTGCAGACAAAGGCCAACAATCCCATGGAACATTAGGAAACCAAGTAAACAAAACCCTAACCATCAATATCCCAGCATAGATTTCAAGAAACTTTGATATTGCAATAGCAACAACAGTAAGTGGTGTATTCAAAGGCCTACTCATAATCTCTCCAAGAGATGCGAAAAACAACGTCCCAATCATACTGGCAGAACAAACAAGATTTTCTTGAACCTTCGTAAGCAAGGAAAGTTCTTCCTGTGTAGGGATCATGCAGATTTGTTTCAAACCCTTTCCCATTGCTTCTCTAAAGACTTTCGCCATGGACAAACCAACTGCCAAGGCTTGAGCAATCAAACAAGTTGAATCCGAGAGAAGGGTTGAAGAAATAGGGTTATTAGTAGTCTTTGGTGATACCCTAAGTTTTGGAATTGGTTTAAGATGATTGTTTGATCTGCTGATGAGAGAAAGGTTGGGGTAAGAGCTGTGAGAGAAAGATTTGAATGAAGATATTGCGCTAGGAAGAACAACTACTTTTTTGTTAAGAAAATATGATTTATTAGGGTTTTGATAAAAAAGGATAGAAGAAGAACTCAATGAAGCCATATTGTTTGTTACTGGTACCGAGTTAGAAAGATTTGGGTGGGTTTTGTTGATGAGTTTGGTTAAAAACATCAAGTCCCTCTGCAACCATCTAGGCTATATTATCTCTCACAAGTCACACCTTCAGTTCAGTCAGTGTGTAATGTGTTATTAAAAAAGAATTTTACCCCTTCTCTTCTCTCTCTGATTTTGTGTGGCCCATTTGGTAGGGTTTTTCTTATGTAAATTATGATCCCGCTAAATCTTGTTCAAGTAAACTAGAAAACAGATACACACTATCTAGAAATTTTAGAAACATGTAACAATAATAATAATAATAATAATGGCTACTAGTATAAGAAAACTTGCTAATGTTCTTCTACTACTACCTCTTTATCATTCTCCATTCCATAAATTCAAAACAATTCCCATTTTCTATTTAACCACTACCCCTTCATCTCAATCACTTATCAATTTCAATTTCTCCCATTTCCAATCACTTTCAACTCAACCAATTCAACTAAATCTCATCCCTTTATCTGAAGATGTAAATGAGATTTGTCGTCTTCTTAGCGATTTCCGAAGCCCCCATCATGATATTGAGTCAGCTCTTAATTGTTATTCTGGAAAAGTTTCTACTGATTTAGTTGAACAAGTTTTGAAAAGATGTAAGAATCTTGAGTTTTCTGCTCATAGATTTTTTCTTTGGGCTAGAAAATTGCAGGGTTTTATTCATAGTAAAGATAGTCATCATATTCTTGTTGATATACTTGGAAGTAGTAAACAGTTTCCATTGATTTGGGATTTTCTTTCTGAAATTAGAGATGGTGGAGATCATGAACTTAGGCCTGAATTTTTTTGGATTATATTTAAGTCTTATTGTAGAGCTGATTTACCCATGGATGCAATAAGAGCTTTTGAGAAAATGAGTGATTTTGATCTTAAACCTGGGGTTGATGATCTTGATCAGCTTATTTTTATGCTTTGTAAGAAGAAGTTTGTTAAGGAAGCTCAAGAGTTTTTTGATAGAGTGAAACTTGATTTTACACCGAGTCCCAAGAGTTACAGTATTCTCATGAGGGGTTGGGGTGAAGTGGGTGATGCTGTTGAAGCTCGGAAACTGTTTGATGAAATTCTTCAGAGAGGATGTTCTGTGGATTTGATTGCTTTTAATACTTTGTTGGAATCTCTGTGCCGTGGGAAAAAGGCCGATGAAGCTTATAAGCTTTTTAAAGATATGGGGCTCTATGGACTCAAGCCTGATGGTAGTACTTATTCTGTTTTTATTCGTGCTTCATGCGAGATAAATGATGTTCATTCAGCTGTGAAAGTTCTTGATAGGATGAGAAGGTATAATCTAGCGCCAAATGTTTTTACTTATAACTGCATTGTGAAGCTTTTTGTTAAGAACCGAATGCTAGATGATGCTTATTTACTATTAGACGAGATGATTGAGAGAGGTGTTAGTCCTGATATATGGAGTTACAATGCAATTGAGGCATTCCATTGTGATCATTGTGAAGTTCATAAGGCCCTTAAAATGATCCAAAGGATGGAAAATGATGGTTGTATGCCCAATCGCAATACTTATAATATGGTTCTTAAGATGTTGATAAGAGTGGGTAGGTTTGACCGGGCAACAGAATTATGGGATAGTATGGGCGAGAGGGGATATTATGCCCCAGTTCCCACCTACGCTGTCATGATCCACGGTCTCTGTAAGAAGAAAGGTCAAGTGGAGGAGGCATGTCGCTACTTTGAAATGATGATTGATGAAGGATTACCTCCGTATCCTTGTACCTGTGAGTTGTTACGGGATCGTCTTTTAGGACTAGGATTCTTGGAGAAGACTAAAATACTCACAAACAAAATGCTACAGAGTACTTCATGTTCAATCCAAGAGCTATCCAAAATAATGGCAGGTCATAAGGCTTATACAGAACCATGCAGTCAAGAAGAAGAGCCGAAATGGTATGAAAATATTGGATAATAAAAATGTTATAACTCTCAGTTTGATTAGTTTGGGTTGTCTTGAAATTTCAAGAAGGATAGGCATATGGTACATCCATCTACAAGTGCATTTTGTGTTTGACTAATTATACCACCACACGAAGATGGACTGCAGATTGAAGCTTATGTTTATAGTTGCAAAAAGGAACTGCAAGATTTTCGAATATCAGGTCTGTTATTATGAGAAGTTGGCACCTCTGCCTTTATTCAAGGCACCAATTTGAAAAAAAAAAGGGAAAATAGAGACAAGGAGAGGAGAGAGAGAGAGGTCAAAAGATGATCTAAGGCCTTGAGTGAACTTCTGGGAAATCTCCCATTCGCTTCCTTTAGTCAACTTGGGAAATATCCTCCACCGTCACTGTAAGTTACTTTTGTTACTAGATTTTCAACTTGCAACTTTTCAGCATTATTGTTATTTATTTTCATGGAAAGTCCTCAGTAGATTTTGAAACTAGTCTAGAATCTCAGATGTAGCAACTACTTGAAACAAGAAATTTAATTTTTTTTTCCTGTTTTGTTTTTTGGAAGAATGGCAAGAAGAGGTGAAGTTTAGGATTAAACATTGATGATATGCGAACCATTACAAATAAGTCTGGAATTTGATGCTAGTTCTTGAGGACTGCAGTATTTAATAGATTTACTTTGAAATTTAATGCCTTAGATCAACATATAAATATGTGAACATCTTCGCTCTCAAATCATGATCTTATTTACTCTTGAATTATTACATTGGTTTCGTAGGAGGTAATCTACAAAGTGAAACATACTATCCTTGACCATTCTTTGCTCCATCTATTTTCTACTAAAAGTTCACATTAGTTGTTAGCGGTTTAGTCAGTTGTCTTAGTCTGAATGTTCAGTTGAGTTTTGTGTATAGACAAAGGTGTGTGCTAATTTGCTGCTCTTGTGTGTACACCATTCAATACATGTTGATATCAGTGTTCTTTGTTCAATGTGAATGGACATATACCACTTGTTTTAATATTAAACACTCACAATTGAATCTATAATAAAATAAATTTCAACACAGATTTTAATTTTGTAGACAATGCAGGTAATTTAAAAAGTGAAAGATAAACCCAAAAAGTTTTATACCATCTCCTGTCACAATGCATTCCTCTCTGAGCAAAAACCCGTAAAAATCCTTTAATTGAAGTATAAAAGGATAAACCGAAACTCCATAGTGGTGTAAAACATTGTAAAAGTTGTTCTTCTGGAAGAGTTATATCCTATATAAATATTCCTGAAACAGAGCTTTTCAAAGTACTAAGGAGATGAAGCAGCTTTGTTATGAAACAACAACTTTTTAGAGGAAATTAATCTGATTAAATGTAGTAGGGAGTCCTTATAATATATTGTTCAGAAACTCCTTATCTAATTGTGGAAAAAGATCAGGAAAGGAAGCCTACCTAAAGTTAATTTTAGTGTATATTATATGCTTAAAAACATATTGACCATTAAAGCAATTTGTCGGGTGGCGCCTTACTGCATGTTGCAACAGGTGGAGTCCTGCAGATTTTCAGGAATCATCAATTACTGATTTTGTATAGTTCTGCAGACAGATAGCAAAGAAAGTCAATTAGTTGTAACCCAAAAACAAAACATGCCACGGCATTTTTGGTAGGTGTATTAGTTCGAAGTTTAACTCAAGTTTCAGGTGTATTTGGAAACTGTTACATTGACTTTCTTACTTCCAAAACCAGTTTGATCCCCTCAAACCTAGTAATTAATGGAGTATTTTGTTCTGTTAGCCTACCCCAAAATCCTGACACAGGGATTCTCTTCATTTAATTTGATAGAGAAACGTCTCTTTTATTTCACTCATCTCTTATCCGCAAAGACAAATGAATATAGAAGCACAAGTAAGACTGTAAGAGCATAGCAGACAAACTTCAGAGATAGAACTGATGGCTTCACCAAGAAACCTGTTCTATGATGGGTTGAGAACTAAACTTGTGGTAGTTTTTATACTTTGTCTCTCAGGTAAAGATCCAGGTAGTCAAAAACCAAATTAAAAGAGGGTTTATTTTTTCGACTAACAGATGTTTTGATTTAGGCTATTGGATCATTTGACTTGATTTCAATCTGTTTAGCTTATTAATAACAATATTTTGTGGACTTGCAGTTTCCTTAAATCTGCAAGCAAATGGAGAGAGTAGGAAGCAAAGGAAACAGCTCCTGGGTTCAAGGCCACCTTTGTGTGTCAACAAGTGCTTGAGTTGTAACCCTTGCTTTCCTACCCTTGTTACTTTGAAACCAGGCCAAAAGAAACTACTTCAGGAGGAGAAAAGCGACTACTATCCAGTGTCATGGAAATGCAGATGTGGAGACAAGATATTTAATCCTTGATGTCTACTGCATCTCTAAATATATGTACAGCATATGTGGATGTTTGAATAGTATGAAAACATGTCTTGTTCTTCAATGCGTCAAAAGACCTAGACTAATAGTGGCCGGTTCAGAGGCAGTAAAGAAGACTTGGTATGCTGTTCAATATCTTACATGAATTTCTTTTCAATCTGGTTTGCCTTTTTATATTTCCTTCTCTTTTCTATCTAGTGTAAAGGAGATTAGCCACAAAATCTCAGAAGTTCCCAATTTCAGGCCATTTTCAAGTATCCAAAGCCCCATCATTTTGCCTCAAGTCATAATCAACTCAGTTTTCTTCAGGTTGTCGTATCACTATATAAGTAGTATATATACAAATAGCAAGGTTATTGTACTGATATTATCTCCCCAGTTGCTCTCTCATGTATGACTGATGGTTATAATTTATTAGATTTTTAGGAAGATACCTTATATTTTAGACTAGATTTGGCTTAATTAGTACGCATGCAGTAGATTCATTGTGCTAAAATTCTTATACATGTATGATATAGACTGGCCATATACAGTATTTAGTATTTACTCATTCCCATGGTTACCAAAGAGAGGTGTCAATATCTTCCAAAAAGAAAGGATGTAAAATAAAGATAATCAACAGGCAACCAAGGCGAGACCAAAAGCATATGTGATCTGCAAGGCTGTTGGAGAAGTTTGAGAGAAATGATTTAGATTCACTCATGGAGGATGGGATTGATAAATGGATTTGGTCCTCAAGTCTTATAATTATTGTCTTCATCTCGTTAAATCCTTCTGAGGCTTGAAGTTGATAGCTTACCAAAAAACAACCCATCTTCTACTTCTTAACACTTTTCTTGAAGACTCATTCAGTGGTTGGCCTTCCTCTGTTCTTATTTCTCACTAATTGCAAGTACAAGAGGAAAGGGAAATGGAAGTGGAACTGGTCCACGACTCCATGCACGATGGGCCATAAGATATATATGTTTCTTTGCTTTTGGTTTCAATGACAAAACTTGGTGGTATAGTCTTTCAAGCCAACATCCCACCACTTTAAAAGTTTAAAGAATTGTTACATTACATATGCTGATATGCATGAGAGTTGTTTCTTGGCAACAAGTTGGATTCTGCCACTTTTTGTGTTTCATAAGAGCATTCCCAATGCAGGGTGGATTTATCCACCTCCACATAGGCGCCACGTATGCGCCATTAGGATAAATCCACTTTGTTGACTCAAGGTGGAACTCTACAAGGTGGAGAGTTCCCAAGGGAAGGTGGACTCTTTGTTAAGAGGAAGTGGATTTTTTTAAAAATCCGGACGGCATGTGACATGCCATCCGTTTTTTTTTTTCAAAAAAATAGGTAGACGGCATGTCACATGCCGTCCGAGAGTCCAAAACCTTTAAAACACTACGTAAATTTTTTAAAAAAAAACGGACGGCATGTCACATGCCGTCCGATTGTAATTAATTTAGGACGGCATGTGACATGCCGTCCGGTTCTACCACCCACAGGTGGATTTCAAGGTGGGATTCCCACCTTGAAATCCACCTGTGGGATCCCACTTTTGAAAATCCACCTTCCCTTGGGACATTATTTTGAGTTTTAAGGTGGATTTATCCACCCCACCCCCAAAATCCACCTTGCATTGGGAATGCTCTAACATGGGGGTTTGCTTTACTTGCCATACAGTAGTATTGGTGTCTGGTGTCTGAGACTGAGGTCATGCATGTGCTGCTTTGTTTGGAGAATGAAAGACTGTGTATTTAGGGGCCTTTCCATATCCTTTCTTCCCCTTCAGATGACCTCAGCTCTCATAACAAAGAGATTTTTGGACATACCCTATTTGAAAGTCGAAAATTTGAGATACCCCATTTGAATTTTTTTTAGATACCCCCAATTCAAGATGTGGTGTTATCTTAGCCGTCCATCATAAAACTCACCTATGGCTGTAAAGCTCTTCTGTCTTGAAATGGGGTATCTCAAATTTTTTTTCAAATAGGGGTATCTCAAATTTCGACTTTCAAATGGGGTATGTCCAAAAATCTCAATAACAAATTATGTTATTTTATGATACATATTGATCTTGATCATATGACATACGTGACCACAATACAATATGATCAAATTTAATTGCCATTTGCCATTGCCCAAAACCACATCGACAATATGCCATATGGATGACTTTGATATGGGATTATAGCAGGATCTTATTTTGGTTTTTAACATAGCATTACTAAAGCAACAATTTGCAATTTCTAAAAAGTTGGAACTTATATTTATTTTTTCATGGTTGTATGTGCTTGTTCTGGAAATTGAAATGACCCAATAGAAATATACTGAATAAAAAATAGTGATTTTTGTACATACCCTCATTTGAAAGTCGAAATTTGAGATACCCCATTTGAAAAAAAAAAATTGAGATATCTTAGTCGTCCATCAGAAAACTCACCTACGGTTGTAGAGCTCTTCTGTCTTTAAATGGGGTATCTCAATTTTTTTTTCAAATTGGGGTATCTCAAATTTCGACTTTTAAATGGGGGTATGTCCAAAAATCTCTAAAAAAATAAAGGAAAGAAAGAAATGAACCAATCACCTTTGGCATGCGGGTTGAGTTCAGTGTGATCTATCCGTTATGTATTATTCCAATTCAATATTAATATTATATGAATTGATATTTTAGATTTTCAGACATTTTTTTTCAGTTTACATTGCAGAAGACATAAATTTGGGAGTTCCACAAAAATGTGAAAATGCAAAGCTATACGGACTAAACTCACCCAAGACCGTATAGGTCGTCAACTTCATGCAAGAGTCCAAATGGTTTACTAATACAGTATTATTAGTATTATTGTGATCACCACTAGAACCATGGCTCAACACCTAGGACAAAAATCTACTTGAATCAAAAGGACCCACAAAGTAAACAAGAGCCATTGAATTCACTTGAGAGTTGCAAATGATTTTGTTGGCTACTGATAAAAATCTTGATAAAAATCTTCTTATTCTTTCGTTTTCAACAAAACCAGACACCATTATATTGCTGGTTTTCTAAACTTGTGCATATATAGACAGAGAGAAATCAAGCATGCATGCATTGAACCAAGGCCACAAGTGTGTTAGTGATGTGAGACTGTGGGATCGAGGAAATTCCAGTGGGCCAATTAGAAGACGCCAGCTTAGCAATAAGCAGGTGCTCTAGTGCTCCACCATCTATAAAAAAAAAAATAATAGAAAAACAATCTAAACCACCATGTTGATTTTTTTTTTCCTATAAAATCATTTTGTTTCTGTTCAGTGATAACTTTGTATATTGAAATCAAAAAGAGGTTTCATTTTCCTCTGGTACTATTTTCAATAAAAAAAAAAAAAAAAAATGCTTCTAAGAAGCTCTTCAACACCTATATTAAACTCATGGATTCCTCTAACAAAAGAACCAACAACACCTGAGTATGATTTTGTTCCTCCTCCTCCAATCCCAACAAGACGTAAATCATTAAGTTTAGCCCTTCCACCACCCAGTTTAACTACTTGTTCTAGTGACGAGTCCTTAAAGAAGATGACAAGAGCTTTATCAGAAGATGATGTCAAAGAGCTTTCTGTGTCTAAGAAAAAGAATCATACACGGGTTTCTTCTATTTCCTTTGTGGAAGAAGAAGCTAAACAAGATGTGGTAAGATCTTCGTTGTCGATAGAAAGAATGTTTACAAGTTCGGGTTTAGATAGATTAATGGTTGAGAGTGATGAGAGTTGTGGTGTTGATGTAAATGAAAAGGTTTTAGCTACACTTTCTTTGGGTGGTGGAAATAATGGATGTGATGGCGGTAAGATCTGCGGTGGTGGAGGTACGAATTCTGATTCTAATAATGATGGGAAGGGTAATATCGAAGCTTATTATCAGACTATGATTCAATCAAATCCTGGAAATGCTTTCATTCTCGGAAACTATGCTAAGTTCTTGAAAGAGGTAATTAATAAACTATCAAAACCCAATCTATTTTGTTTCTTGTTTATTAGTAGAAATATTAATCCAAACTTTTTTTCTCCTTTTCTTGAATGAATAATAGGTCAAGTGTGATCTTGAGAAAGCAGAGGAGTATTGTGGCAGAGCAATATTGGCAAATCCAAGTGATGGGAATGTTCTATCTTTATATGCTGATATTATATGGCAAACTCACAAAGACGCATCTCGAGCTGAGTCCTACTTTGATCAAGCTGTTCAAGCTTCCCCTGATGACTGGTAAACATTAAACTTGTATAGCCAAGGCTTAATTGATTCTATACTATGTTTTATCTATAAAAGTCCAATTGTTAATTTCTTAAGATTTTTTTTTTTTTTCGTATTTGCAGTAATGTTCTGGCATCCTATGCGCGATTTCTTTGGGATGCCGAAGAAGAAGAAGAACGTGTTGATGATCATGGAACAAACATCCACAACAATACATTGCATTCAAATTTCTTTCATGGAAATCCTCTCACTGCTGCATCTTAATACGATAAGTGGCTTTGTATGACTTGTGTAAATTAAATTGTTAGAACAGAGCAATACCGTTTTGAGGTGTCAACAATCTGACTATAAGCACTAGTAGTAGCATGGTATAATTCTTCCTTCAAGTATTAATGTAAGATAGTTTAATCATTTCAATCCCAAATTCCCAACTACTGTTTATATGTCAGCGTACAAAAATATCACAATGAGTGGTAGGGTCTGGATGTATTATGCAGTCTGCCAAACCTACTTCAGGAAAAAGATGAGCAATATACAAAATACACTACAGAATTCAGCATACACACGTCCACTTGTGTTAATTAATTGTTTCACGGTCCAGAAGCTCTGGTTTCCAATTCTCCACTCTAATTTGGGATTTTTAGACTTAACTGTTGGTTTGAGATTGATTAATGGAAAACAAATCAGAAAACAGAGAACTTTGAATGAAAAAACTAAGGACTTGTATTGATCAAATTCTGACAAATTTAACTCTAATTGACTGATACAAATGACCATGGTTACAACTTATTTATAGACTAAAAAATCACTATGGATAATCCCACTTCACAGAATGTGTATCCACAACTCCACTTCCCTCAACTCTAAGCCATAAACCTTAATACTAGGAACACAACTCAACTAGATAACAACTACTTAGACTCAGTCACTGGACTAATGACATGGACTTCTGACATGGACAAATAGCCTACTAGGACTGACCTGGACTAACTAATATGACATGGAAGGATGACGCATCAATTCTCAACACTCCCCTTTGATGCAAAATCCGAAACTCCAAGCCACGATTTGAATATAGCAAACTTTGGATATGAAAGCGCCTTAGTAAAACCATCTGCAACTTGTTCATTCGTAGGACAATACTTCAACACGGTCATTTCCTTAGAAACGAGATCTCGAATGTAGGTGATAGATCTCAATATGCTTTGTCCTGTCATGAAAATCTGGGTTCTTCGCCATTGCAATTGTAGCTTTGTTGTCGCAATAAATCACTGTCGCACCCTCTTGAAACTGTTTCAATTCTTCCATAATTCTTCGCATCCATATAGATTGACAAGCAGTTGAAGTAGCTGCTGCATATTCAGCTTCTGACGATGAGAGTGCAACTGTTGCTTGGTTCTTCGAACTCCATGATATAGCACTTGAACCAAGACTAAAAATGAAGCCACTTGTACTCTTCCTGTCATCACAAAACCAGCCCAATCGCTGTCAGTAAACCCAAGCAAACTGAACTTACAAACTGGTTTGTACCATATGCCGTAGTTGCTTGTGCTTGAACATAACAAAGGATTCTCTTGGCAACTCCAAGATGATGAATAGAAGGATTATGCATAAACCTTTACACCAGACTGACTGGAAACATAATATCAGGTCGCGAGTTTGTCAAGTACATCAATCCACCAACAATACCACGAAAGAACGTCTCATTAGCCCTTGCAGTCCCATCATTCATTGATAACTTCTCACTTGTGTTCAAAGGAGTGGATAAGGTCTTCCAATTCAGCATGTTATACTTCTTAAGTAAATCCAATGCATACTTCTCTTGACAAATAAATATGCATTATCAGTTTGCCAAACTTGAAGACCAAGAAAATAATGCAATAATCCCAAATCTGACATATCAAATTCATGCATCATACTCCTTTTAAACTCTTTGATAAGAACACTAGATGATCCAGTGTATATGATATCATCCATATAAACACACACAACAAGAATTTCTTTACCTTTCACTTTCACATATAGAGTTGGCTCATTTACGCTAC
Source organism: Aquilegia kansuensis (assembly GCA_020826895.1). Classification (NCBI taxonomy): domain Eukaryota; kingdom Viridiplantae; phylum Streptophyta; class Magnoliopsida; order Ranunculales; family Ranunculaceae; genus Aquilegia; species Aquilegia kansuensis. The sequence goes on along the minus strand of CM037010.1, from coordinate 17,648,830 downwards.
GCTAAAAATCTTATTTGTGAAAGTAAGAGTCAAGTCGACTGTACTATGCTCTCAGGGCCTGCTTAAGTCCATACAACGCCTTCCTTAATTTGTAGACTTTTTCCTCCTGCCCTTCTACAATGAATCCATGTGGTTGTTCGACATACACATCTTCTTCCAAGAAACCATTAAGAAACGCATATTTAACATCAAACTGAAAAACTTTCCACTTCATTTGAACAACAAATGCTAAAATAAATCGAACAGTTTCAAACCGACCAACAGGAGAGTAAGTGTCAAAGAAATCTACCCCATACTGTTGGACGTACCCTTTAACAACAAGTCGAGATTTCAGTTTCTGCACACTTCCATCGTATTAGGATAAGATTCTCTCTTATCAGTTTGCGATATTGTTGTGATATGATTAATCTGTTGTAACCACTAAGTGGTGATACTTATCCTTGTAATCTCTCTCTATATATATCAAGCCCTAAGGGATACGAGGGCACAAAATTAATCCATAAACTTTACATGGTATCAAAGCAGGTTTGAGGATAGTAGTGTTTCTTTTTCCTTGGACTCTCTTTTGAGTAGTCTTCATCTTCAATTTGTTTGGACTCTCTGTGAGTAATCTCTTCCTTTCTTTAGGATTCTCTTTCGAGTAGTCTCTCTTCTTGTCAAATGGCTCCATCAAATGATTCTATCTTCCCATTCAATGCTCTGTGAGTTTGGTTTCGGTTCGGCTAGATCGAAACAATTATTTGCTTTGGAAGTCACAAATCGTCCCTGCTATGTATAGCCAAGATCTGTTCAAATTTGTTGATGGGTCATTTCCAGCACCAGCAGAATTCCTACCAAAGGAATCTAATGATACAGATGCTCTTCCTGAACTGAATCCAGCATATCTCAAATGGAGACGCACAGATCAACTTGTTTTAAGTTGGATCAATGCAACACTTTCAGAATCTGTTCTTGGGCAAGTCATTGGTCGTCACACCTCTAAGGAAGCTTGGAATGCGCTTGAGCGCATGTTATCATCTCGTTCAGATTCGCGTGTATTGTTGTTGAAGCAACAACTCATTTCTCTCGACAAAGGGGCAACTTCCATGCTAGATTATTTGAATCAAGCTAAGGGTATTAGTGATGCACTTTCTGCGGCAAATGCACCTGTTTCAGATACTGACCTGGTTCTATCAACTCTTAATGGGTTATCAATTGAGTATGAAAGTTTTGTAACTTCTATGACGACCAGATCCGAAGGCTTGCCTGATTTCTATGACTTACATGATTTACTTATAAATCAAGAACGTCGTGTTGAAGCTCGGGCAAAGAAGAATTCTTCTGTTGACTCAGTTGCTTTCTTTACATCAAAAGGCAAAGGACGTGGACATTCTAATGGAGCACCACATGATGATCGATCCAACACGCATCACTCCAAGCCTCGTCACTTCAATTCTTCCTCTCGAGGAAGAGGTCGTGGGCGGGGTTATTACAACCCAAATAGAGGCGGTAATTCTAATAATAATTATTTTAATGTTGATCGTTCTAACTTGCCTATTTGTCGATCTTGTCATGTGAAGGGTCATATTGCTGCCAAATGCCCGGAAATATGGAATAACGGTTCTCAAGTAGATGAACTTCATCCATCCTTTGCTGCAATGTCTCTTGCTGATCCTTGCTGGTATGCAGATTCTGCAGCCACCAATCATATGACTGCAGATCCTTCTTTTATGACAAATCGCTCGAATTATCATGGTGATGATCAAGTAATTGTTGGCAATGGTTCGGGTATTCCAATCCATGGTTCGGGTACTATCTCTATGTCTACTCCATCATCTAAATTTCAATTACGCAATGTTTTGCATGTGCCTTCTATTAAAAAGAATTTACTTTCTGTGGATCGGTTTGTCAAAGATAACAACTGCAAATTTGTATTCACTCCTACTGGTTTTCTTATCAAGGATCTGGTGACAAAGAAAATTCTCCTCGCGGGACCGAGTAGAGGTGGTTTATTTCCAATCACTCCATCTTGTTCGTTAGCTTCATATTGCAGTGTTGGTACACGTGTTTCGATGGATGATTGGCATAATCGATTGGGTCATCCCAATCACAAAGTTCTTACCTTCTTGCAGAATCATAAATTTTTGAAGTATTCGGGAAATAGAAGAGTGAATAAAATGTGCACTGATTGTCTATTCAGTAAAGCACATAGGTTGCCTTTTCAAGTTTCTAGTTCTGTTTCTACTGCTCCGTTAGAGCTTATTCATGCAGATTTGTGGGGACCTTCTCCTGTTACTGAGCGTACTGGTCACCGTTATTATTTCTTATTAGTTGATGATTATTCCAGATTCAGTTGGATTTTTCCTTTATCTCGCAAGTCAGAGGTGTTAGATTGTTTCATTCATTTCAAATTATTAATGGAAAATCTCCTTGATCTCAAAATTAAGTTTTTCCAATGTGATGGTGGTACCGAATTTACTGGCAGGTCTTTTGTTAACTATTTGCGACAGTGTGGTATATTTCAACGTATTTCATGTCCTCATACCCAGCAACAAAATGGGTTAGCAGAGAGAAAACATCGCCATATCAAAGAAACAGGCTTGTCTTTATTATTTCATGCTGGACTTCCTAAGCATTTTTGGTTTGATGCATTCCGTACAGCGACATATTTGATTAATAGAATGCCAACAACAGTGTTGCAGAAACGTTCTCCATTTCAAGTGTTATTCAATAAAAATCCTGATTACGACTCATTGAGAACATTTGGTTGTGCTTGCTACCCATTTTTGGGTCCTTATGCTTCTGATAAATTGGATCAGCGTACAGTGGAATGCATTTTCATTGGTTATCCAACTAAGTACAAGGGCTATTTGTGCTTAGATCACAAATCTGGACGTGTGTATACTTCACGTCATGTTGTTTTCGATGAACAGAGATTTCCATTGGCAGGGCAGTGTAATAAAGATGAATTGATTTCTGATGTTGGGCCACCAATACCACCTATATTTTTACCTTCACCAGATTTAACTCTTCTATCACCTTCAAGCCCAGGTAATTCACAACAATCTACTATTCACATTTCACCATCAAACACTACATCTACTAGTACTTCTTTACTTTCACCATCAGACCCACCACCTCTTTCTGCCACTAATGACTCTTCTATACCTCCAAGTACATCTTCACCCAATGTTGCACAACCTATTATTGTTCCTCCCACAGCATGTGCACCAACACCTTCTCATCCTATGGTGACTCGTTCTAAGACTGGTTCTTTGAAGCCCAAAGCTCTCCTTTCTTCCAAACACCCCTTGCCTTTATGTTTTTCTGTTCAAGTGGCTCAATTGGAACCTTCTTCTTTTAAAGAAGCTTCAACTAGCCATGGCAGATGAATACAATGCTTTAATTGCAAACAAAACTTGGACGTTAGTTCGACCTCCACCAGATGTCAACATTGTTGGATCCAAATGGGTATACAAAATTAAGCGTCATGCTGATGGTACTATTGAGCGTTATAAGGCCCGTTTAGTTGCTCAAGGGTGTTCTCAATCTTATGGAGTCGACTTCGATGAAACCTTTACTCCAGTTGTTAAGCCTTGTACAATTCGTACTGTTTTAACAATGGCTCTTGGTTTGAAGTGGCCAATACGACAACTTGATGTGAAAAATGCGTTTCTGCATGGGTACCTTGACAAGCATGTTTATATGCGACAACCACCTGGTTTTAAGAACTCTTCTCATCCCAATTATGTGTGCAAGCTTCAGAAAGCAATTTATGGGTTAAAACAGGCTCCCAGGGCCTGGTTCACGCGGTTTAGCTCATACATAATTCAGTTGGGTTTCATTCCTAGTCGTTCCGACCCTTCTATGTTTGTTCGTCGCAATTCTATGGGTATATTGGTGTTACTCATCTATGTTGATGATATTATTATTACGGGATCCTCATCTAAATTGATATCTTCCATCCTTTCATCTCTTCAACACCAGTTTGCTATGAAGGATCTCGGCGACTTACATTTCTTTCTTGGCATTGAAGTGATTCGTTATAAGGGAAATTTGTTGCTCACTCAAACTCGTTATATATTGGATCTTTTGAAACGAGCTAAGATGTTGGACTCTAAACCTATGTCTAGTCCTATAGCTACTGGTTCAAAATACTCCATACATGATGGTGATCCATTACCAGACCCGACATTTTATCGAAGTATGGTTGGGGCACTTCAATATGCTACGATGACAAGACCAGAAATTTCCTATGCTGTCAATCAAGCTTGTCAATTTATGCACAAGCCTACTCATGTTCATCTTGCCTTAGTCAAGCGTATACTTCGTTATTTAAAAGGATCGCTTGGTCTTGGAATACTACTTCGACCCACAACTGATTTTACACTTGTTGCTTATAGCGATGCAGATTGGGCAGGTTCACCAGATGATCGTCGGTCAACTTCTGGTTCATGTATATTTTTGGGACCAAATTTAATATCTTGGCAGTCCAAGAAACAAGGTACAGTCTCAAGGTCCAGCACTGAAGCCGAGTACCGCTCTTTAGCTAACACTGCAGCTGAGCTTGCATGGGTGCAATTCCTTCTTAAGGATTTGGGCATGATTCCTTGTTCCCCTCCTCGTCTCTTTTGTGATAATATATCTGCCATCTATCTTGCTTCAAATCCTATCTTTCATGCAAGGACTCGCCATATTGAAGTCGACTATCATTTTGTTAGAGAACGAGTTGTTCGTGGTCAGTTGCATATTAGTTTTGTCAAAAGTGAGGGACAACTTGCTGATATATTTACAAAGGGGTTATCTTCTTTGCGGTTTAAGGATTTGTGATCCAAGCTCACAGTTTCTCCCAAACCAGTTTCGCTTGTGGGAGGGTATTAGGATAAGATTCTCTCTTATCAGTTTGCGATATTGTTGTGATATGATTAATCTGTTGTAACCACTAAGTGGTGATACTTATCCTTGTAATCTCTCTCTATATATATCAAGCCCTAAGGGATACGAGGGCACAAAATTAATCCATAAACTTTACACATCGGCATTGTATTTCACCTTGTACACCCATTTCACACCAATTGCTTCTTTCTCAGGTGGCAAATTCACTAGCTCCCATGTTTGATTTTTCTCAATGGCATCAATTTCTGCTTGCATAGAGGTTTCCCATTCTTCTTTATCTTGAGCCTCGTCATAACTCATAGGTTCTGCAATCATAAGAGCAAAGTTGCATGATTCATAAACACTCAAAGATCGATACCTGAGTGGGGGTGTATCAGTATCAAGGGTAGGATCAAAATTGTTGCTGCCTTCACTACTTGGGCTGCTTGGAGCATATTTCGCTGGAGATGGTGGTGGTGAAACAGTAGCTTCCTTCGAATTTGGAGATTCGCCTTCACTATCGACAAATGGAGCATGCTGATTTTTTGAGACATTCCAATCTCAAAAACTGTCTTCATCAAATACAACATCTCGACGAATAATTAGCTTCCTACTTTCCGGATTATACAACCGTTAACCCTTCGTCTCATCGCTATACCCAACAAAAATGCATTTCTCGCTTTTCTTATCAAGCTTGGTGCGCTCACTAGAATCAATTAAAGAATAAACAATGCATCCAAAGATTTTTAAATGACTCATACTGGGTTTTCGCTGCTACGATGCTTCGTATGGAGTCATGATGTGTACCGCCATAGTTGGAGAGATGTTTAGAAGGAAAATTGATGTAGGTACTGCTTCAGCCCAAAAATCATTAGGTAGTTTCTTCTCATTCAGCATACTTCGAGCCATTTCTACCACGATTTTGTTCTTCTTTTCGACAACCCCATTCTGTTCAGGTGTTCTCCTCACAGTTAAGTGCCTGCGAATGCCATGCCTTGTGCAAAAATCAGTAAATTCAGTGGACAAGAACTCTCCCCCTCTACCCGTTCTAAGGATTTTGATGAATTCGCCACTTAATTTTTTTGCAAAAACTTTAAATTCCTGAAACTTATCAAATGCTTCAGATTTATAAGTAAGAAAATAAACCCAACTCATACGAGTATAGTCATCAATAAAGAGTAAGAAGTATCCACTTATTGAATGACGAAATATTTGTCGGGCCACAAATATCAGCATGAATGAGTTCAAGAGGCCTTTTTGCATGCCATGACTTGCCAACAGGAAAGGATAATCGATGTTGCTTCCCATAGACACAACCTTCACAAACATCATCATTACCAGCTATAGAGGGAAAACCAAACACCAAATTTTTTCGCCTTAACAATATCAGTCCATTATAATGTAAATGACCATAACGCAAGTGCCAAATCTTGGAATTGATAAGTCCTCAAAAGTGTATATTTATCCCCCGAAGAACACCTTGTTTGTCTAGCACTTAGCTTATATTATCATATTATATCTATTGATTAGTGCTTTCTTGTCTATTGTGTAGGTTTTAAGAGCCGAAATGCGAATATTGTGTTAAAGCCCGCCAAAAGTCAAGAAAAACAAACAAAAAGGTGTTATTTGCACAAGGGAAGGAGAATTAATATTTGCACCCACAGATCAGCTGAGGGTACCCACGGTCAGACCAGTTTACTTGACTTTATGTCAACGTGGGGCGGTCCGAATCTCAGCCCAAACCGGGTCCTATTGAAGCCCACAAGTCAGAATTTCTATTTAGGGCTTTATTTAAAGTCCAATCTTAAAAAGGCTCTACAAGAAAATCCAGAAGTCTGATTTGGGCCCATGAGCTATCAAACTGAAAGTCTTGGTCCAAGCTACAACTTAAGCCCAGAGAATTAGGTTTTGCTAAAAACCTAATGCCTCTAGAAGACCAATAGAAGCATCCACGAATTTGACCTAATTTGGAAGCCTTTGCATGCAAGTATTCTACTTTGTATTTTCTATATAAGAGAAGTAGTAGCTAAGGTTTAGGTAGCTTTTTATGAATTGAAGATTGGAGAGACAAGTTCATCTTCTTCTTCTTTGTATTAAACTCAATTATCAATATCAATTCCATTATCTTTTCCATTATGATGTCTTGTGATTTATTTATTTATTCCATGGTGTCATCATCAAGGATGAGTAGCTAAATCTCCTTAGGGGGATGGTTGAAGCACTCTAGATGATGCAAAAGCACCATGTTTCTTCTTATTGTTCATTGTGATTCGAAGTTCTTAATGCTTATTTACTTCTAATTCACGATATGAGGTAAGTATGATTATTTGCATGTTATTGTTATCCATGTTGTTAAAATACTATTTACTACACCAAAACAATCAATTTGCAACTAAACTTTTCTCAATTTGCAATGATATTTGGACGTTACAAAATTGTAACTTCTTCTTGCCATTGCAAATGTCATTAATTGTTGCAAATTAAAAATAATTGAACTTATATTTTTCTAAAGCGTTTCTAATATATTAGCAACGACCACTTCCGTTTCATAAGATTTATCTAACCGAAAAAAAAAAATCTAACTTGGCATGCTTTTAGCATATGAGGCGTTGTAATTGGCCGGATTCAGTTAAGAACTACTCTCAACAAAGCTCTCCCCACTTCGATAAAACTCTTAGTGGTATTCATCTCTCTACTTCTCTCCTTCCTACCTTCGTCTACTGTTATTCTCTCTCTTTCGCATCGCTGGAACTTCGTCAAAAATTTCTGGTTTGTGTAAGCTCTCTCTCTCTCTCTCTCTCTCCCTTGTGAGATTTAATGAAAATGGAGATTTATCAATACTTTGATGGGTGTTAGAAATATTTTTTTTCTTCTGAAAATCAATCCTTGTGAGATTGATAATGGAGATTTAATGATTAATTTCATCTATAGGTCAGATTGGTGTGAAATTAGTGTGTGAAATTTAGGTTTTTTCTGAAAATCGATGCTTTCAAAATTGATTGTGGAAAAATACTAAGAAATTTTGTTTATAGGTCAGATTTGTGTCAAGTTGGTGTTAAAATTTAGGTTTATGAATTTGAAATTGAGGGGTATTTATTGGGTTTGCTTGTTTTGGTTGATTGTTTTCTTTTACTGCATATACAAAGTACATACAATGGTTCTTAATTTGGCGAGTCTGCAGGTCAATGTTCTTTCTCTATGTTGTTTTCCTGATACAATATAGACCCATCACTAATTAATATAATTTCTTGTCGATACAGTGTTAAGTGTTTCAAGTCTGTTGGTTTTGATCTTTTCGATATTTAGGTGCTCCAGTTTGTGTACCATACTTGCTTGCTAAGGTCAGTACATCAATTCTACATCTGGTCTGCATATATGGTTCAATTTTGATTCGCAAGGAAAACACAATTTCCTCTTTTGGTTGTTCTCACTCCTTTGAGATGAGTGCATCTGAACCTGATATATTACGAAACATACATGCGAAATGATTGTTCAGTATATTGTTTTCTATATCCGTTCCTTGATTTCCATTGTATCTTTTTTGGGTATGTTTAGTATTTTGTTGTCTCAATTTAGTGTTATCTGTTGTATATTGGCTCGCAATGCGCAGGATCATAGCTTATATTAAGTGAGGTCTATAGGATCATATCTTATGTTTGTTTCTATAGGAACTCTTGGGTAATATATATACTCATCTAGTTGGCTATTGTAAAAGAGGTGGTAAAAAGAAGAGAGAGTGAACCAAAGGTGAAAGCATTACTAGATAGGGAGAGACAAATTTATGAGGGTTTTCATAATAGGGTTTCTCAGGTTGTAGTGTGTGAGAGAGAAAGAGACAAGGAATTATAGATTTGTAATTAAGTTGTTTATTTTCTCTGATTAATAAAATCTTCTTGATAGGTTGCCGGGTGGAGTAGGCGGGTTTGCCGAACCACGTTAATATTGGTGTTATTATGTGTGATTGTATTTTTTCGATTACTTTCTCTGTTATTTGCTATTATCTAGATTATCGGTATTACAACCAATCCTTGGGTTAAAGCTTCCGTTGCACAACATTATCATCGTAGACTTGTTAAAATGTTATGTTGTTGCCTGACAATTGACTCATGTTAACTTTAATTCATTTCAAATAAACCAAGGATTATAAAGGGTATATTAACTTAATAATGTTCACTGTTCATTAATTTTAACTCAGATTGTTGTTTAATATGAACTATGTTCATCTAAATTTGGTTGTGTTGATTTATGAGTATTCATTAAGCAATGTTACTATATAATTGTGCAGTTCAGGAATATCAGCCCAACAGAAGAAGCTTAGTGTCAAAATCCATAAGCTGATGGTATACATTTTTTCCTGTACTTGGAATGGTCCAAATGAACGTAAATGCATTTGTAATTTGTTGTGTGTTCCCTTGTTCTGCATTTACTGTTTGAATAGGTGATACTCTTATACGGATGGAGTTACCGATTTGTTCTATTCTTGTATGGGCTACTTTAATCATATAGCAATAACTCGAAAATATTGTTTTTGAGAAAATGCAGCATGGTGTGTGCTTGTTTTTTGATCTTCTTATACTGCTTGAGCTATAGCTTGTTTCTGTAATACATGGAACAAATTAAATTGTGCTCTGCCTTGTTTCCATCTACTTCGACAATATAGTTGGAATTTATGTAGTACTTGTGTTTACCATATAATTTATTTTGAATTTATTTTGATTTCTTAATCTTTTTAGTTATCCCTGTGGAGCGGACAATATTATTTTGATGAGGATTATGCAGCCTGTGGATTCATGTGTGAGGTGGATATGCTTGTGGAGCGGATAATATTACAGGCAAAACTTCTGCTACCACAATCTGTTCCTGGATCCTTCTGAGCATGTGACTTCCTTGCCAAGGTACTTACTTCCTCCCAATGAACGAGATTACATTAGTCGAGTCTATTTGTAGTTGTATTCTGTTTATGCCATGAATTTTGGCCAGTTGCAATCCCTTCTCAATGCCTTCTAGTTCGATTAGGCCAATAGTTGTGTAATTGGCCTTCCGATGTGCTGCTGCAATAACTATACCATTCTCATTCCTAATAGCTGCTACCCACCCTCCTTTTGTTCCCTGGAGTGTCCCATCAATATTAAGAGTGAATACACCAGGTCGACGTACTGCTCTTTCCCAGTTACACCACACTGTATTTATGGTGAACAAATAATTTTACTACTAGAATCTCTGACCTGTTAATGTACTGGCAAGAGTTCATGACTGAAAGGGAGTGAAAAGATTTTTGTATTTTGTTTTGATGCAGCGACAGGTTGGAGTAATACGAGTCTGCATTAGTAGCAACAATGCAATGCGAAGTGGAGTAGTAGTTGCACCAACTGAAGTAACAAGACAAAAGGGGTGTAGTGTTCAGTTTGTTGGGCAGCTGTTCTAAGGACTGTAGGGATTGAAGGTAATGACTTCATGCTTCAGCGTGCTCTATACAGTGAACTTCTCTTTTATTTTGCCGTTTGTATTTGGGTAAAGGGGTATAATGGTTTTTCTTATGTATGCATCTAATGATGTAAATTGAGTAATGTCTCCATGGGAAGAATACAACCTGATGGTACTGTTTCAGGCATGTAACACACTTTGGAATCACAAGAAATAATTGATGAGGAATATGCAATTAATTTATGTTATCTTTTATCAATTGAGAAACGTTATTTCTTCATTGCTAAACCCCTGAAGTCAATCACTTATTGCACGCTCAACCTCCTGCCAAATCGTTTGGTATTTGTTTAGTAGTTAATTCTCATTTGATGTGTAGAAGTGGTAGATGGCAACTCAGTCCCTTTAGTCCGGGAGAGGTTGCAGTTAATTAGTAGTATCTCTAATATTTTTTATTAAAAAAAAAAATTATAAGTCGATTTATGATGCAGGTTAGAAGATTGACAATTGTGCATATACAGGGTGGATCATAGCTCTGCAGCATGGGGAGGTAAAGAAGGTGTTGGAGAATTGGCCGAGGCTTAATGGAAAGGAGCTAGGAGCAACAACTTGGAATATTTTACCCGTGGCTGTCTTGTGGTGTATTTAGGCCTTACAGAAGCAAGTAAAGAAGGTGTTAAAGAATTGGCCGAAGCTTAATGGAAAGGAGCTAGGAGCAACAACTTGGAATATTTTACCCGTGACTATCTTGTGGTATATTTAGGCCTTATAGAAGCATGGGTGCAGATAAGGACTCTGAGTTACGTTGAATAAAAAAGACGCAACTGTTGACGTATATATACTCATTGAAAATTCTCGTAAGTGTTACAATTGTATGATTTGATTGTTGTTTTTTGGGTGGGTGAGGGATAAACATGTAAAAAAGAGAAAACGTCTTTCTAGGACTTTACCTGACAGTGCAAATTATTGCATGCGTGTTGTTCTAGCCTTGTATGTATATGTTTGGTTATGGTGTTTGAATAAAATTATAACTTTTGATAAAAAAAAATAAAAAATGTAGACCATTTTTGTTTGTATTAATATTGTGTCGTAGATATGGTAGTATGATGTTTGGGTTTGTTGGAATGACAACGAAGGATCTTACTACAGGTGTATGTGGAGGAAAATTGATGCAGAATAAAATTAATTTTAATTTTTTTTTTTAATTTGAATATTTTGCAACGCCTTATAAGCATTACAAATGCTAGTTGCAAACTACCAACCCACAGTTAGAAACATATTTACAACGTCAATACCCATTGCAAAATATAAAAATGCAAGCATTATGTACCGTTGCAAATAAATAAAAAGCAACGCCAAAGCGCAGTTGCAAATATAGATAAAGCAATGTCATATAACCGTTGCAAATATTTGCAACGACATTTGTAACGCCTTACTAGCAACGGTAAAAACCCGTTGAAAATTCATTTTGCAACGCCATATAACCGTTGAAAAGTGCCAGTTATGGTGTTGTTTGTTAGGGTTTAGGGAGACCTAGCTTTAATGATTTTATTTATATTGATTAAAGATGTGTAGTGAAATTGCTGAGAGGTGATTATTACATATCTGCAGTTAGTATCTTTTATTGGAACCCCTTTGTAATTAAGTCAAATAGCTGAGAGGTGATGATTTAGTTATGAATCAATATGTTAAGTTAATTAAATTGAATAGCTGAGAGGTGACGGTTTGATTAATAAGACATATTCAATAACATGCATAAGAGAATCCCGTTTTAATTGAGTGGAATAATTGAGAGGTGACTTCTTGATTATTATAGGTATTAATGATTGATTGGAATAGCTGAGAGGTGACTAATTAATTGTTATAGATATATTGAACATGAAGGAACAACATGTTATGTTTGCATGATTTAGTTTGTGGATACCAATTCTTCCCCCTTTGTCATCATTAATCTTCTTTACATTTCTACCATCTTCTTATAAGTTAGGGTTTATTTAATTATTGCCTGTAGGAATTTAGAATCAATCTCAATTCTTATTATTGATTCCCTTGGTGTTTCTTAACAATTGTTTTCTATTGTGTTTGAGCTAAGATCTCCCCCTTTGAGGTGGGTATGACCCTTGCTTGTTACTTGTCTACTTTGATACCCAATTTATACAAGCACAAGAAAGAACTTCAATAAAAATATAATCTTTTGATAGAGGTTAACACAAATTGGCCTTTATCCGGAATCATCATTAATACTAGCAGCGAATGCACAAGTATCAAGACATGAAAAAACAATAGGAAACATTTGTTTTGAGTCATATGAATCTTGATAGAAGACGCATCTGAATTTCGCTTCTTAATTTCATACATATCACCATCAAACAGGAATGAAAAACCACTTTCAATCAACTGACGACCCACATTAAGCAATTTTTTTTTATGAGCTAAACTAGGAGTATAATAAACATCATGGATTATGTTTTTGATACCTGATTTAGTCGGAACTGCAACTGTCCCTTTGCCTTCAATATGAACTTGCTTATCATTTAATTTCCAAGACGAACTTGCAGCTTCACAGATTCATTGAGACTGCGAAAAATACTCCTTTCTCCTGTCATATGGGTACTACAACCACAATCAAGAAACCAGAGATCAGTCTTACTTTCTTGTGCCATTAGACAAGTAAGAAACAAATTACTTTCTTCCTGTTTTCATCGCAGTAATTAGCTTATGGCTTCTTCTTCTTCTTGCAGTAATGACACTACTTCCCCCTGTAATTCTTCCTCGAATGGTCTCTATCGCCGTAATCTGAATTGTGACGACCAAAATCAGATCTTCCACGGCCTCTACCACGACCACGATAACCACCTCCATGACCACGACCTGCAAATTTATTATTGGAAGAACCTCCAAATTTCTTTTCCTTGTCAAAAACCTCTACCATCGACTGAAAAGCTAGCTCAATATTCTTCTCCGTTGATCTGCTTTGTATCCTTTCTTCAGTAGCAGTTAGAGAACCCATTAGTTCATTAAGAGAATAATCAGACAAATCCTTAGACTCTTCAATGGCAGTAACTACATGATCAAATTTAGACGGCAAACTCCTTAAAACTTTCTCTACAACTTTCTGTTCTTCAATATATTCAACAAAAGTCTTCATCTGATTAACAATAATTGAAACTCTAGAGTGAAAATCTTGAACAGATTCACTACCTTTCATGAAGAGATTCTCAAATTCCCTTCGAAGAGTTTGAAGTTTCACCGTAGTTACCTTAGCGTTGCCATGAAATTCATGCTTCAAAATTTTCAAAGCTTCCTTCGATTTGGTGGCATTTGCTAGTCTTGGAAAGATAGACTCCGCCATAGCCTGCTGCAGAACAAGTAAGGCTTTTGAATCCTTCTTGTGATTCTCTTTCAAATTCTTTGCACTCTAGAACTTTCTGCATCTGCATACCCATTCTCAACCAAATCCCAAAGATCTTGAGAAATAAAAAAATGTTCTCATCTTGATAATCCAAAATTCATAATTTTCACCATTAAAAATAGGCACCAAAGATTGTGAGAGTTTTAGAGTATTCATACCGTTTGACATAATGAATTACCCAAAAACAAATTCAACAAATACCTCTCTTTGCAATAATCGAACTACGTCAACCTCCAATTGAAAGATCTCTTGCTACAACAACAAAATCTTTTCACGCCTAATTGAAAGAACTTGGCTCTTGATACCAAAATTGTTGGTTTGAGAATGATTAATGGAAAGCAAATCAGAAAACAGAGAACTTTGAATGGAAAAATAAGGACTTGTATTGATCAAAGTTTGACAAATTGAACTCTAATTGACTGAATACAAATGACCATGATTACAACTTGTTTATAGACTTAGAAATCACTATGGATAATCATCCGAATTCATCCGACTTGGTGCTTCCTCAGCTAATTCTGAGTTCAACACTTCAAATTCAAATCCTATTTCAGTTACGAATCTGTCTCATTAAAACCCCAAAATATCCGCACTTTTTATGATCTGACTGTTGGGTCATTAATTGTCAGCTATCATCCAAAACCACCTATAAAAAGGAACTACGTTGGCTTGATTCTGGATCAGCCCTTGTCTAGATGCGTAGTCAACTATCATTCTTTTGATAACTCAACCACTTTTTATAAACAAAACCTTTCCCCTCCGATCATCTTCTCCATATCCCGTTCTCAATCTCGACTACATTTACATTCGTGCCGACTGACTGTGAACGAACAAAACCTGACAGAGACCATGGCTGGAGTCACACAAGAACAGTTCGAAACTATCCAAAAACAACTTAGCGATCAACCAGAACAAATCAATAAGTTACTTTCGAAAAATGCCCAGCTCAAAAGCTCCACTGGCAAATGGTCACACAACTGATGAAATCAACACCAACAACCCAATCATTCCCACTTCCAGCAACACCACCACACCTACTATGGTAGAGATGCAAGAAACCTACAATCACCTCCTGCAACTCTCAACCAAATTGGATAAGAATCATCAGGAATCCATCAAAGCCAATATGGCTGAAAAGGTAGCTAATACTACCCTTGAGAAATACAAGACATAGCCCTTACATGATGACTTCCTTCACCAGGAGCCACTCCCACACTTCATTCCCCCCAAGTTCGATAATGGAAACTATTTCATTTTTATTAGATAGGTAGACAGTTTGTGGACTCTACTCCTTCAGTTTGTTCCACATCAGCTGCTAGGCCATCAAGCTATGTTCATCAAACGCCACTAGTTATACCTAGTAGATCATCGCAGAGGATTTCAATTACTGTACCACCAGTACTGGACCATCCAAGCACTTGGCAAAGAAAGAAAAGGTAAACAAATCACCGGCATGTTTAACAATTGTTTATTGTAGCTTTTAGGGAGAATGAAGACATAAACTTATGAATGGCTTTTAGGGAGAATGAAGGTAAACTTATCTACACTAGTTCAATTCGCAACATGATGCCCTGTGTATCTTACTATTTTTAATGGCTTCGGATGAAATCAAGTATTTGATTCAATCCAAAGAAGTCCTTTTACACAAGACCTGTCTTGCACGCCAAGTTTCTTTGGTAAATAATTTAGTCTCTCTTTAGATATGTGTTTAACTATTTACCAGAACCTCTAATTCTTGCAACAACATGTCTGTAAAGATAGGACAAGTTCAATCTATCATCAGAATAATCCCATTGCATATACTTAGAGAGTTGGCTTATTTTACTAGCCATATAACATAGCAAAGCTATTTTGAATTCTTGGATATTCTGCTGTGAGTAAAGACTGGTCATTGTTTCGTGGGAATCGTGGCTAACTAAACAAGTCATTATATTATTCATCTTGGCACTTGAAGGCTTGCCTCTGCATCTTGAATTAGAGGAGGTTTGTGTCCCAGCTGCTTGTACCAAGAAGACACAAGTTATACAGGTATAGCTGATGTTTCTCTACTTAGACATAATATTGCTTTTATTTCGTTTTCATATACAAAGTCATGAAACATGTAATTCTAAAAGAGAGGATAATGGTAGTGGTGGGCAACATGTTATTGTCCTTTACTGATCCATTCCTTAGATTACATTGGATATTAATTAAATTCCTAGCCGAAGTATTTGAGAATATGGATTCGGACATTCGGTAAATAGTTTATTGGAACAGAGAAAATGAGAAAACAATATAACATGAGCTAGTTTCTTTTTGAATTTGAATTCTTCAACAATTTAAATTTTTCTTTATTACAAATATATGCATCCAGGTCTGAATATTTCTTTTGTTTCACCTTTTTGGTGGGATAGACATAGTACTTCAATAAACTATTTCATTTCCTCTTTGCAGGTCACTTTGTCGTTATTTGTGGTTATGATGCAGATAAAGATGAATTTGACATAAGGGATCCTACCAGTTCTAGGTATAATACTTTTGGTTTCATTTTGCATGTTCAGTCCTTTCAGTGTAAAATGTGAAATATTTCTTTTGCGAGTTAATAAACTATGTCTAGTTGCTATTTCTGTAGTGCTTAATATATGTGGCATACCAGCATAAACTATATCTAGTTACTTATTACCTACTGCTCTCTTTTGTAGGGAATATGCGAGAATCACGTTGAATTGCCTAGAAGAATCCGGCAAATCGTTTGGTACTGACGAGGACCTTCTCTTGGTAAGTACCATGGTTTCTTACAGAGATGTTATATTTCATTGTTTTGTTGAACATTCAAATGCATCTTTTGGTACACGATTAATCGTCTAAGTTTTGGTTGCTTTTAATTGTTTTACTTTGTACTTCATTACTAACTTGGTTAAAAGTGACTTTGGATGCAGTCTGTAAATGCGTTTAAACCAATTAATTTTCCTTTTTGTATCCAGTGAGAATATGATTTTATATTATGCATTGTGGAGGTGCAAAAAATTTGTTCGACATTAGCCAATTTTAGATTATGCAGGGCAAGTGCAAAAATAATAATTGTTTTTTTTTTCTGCAAAGAATTCAGATTTCCGACGGCTCCGAAAAATAGCAAAATTCAATTTTTTTTTTGAAAAATTCCGGATTTGCCACGGCTGAAAACAGTAGCTAATTTGAAAAATAAATTAATTTCGATATTTTTTTTTCAAAAAAAAAAAATTCGCCACGGACCCAAACCGTGGGGATAATGAAAATCTGCCACGGTTGATATCCGTGGCAAGGCCCACGGTTCATAACCGTGGCTAAATATAGCTATTCGCCATGGACCCTGACCGTGGCAAAAGAATTAGCTACGCCCTGAACACCCACGGTCTAGCCACGGTAAAAAACAGTGGCTAATCCTGTTTTGCCACGGTTCCGGTCCGTGGCAAATCTGATGTATTCTTGTAGTGATTTCACAAAAGCATTTTCCATTTCTAGCCCTGTCCTAAGCCAAATTACAACCCATTACTGTCTTTAGTAAATCTAAGCTGATATGGTAGGATGTGGCAAGTAAGTGAGAAGGTGCTAAGGTGAAAAACCGACATCTCAAGCAAGACTAATTTTTCCATTCTTTGAGACTAAGTTCATTCTATTACACCAGTCCGTTCTTATTGATATATGTGAGATGATTGTCCATCTTCCTTCCTCACATAGAGGTAAAATGATAAACACCATCTCTGAGTGATTTTTATTTCTGAGTGTATGACAGTGAGGCAGAAGTCAAAGCGATATTTCCAATGGTGACTTAAGACCCGTGGTAGTATGGGTACATGCTTGACTTCGATCCATTTGAGACCGTTATGCTTGGTTTATATCTCATATCTTATTCATGCAGTTGTAGTATGCTATATCATGTGAACGGTTTTGCAATACTTATCCTTATCTTTGATATGACCATTTCTGAGGTAAATGGTGGAAATTCCTGTTCTTTGGATTAGTCATTGTAGTAAGTTTGTGGGTATCTTCTCTGGAAAACCCTCAAGAGACTATAACTCCTCCACTTGGGAATTCCTTGTGGTTGAAAGCCTTGATGCATATGGTTAATGAAATCAGCTTAGTTTTACTTCTCTTTTGAGTCCTTAATTCTTTTCTTCTCACATTTGCTTGAGGACAAACAAAGTGCCGTTTGGGGGTATTTGATAAGTCCTTAAAAGTGTATATTTATCCCCTGAATACCACCTTGTTTGTTTAGCACTTAGCTTATATTATTGTGTTATATCTATTGATTAGTGCTTTCTTGTTTATTGTGTAGGTTTCATGAGCCGAAATGTGAATATTGTGTTAAAGCCCGCAAAAAGTCAAGAAAAGCAATCAAAAAAGTGTTATTTGCACTAAGGGATGAGAATAGATATTTGCACCCAAAGATCTGCCGAGGGCACCCCACGGTCAGTCCTGTTGACTTGACTTTATTTCAAAGTGGGGCGGTCCAAATCTCAGCCCAAACCGGGTCCTATTGAAGCCTACAAGTCAGAATTTCTATTTACAGTTTTATTTAAAGTCCAATCTTAAAAAGGCTCTACAAGGAGATCCAGAAGTCTGATTTGGGCCCATGAGCTGTCCAATTGAAGGTCTTGGTTCAAGCTACAACTTAAGCTTAAGAAAATTAGGTTTTTCTGAAGACCTAATGCCTCTAGAAGACCAACGGCAGCAGCCATGAATTTGACCTAATTTGGAAGTCTTTGCATGCAAGTATAATGCTTTGTATTTTCTATATAAGAAGTAGTAGCTAAGGTTTAGGAAGCTTTGAATAATAATTGAATAGAGAGGAAAGTGAATATTTGTGAGAGAAAAGTTTATCTTCTTCTTCATCAAACTCAATTATCAATATCAATCCATATCTTTTCCATTATGATGTCTTGCGATTTATTTATTTATTCCATGGTGTCATCATGAAGGATGAGTAACTAAAACTCCTTAGGGGGTGATTGAACCACTCTAGATGATGCAAAAACACCATGTTTGTTTTTATTGTTCTTTGTGATTCAAAATACTTAATACTTATTTACTTCTAATTTGTGATATGTAGTAAGTATGATTATTTGCATGTTATTGTTATCCATGTTGCTATAATACTATTGTTAAGGTTTACGGAGACCTAGCTTTAATGGTTGTGTTTATATTGATTGTAGTTTTGTGGTAAAATAGTTGAGAGGTGATTATTACATAACTGCAGTTTATAACTTTTATTGGATACCTTTTTGTAATTAAGTCAAATAGTTGAGAGGTGATGATTTAGTTATGAATCAATATTTTGAGTTAATTAAATTGAATAGCTGAGTGGTGACGGTTTGATTAATAAGACATATTCAATAGCATGCATAAGAGAATCTCGTTTTAATTGAGTGGAATAGCTGAGAGGTGACTACTTGATTATTATAGGTATTAATGATTAATTGGAATAGCTGAAAGGTGACTAATTAATTGTTATAGATTGAACATGAAGGAACAACATGTTATGTTTGCATGATTTAGTTTGTGTATACCAATTCTTCCCCCACTACCGATCCGGGTAGTCCCCGTTACTTGTCCCCTCAGCGCCCGGGGAATGGTATCCTCCCTTCTCAGGCGCACAGCCCCACAGGGGAGGCAGAAGCAACTCTCTTTGAGCCTCTAGCAAACTCATCTTCAACAACCTTGCCACTTGGATCAACCGGGGCAGGGGACTGTACAGAAACAACTTCAAAGTAGGAGGCTGGAAGGTCTTACCTCCACCGGAGCCTCAACACCAGCGTCTCCAGCACTGGGGGCGTCCACTTCGTCCAGTGGACCCTCTGAGATCACAACTGGCTCGCCTCCCTCAATAGGAGAGGCGACCATGGTCTCCTCGGACACACCTCCAACCATCTTCGGCTGGGCTAGGTTGTCGACCTCAGCGTGTACCTGCACCGGGGAAGGAAAGAATCCCTCAGTAGCTGATTCACCAGACCCACGGGGAAGCAGAAGTCCGCTATCCCTCGAAATCTGGCTTGGGTCACCGGAGGAGTCAGAGGAACCATAAAAAATGTGTGGTCTCCTCCGGCACCAAAGGGATGGTTTGAATTACAAACAGAGCTAAAGTCAAATACCTGGACATCCCCGACAACTGGGATGACTTCCGGCAGGACGTCTGGCATTAGCTCACCAGGAGGAGATCTTCCCCTGACTGGAAGAGCTTCGTCGGGCCTATCATCCATCTCCCCCCTCATATCAACAGCCTCACTTTGGACCGAAGGCTCCTCCCCAGCACTGGGGACTGTGCTCTCTACAGTGGCAACACCCTCACCGGAGCTGGACTCGACCTCCACGACTTGCGGAGGACTCGGCAGGGCTACAAGCCTGGTCGGGGAGCAAATATGTGTCACAATTTGATCGGGAAGTGTCAGGTCCCGCAGGTCAAAGGGCAGGTTGAAAAAACGCTCAATGTTGCTTTCAGCCGCAGAGGAGTCCACTCCCACTGACAGAGACACATGAAGGTGACGTTTCCCTGCAAACACAAGCATGGAACTGTTCCTGAGCCGGAGCTCAGCAAGCACGCAAGGCATAAGGAAAAAAATGAAAGCAAGATCAGATACGTGCTTACATATGAAGTTTCACGGCACCGAGATGCTGCGGTCAGACGACCACCCTGACACCCGGTAGCATGACTCAAACCAGTTCCGATAATGATTGGGAAGTCCAGACAGCCTTCGGGCAGTACGCCAAGAAATGGCGTAGAAGCAGCGCTCCTTGGCCTCTCGAGCAACCGGCTTCATGAGCAGAAACATCTCGACCAGGCCAAAGGGAACCTGGAAGTGGAGGGCAATCAGCCCAATCCGACGCACGATTATCCAGAAGGACACGTGTATCTGACCCGGCGGGATCCCCCACCACGACAACAATCGCAGAATTGAAGAATGTTGCGGGACCTACATGCCATACAGAAGTTGGTAGAGACTCACCGCGATTAAGTTGCCGCAACACCCATAAAAAATGGAGGGGTGGGAGCCAAACCTAACCCCCCTCCAACCGAGCTGCTCCGCCGCGCTCATCCGCTCGAGTTCAGGATTCCGGGGAAGGTTGGAGGAAGCTTACCACCTCCTCCTAGGCCTTTCCGTCGAAGGCTCAACAACATCCAGAAGAGCCACCTCCGCCACCTTCGCCACCTCCGCCACACCAGCAGGCAAAGGAGGTCCAGTGGCCTGAATGTCGCTCGTTCCACCCTCATCAGCGGCAGGACGGGGAGCCGAGTTCTGAGGCTCCTCGTCGCTGCTAGAGCTCAGCACTATAGTTCTCCTCATCTTTGGAAAGCAATTCGCACAGAAATCACCAGAATTCGAAGAATTCTGAACCTAGGGTTCCGACAGAGAGCGAAATGGAACAGAAGAGAGAGAGAAAGAAAGTGAAGGGGAATGCTTTTCTCTCCTTCGAGCCATTCTTTTATAAGGCGGAGCCCATGGTCCACCGGCTGATGGTCTTCCAAGTTTTTTTAATGGACTCTCCATTAATTCAAGAACATTAAACCAACTAGTTTAATGACTCAATCAGCGAAGAGTCACAAGCTTTTCACTGGAAGTTGAAGCTGTACATCTTCCCGCCAACAAAAGAAGATATAGAGAAGATGAAGTGGGGCCCACTTAATATAGTCAGCTGGGGCCCACACCGCACAATCATCTAGGACCCACGTCAAAGAATCAGACGAGATCCACTCAGTATGTATAGGTGGGGTATGTGATCAGTCCTCAAAAGTGTATATTTATCCCCCGAATAACACCTTGTTTGTATAGCACTTAGCTTATATTATTGTGTTATATGTATTGATTAGTGCTTTCTTGTCTGTTGTGTAGGTTTTATGAGCCGAAATGTGATTATTGTGTTAAAACCCGCGAAAAGTCAAGAAAAACAAGCAAAAATGTGTTATTTGCACAAGAAGAGGAGAATTGATATTTACACCCATAGATCTACTGAGGGCACCCCACGGTTTTGCTATAAACCTAATACCTCTAGAGGACCAACAGCAGCAGCCACGAATTTGACCTAGTTTGGAAGTCTTTGCATACAAGTATTCTACTTTGTATTTTCTATATAAGATATGTAGTAGCTAAGGTTTAGGTAGCTTTTATGAATTGAAGATTGAAGAGAAAAGTTCATCTTCTTCTTCTTCTTTTGTATCAAACTCAATATTCAATATCAATTCCATTATCTTTTCCCTTATGATGTCTTGTGATTTATTTATTTATTCCATGGTGTCATCATCAAGGATGAGTAGCTAATTCTCCTTAAGGGGATGGTTGAAGCACTCTAGATAATGCAAAAGCACCATGTTTGTTCTTATTGTTCATTGTGATTCGAAATACTTAATGCTTATTTACTTCTAATTCGCGATATGAGGTAATTATGATTATTTGCATGCTATTGTTATCCATGTTATTAAAATACTATTGTTAGGGTTTAGGGAGATCTAGCTTTAATGGTTTTATTTATATTGATTAAGCGTGTGTAGTGAAATAGTTGAGAAGCGTTTATTACATATCCAAAGTTGATATCTTTTATTGGAACCCTTTTGTAATTAAGTCAAATAGCTAAGAGGTGATGATTTAGTTATGAATTAATATGTTGAGTTAATTAAATTGAATAGCTGAGAGGTGACAGTTTGATTAATAAGACATATTCAATAACATGCATAAGAGAATCCCGTTTTAATTGAGTGGAATAACTGAGAGGTGACTACTTGATTATTATAGGTATTAACGATTACTTGGAATAGCTGAGAGGTGACTAATTAATTATTATAGATTGAACATGAAGGAACAACATATTATGTTTGAATAATTTAGTTTGTGGATACCAATTCCACCCCCTTTGTCATTATAGATCTTCTTTTCATCTCTACCATATTCTTATAAGTTAGAGTTCATTTAAATATTGCCTGTAGGAAGTTAGAATCAATCTCAAATCTTGTTTGTTGATTCCTTTAGTGTTTCTTAACCATTGTTTTCTATTGTGTTTGAGCTAAGATTTCCCCCTCTGAGGTGGGTACGACCCTTGCTTGTTACTTGTCTACTTTGATAACCAATTTATACAGGCACAAGAAAGAAAATCAATAAAAATACAATCTTTTGATTAGTGTAGCCAAAACTACTCTATCAAAATGGCGCCGTTGCCGCTCTAAAGAACGGAGTTCATTCAAACAGAAACGAGAATAGTAGTTTTGGGACATCATCCTACTTCTATCCCTCCCACCCTTCTATTTTTAATTCTTTTTATTATTTTTTTAAGTGTCTTGTTACTTAGTCCTCTTATTGATCTTGCAGCGAAGCCGGATTGAAAAAAGCTCGAAAAACGAAGTAAAGATCAAATTTTTAAGAAAAGTGCGTGTTCAGGAAAATTTTCTGAAAGTTACTGGTTCATACTGGGCCTGATCTCGAGTCGAGTTCAGTTTGGCCTGTAACAATCTCAAGTCGAGTTCCAGGCATGGAATTTACCTCGTTTTACGTGATTTTTCCAGAGCGTTCCAGAACTCGTTTTTAGCTAATTGTTTTCCTGTTGAGAGATTGTGAGGTGAACTAAGTATTCTGCTTTTTTCAGCATTTTTAAAAACTTGTAAGATATTTAATTATTCGATCCAAGAAGGGGTCGCGGTTGTAATATTTTTAAAGTATGTGTTGTTAGGATTTATTTTATTGTGTGTTTGCGGCGGATAGTAGAGCAAGGTTGTGGAGCTAGCCTTGAGTCTACTAAGGAACGACTCCTAAGGACGATTGAAACCCAAGGAGCGGTTTCCCCTTAGTCGACTCCAATTCGTCTTCTCCCCACTTTTGTGCGCTTGTTTGGCACTTTTATTTTTTAGCACAAAGTGGGAGGTAAGCATTCTCCTAACCCTCCTCGAATCCCCTGCAAGAGGAGTTTCTGTAATGATTAGCATGACATTGATTGTTGGTTGATTTTTAATTATATTTTTACTTGTTAAACCGGGATTGCAAGGCGGACCTGGCCTATAAGTGAAACCTAATATCAATTGATTGCAATATCCTAAGCTTTAAAATTGAACCAACTAAAACCATGTTATCATGATGTTCATTTGAGACCTTGAGGAGATATTTCAACTAATACTGAGTGAACCATCCTTTGATTGGAGCACAAGTTAGAATTGGGTCTGGAACCCCTACAGATTACGTCTGTAGAATCACTGTGGTTTCTTAATTAAGGATCGTTGCTTACGCACGGAAAACCTCCCGCACTGGTTATTCGCGGCTTGACTCACGAAATATAGGGAGAATTCACAAGGGAAGCTTGGAAAGAACACATTGACTTGGGTGAACACAAAATTGAGTCAGTTTTTGAGCCTCTTGTTAGATGCTTTTGAATGGTTAGGATTTCTATGGCATTTGTAATGCGCATGTTGCATGCATCTTAGATCAGGTAAAATCTTGTCCAAACCAACTCCAATCTACACAAAGAGAACAATAACGGACCTCACTCCTTCTCTTGAGTAAGATTTTAACAACTCAACCTCCATACCTTCTGAAGAAGAGTTCAACGACTCAACTTCACTTTCTGAAGTAAGACCTGCCCCTATGGCTCAAGAAGCTACCCTTCGGGATTACTTTTCACTTTGGCCACTGGGCCACCTACCTGCATAGTCTTACCCGAGAGAACTGCAGATAGCTATTGCATTCGCCCACAAATTGTGGGCATGTTGCCTAAGTTCCATGGACTTCCACGGGAAGATCCATCTCAGCACCTCAATAAGTTTCTAACCGTCCTCAGCACTTTTAAGGAGAAACATTTGTCTGGGGAGGAAGTTAGCTTGAGGTTGTTCCCCTTTTCTCTTGAGGATGGAGCATCTCACTGGTTACATGGCCTTCCTTCCAACTCTATTAATACCTGGGCTCAACTAAGGAAAAAGTTTTTGACCAAATTCTTTCCTATTACTAGAACTAATGACATAGTTGATGCCATAAGAAGTTTCCAGCAAAAAGAGGGCGAGGTATTCTTTGATGCATGGGAAAGGTTTCAAGACCTATTTCTTCGGTGTCCATACCATAAAGTCGATGACACTGAAAAAGTTAGGATTCTATATAGAAGCCTTAATACTATGACTAGAAACACGGTTGAAAGCATGAGCGGTGGGGACTTCCTTGATTATTCCACCGCCAAGGCTTTGGCTTTCCTTGAAAAGATTGCCACTAATAGCCAACAATGGGACTTACCTGGATATACCCCAAGAAGCACTACCCCAGACTTAATTGATAAACCTAGAGGTCTATATGATGTCAAACCTGACTCTGAGCTTAAAAATTTACTTCATGGTTTAGTAAAAAAGGTAAAAGCACTTGAGGTGTCCTTAAATCCCACATCACCCATTATGAGTGCCTCCACTCTCTCATGTGATGCTTGTCATGACCAGATCCATACTGCCGATTTTTGCCCTCTCCTTAATAATTCACGAGAAACTGAGGAAACCTGTGCGTTTAACTACGCCGGGAGAACCAACTTTACTAAGGGCAATGCCACGTACCCATACATGGACCGCTCCAAGCTTTCTTATTCCAATAATAATTATGCGGCTCCACTGGTTGTAACAACTCTTATGGGCAACGTAGCAATGCCACGTATATTGGTAACACAGATGATCGGAACAGGGCACCGGTCCCCCCTTACTCAAACAATACTCATTACATGAGTGGTTCCAGGGACCATGTGCCAACTAATCAATCTGCCCCACCTAAGACCTCCATTGAGGATGTGCTTGCCCGTTTCATTCAACAGACCCAGGCGTCTATTGAGTCAAATGCCCAAGCCATCCAGAGGATTGAACAAAAACTTGATGAAAAGGGTAGATTTCCGGGACAGTCCATCCCGAATCCCAAAGGCAAGGAAGTTGCCTTGGTGACGGATACTGCAAGTCCGTCTGTACCGCTTGCTGAAGTAAAATCGGTTTCCACCCTTAGGTCAGGAAAACAGGTTGATAATCAAATTAATTATACACCGAGCCCCAACATTGTGACCCCGGTTACCTCTGCACCTGTTGCCCCACCTAAAGCTCCGGCTAATGAGGCAACCTCTAAGTCGAAGAAGCCTGCTCGTGAGAATGTGGACCTTCCACGAACTTACAACCCGCCTGTACCTTACCCCCAGAGACTCACAAGGTTTCTAAAGGAAGTCCAAGAAGAGGAAGTACTTGATGTGTTCAAACATATAAATATTAATATACCCTTCCTCATGGCTATTAAACAGATACCTTCCTATGCTAAGGTTTTGAAAGACTTGTACACCACCAAGAGAAAAACAAATGTGCCTAAAAACGCGTTTGTGGCGGAAGAATTCTCTGCACTTGTCCAACATAACAGCGTGGTAAAATATAAGAACCCTGGAAAACCGACCATACCCTGCAAGCTTGGTGAAAAATTCGTAGGCAAAGCTTTGCTAGACTTAGGAGCGAGTGTTAACCTTTCGCCTTACCCCTTGTACCTCAGCCTGAGCCTAACAACCATGAAACCCGCGAAAATGTCTTTACAACTGGCCGACAGATCATTGAAAGTACCTAGAGGAATACTTGAGGGCCTGTTAGTTAAAGTGTCTGACTTTACTACCCTGTTGACTTTGGCCGTCCATTTTTGGCCACCTCTAATGCTCTCATAAACTGTCGGAACGATTCCATGGTTCTCACTTTTGGCTCTATGACTGTTGAGGTTAATATATTTAACCTTGGCCAACAACCCCCTGATCTTTCCTTATCTAAAGATGTGTGCCTTCTAGACTCATTACCTTATGAGATGGTGCATAGTTATTACCCCGAAGATCCGGTTGTTCACTGCCTTGCCATGCATAATGTAGACTTTGACATTAACCGATCTATTGCCCAAGCCAATGCTCTTCTTGATATTGTGCCTATCTATCTTTGAACCTAAAGACCCTGAGGCCCTTGATTCGATTTGCAGCATAGATTCTGAGACCCAAGTAGAGACCATCACTCCACCTCCTGTTACTCTGAGTCCTCTTCCTCCTGAGCTGAAATACGCTCATCTTGATTCAGACGGTAGTCATCTTGTCATTATTTCTTCTTCTCTTACTACCGAACATGAGAGTCAACTTTTAGAAGTTATCTTAAAGCATCGTTATGCTATTGCCTGGTCTATCCATGACATTAAAGGCATTAGCCCTTCTGTCTGTTCTCATCGTATTCATCTTGAGGACGATGCTAAAACTTCTCGTGAACCTCAGAGACGTCTTAACCCTACGATGAAAGAAGTTGTCCGAGCAGAGATTCTGAAACTTCTGGATGCAGGTGTGATATATCCAATTTCGGATAGTCCCTGGGTTAGTCCTATTCATGTGGTTCCTAAGAAGGTCGGCATGACTGTAGTTACCAATGATAAGAACGAACAAGTCGCCACTAGAGTTCCAACCAAGTGGCGTGTTTGTATCGACTATAGAAAGCTTATTACAGTCACCCGGAAGGACCATTTTCCTCTTCCCTTCATAGACCAGATATTGGAACGCCTAGCTGGTCATTCCTTCTATTGTTTCTTGGATGGTTACCCTGGGTATAACCAAATTCCTATCGCCCCTGAAGATCAAGAGAAGACAACATTTACTTGTCCTCTCGGCACTTTCGCTTATGCCCGTATGCCTTTCGGTCTGTGTAATGCACCTGTTACTTTCCACAGGTGTATGTTACACATCTTTAGTGATATGGTAGAACGATTTATGGAAGTGTTTATGGATGACTTCTCCATATATGGTTCATCTTTTAAAGAGTGTCTTAGTCATCTTTCCTTGGTTTTTAAGCGTTGCATTGAGAAGAATTTGGTACTTAACTTGGAGAAGTGCCATTTTATGGTTAGGAAGGGGATAGTTCTGGGTCATGTCGTCTCTCCTGAGGGTATCCAGGTTGATAAAGCTAAAGTAGATCTTGTTTCATCCTTGCCTATTCCTAAGTCTATTAGTGATATTCGAGCCTTTCTGGGCCATGCAGGATTCTATCGACGCTTTATCCAAGATTTTTCAAAGATAGCTCGCCCCTTAACCAATTTATTGCTTAAGGATGCACATTTTGATTTCACAAAAGAATGCAAGAACGCCTTTGAAAACCTTAAGACTACCTCACGACTGCACCCATCATTAGGCCACCTGATTGGAGTAAACCCTTTGAGCTGATGTGCGATGCATCAGACTTTGCTGTTGGGGCTGTTTTAGGTCAACATCTAGATGGTATGCCCCATGTCATATATTATGCTAGCAAGACTCTCAATGATGCTCAACGTAATTATACCACGACAGAGAAAGAATTGTTAGCCATAGTATATGCTCTTGATAAGTTTCGTTCCTACCTTTTAGGTACCCGTACTGTCATCTTCATGGATCATGTTGCTATTAGACTTCTTCTCCCCAAGAAGGAAACTAAGCAGCGCCTTATTAGTAGCCGACCACTTGTCTAGACTCGACCGTCCTGAGGATTCTAGTGTCATTTCTGAGAACTTTCCTGATGAGCTTCTTTTGTCAATATCGAATGCTCCATGGTTCGCAGATATAGTTAATTACTTGGCTAGCAACACTTTTCCAAGTGATTGGAACAAGCAATATAGATCCAAATTCCTTGCTAATGCCAAGCATTATTTCTGGGATGACCCTCACCTTTTTAAGTACTGTCCTGACCAGATCATTCGTCGTTGTATACCTGACTGGGAGCAACAAGAGGTCCTTAAGTTCTGCCATGAGCATGCTTGTGGTGGACATTTTAGTGCCAAAAAGACAGCTGCTAAAGTATTGCAGTGTGGTTTTTATTAGCCAACTCGTTTTAAGGACTCTCACATGCATTGTACTGTGTGCACTCGTTGTCAACAACTAGGAAAAATCACTAGGCATCACATGATGCCCTTACAACCAATTCTTGTTGTAGAAGTGTTTGATGTATGGGGCATAGATTTCATGGGTCCTTTTCCTGGTTGTCATGGTTTTTTGTACATTCTGGTCCCAGTAGACTATGTTTCTAAATGGATCGAGACCATTCCCACAAGGCACAACGACCAAGAAACTATAGTAAATTTTCTAAAAGAGTATATATTTGCCCGATTTGGCACTCCCCGTGCGATCATTAGTGATGGGGGGAGCCATTTCTGCAATAATAAAGCTTTTTAAAAACTTGTCCAAAAGTATGGAGTTACACACAAAGTGGCCCTTGCGTACCATCCGCAAACTAATGGCCAAGCTGAGGTGTCGAATAGAGAGATTAAATACATTTTGCAAAAAACAATTGACCCTGAAAAGGTTGATTGGTCTCATAGAGTCAGTGATGGTTTATGGGCCTATCGTACTGCTTTCAAAACTCCCATAGGCATGTCTCCCTTTTATCTTGTTTTTGGAAAACCCTGCCACCTACCTGTAGAGCTTGAGCACCGAGCCTTCTGGGCAATGACAAAGCTCAACTTTAATCTCGACCAGGCTAGTAAGAGGAGAAAACTCCAGCTTTCTGAGCTTGAGGAACTTCGGAACGAAGCTTATGATCTTTTCAAGTACTATAAAGCTAATATGAAAAAACTACATGATCGTCAGATCTTACGTAGAGATTTTCAAATTGGGGAGAAAGTTTTACTATATAACTCTAGATTGCATTTATTTCCTGGTAAACTACAGTCTCGTTGGTCGGGTCCGTTTGTTATGTCTGCAGTGACGCCCTTTGGTGCTATCACATGTTCAAATGCTGCAGACAACTCTGAATTTCAAGTCAATGGTCAACGTCTTAAGCATTTTCATGAATTAAGGTCCCCTGAAGTTGAGGAAACCCTATTAGAGGACCCTACCTATTTAGACTAACCTTTGACCTGCTGGTATCCGGACCCTCTCTTACACTATTCTGTTGTCTCTTTTTGAGAGGTGTGGTTGAAAGTACCGGGGCCATAGTCCACAAACTCTTACTGGCTGAGTATAATTGATCTAGTGCACACTTTTCTCTTGAGCGTCATCACCAAATAGGCCCGTTTCCCGATCTGTTTAAGCGTGGGGAAGTCATTTCCCATCTTCTTTTAAGTCTCGAGTATCTGACTTTAAAAGACTCTTTGTTGTATATTAGACATCAGGATTTCGCGCATTCCATTCTAGCTTTTTGTCTCTCCTGTATCTTTGTTTAGAGTAGCGTTTATCTAGGGAGTGAATCCTGGTTATCCACCTGTCTGGCTGAAGACGTTAAACTTAGCGTCCTGGGAGGCAACCCCGTGTATATTCTAAACCCGATCGTGCTTTAGTGTTTCTTATTAGTTACCGGGTTTAGTGGTTTTTGGCTAATAAACTATCTTTTGAATCTGTGTGCTATTTCTGTTTGGGGGTGGGCGCGGCCCACCACTCTCTGTTGCAGTTGTTTGGTTAAATAATTATTTCAGAACAAATTTGAATTTATTTAAAATTTTGTAGTGTAATAATTATTGCTTGATTTTTAGGATTTTATTTTGACGCCTTAGTGGTACATATATTCGCAAGAATATATTTATACATTATCACGGAATTTTCAAAATTAAATTTGAATTATTTTGTGCCCTACACGTTTTTCGGGGGTAAAACCATCATTTCCACCAATTCCAGTAGTGGGGGAAGCATCTAGGGGAAGTTACTTCTCTATATATACCCCCGGGTATCTTTAGAAAAGTCACAAGTCACTTTCAACTCCAAAGTCAAACCAAGTCAAAACTGGGTCAACAAAAGTCTTCATCCCTTCCAGAACTCGAGTCGAGTTCCTTAGTGTGCATTTCAAACTCGACTCGAGAATCGAGGCTGATCTCGATTCTCTCTCCTCTTATCTCTCTCAATTCTTGACCAAATTCAAAAATTCTTGTGGGGTTTTGTTCCTTTCTTCGTGCTATTCATTTCCATACCAAAAACCCCTAGTATCATGCCTCCAAGAAGAAGAGAGAGTGATTATCCTTGAGCGCGATTATTCTCGTCTTTTTGACGATAATCACTTAGGGAACACCTTTGTAGCGAGAATTCATGCCCGAGGCTGGGATGTACTCCTCGGCTCTGTTGTCTCTGATTACGTGTCATTTGATCCTCAAATGGTTCATCGATTTTACGAGTCGATGGAGTTGGCCGATGATAGCGTGTACATCAACTGGGATCCGGCTCATCGCTTCCTGCTCACGCCTGAGACTGTATCCGTAGTCATGGCGCTAGAGCTTGACGAGGCTCCCCTGTAGCAGGAGGCTGCCCTGGTAACACCGAACATCTTTGAGGCCGTCCTTGTTGATGACCGGGTACTTCACCGGTATAGCAGTCACTAATGTCCTTAGGACGACGAGGACGAGCGAGCTGTTCTCGGAGGGAATTCATATCCTCCGCCTGCTTCAGGAGGACCTCCACGGCTACTACATGGTCTGTCGTCTTTTCGCCACAATCACCGGGGCTCGAGCCACATCAGCGCCCCTTCCAAGCCTGGTGATGGGTATTCTGCGCAACTGAGAGGCACCTCTTGTGCCTGCCCTTTCTCTGGAGTCGGTCGTCCAGCTCGAGGTCTCCAACCCGGGACTGTCTTCCTGCAGACAATTGTTGTGGGACCCTCAGGAGGAGGTGCCCATCCAGTACAGGCCCAACGACCAGCGGGCATTCTTTCAGCTCCATACCAATGAGGAGATATTCCAGCTTCTTTGGAGAGGTATGGGCCAGATTCTGACTGCAGTCGAGGACTTGCAGCTTCGCTTTGACGAAGGCCAGGGGCAACCTCATCGACGACGGAGTTGATTTTATTTCTGTTTATTAGCCATTGTAAATTTCTTTATGTATTTTGGTTTTGTTTTAGTTATTGCACTCTTGTATTAAATTTTCAATCATTTGTACTTTATTTCCGAATATTAATGAAAATGATTGAAATTTTAAATTTTTTGCAAACTTGTCCTTTTCTGAAATTATTTAGCCATTCTTGGGCTTTATTGCAAAAATCTGGACTTTTGGAGTAATTTTGAAATTTTTTGGTCCTAGGGACCTAGGTCCAAATATTTTAAAAAGAAAGGTGGTTAGGGTTTGATTTTTAGAAACCCTAAGGTTTTAGGCAATTTTTGGAGTCCTTCTAGGGCTCAAACTCTTTATTTTTTTCCTATATATACCAAACCAAGGTTGGAGGACCGTCACTCAAAAATCAGAAAAACTTTTCAAAACTTTTTTATTTTCTGAATTTGGCCCGAACTCGAGTCGAGTTCCTTATAGGCCATTTCAATGTCGAGTCGAGTTTGAGACTTTTACCTTATGTTACCCTTTGCCGACCCTCTTCCCTTTGATGGTTTCGAAGTTCACATGCATGGTTCCCTGGTGGTTTTTAATGCTATTGCTGTCTCTATTGCCAGGGGTAATCCTTTTGTCTTTCAACCGGTCGTGCCTTATGACAATTACGTTCGTGATAATCGACAATTACCTCAATCACTTTGGCCCGTTTACCTTCTCATTCCATCCCGAAGGATACCCTAGTATTGCACCTACCACTTGCCTTCCTTTTAATGTAGCTACTGCTGCTTTATGGGTTTTGCGTAATTTGATGGGTGTTGAGAAAATGGATTATGTCAATGATAGTACCATGTATGTCGTAGTTGGTATTGTTACTAATTTCTATGCTCTTGACTTATCCAGTTGGATTTTAGATGGTATTAGGAATGTGTTCTTATTCGGTGACGATAAGCTTGTGTTCCCCACTGATAGCTATCATGACTGGAGGAACATGTACAATGATTGGACTCACCTTATCCCTATGGATCCTACACATCGTTTTATCAGGAGGAGTCGCCTATTCACTTGGGTGCCTAACACTGCATATGTAGAGTATCTAGATATGCATAGAAATGATAATTTTATGGATCATGGTGAGGGGCCTTGGAATGTGATTAAAGAGGCATTAACTCTTTGGCGCGATAGGTTGGATGGTTTGCCAGTAGAAGTTGTTTGAAACCAAGAGTGTAAAGTAGGATTTCATTTTCTGTTGAGTCAGTCCTTTATTTCAGTACATTTTATTTTAGTTGTGTCTTAGTATGGAATTCCTTGTAATCTCTATGTATGTGGAGATAATTTTGTTTGACAGGAATTTATAAAGCGGTTTGAATTTTTAGGACATTCATGGTAATATCTTTCTTATCTCTCATTCCTTTACTTAGTATGAGCCTTGAGGACAAGGCAATCTTTTTGTTTGGGGGTGTGGAAGTATTACAATCCTTTTTGCAAATGATTTTCAAACTTCTTTATCCATACTTGTGTAAAAATTCAAAAATATTGAAAAATCCAAAAAACTCTTTGTTACAAAGACTTTCAAAAATAGGATAAGTACACCATCAATGATGAATATAATGGTTGAATCCTATCCTTTTCAAGTTTAAGGACATTTATTGCTTCACCAAGTAGTTAAGTCTTATACTACTTTTGCATGAGCATAAGCATGACATTCATCTGCATTTATTACAGATTACATGTAACAAAGTTCATACTTGAGAGGAAAAACTTAATTACTTTGGGCTTAAGTTGCATACAAAGACTATCCTAAACCCTAGCTACTACTTCTCTTATATAGTAAATACAAAGCATAATACTTGCATACAAAGACTTCCAAATTAGGTCAAATTCGTGGCTGCTGCTGTTGGTCTTCTAGTGGTATTAGGTTTCCAGCAAAACTTAATTACTTTGGGCTTAAGTTGTAGCTTCGACCAAGACCTTCAATTGGACAACTCATGGGCCCAAATCAGACTTCTGGATCTTCTTGTAGAGTCTTTTTAAGATTGGACTTTAATAAATGACTCAAATAGAAATTCTGACTTGTGGGCTTCAATAGGATCCGGTTTGGGTTGAGATTTGGACCGCCCCACTTTGACATAAAGTCAAGTCAACAGGACCAGCAGTGGAGTGCCCTCAGCAGATCTGTGGGTGCAAATATCAAATATTCTCCTTTGTGGAAATAACACCTTTTTGTGGGCTTCTCTTAACTTTTGGCGGGCTTTAACACAATATTCGCATTTCGGCTCATGAAACCTACTCAATAGACAAGAAGACACTAATCAATAGATATAACATAATAATATAAGCTAAGTGCTAAACAAACAAGGTGTTATTCGGGGGATAAATATTTACTTTTATATGAGGAGAACTTTAGTTCTGGGCTCAAGTAGTGACGTAGAGCCTCAGAATCCGGCTCCCCGTCCCGTTGCTGATGAGGGCGGACCAAGCAGTATTCCGGCGATGGGACCCCCTTCGCCTGATGGTATGGCGGAGGAGGCTTGTCTAGATTATGCTGAGCCTCCAGTTGAGAGGCCGAGGCCAAGGAGGAGGTGGCAAGCTTCTTCCAACCTCCCCCGAAATCCTGAACTCGAGCGGATGAGCGCGACGGAAGTTCAGGAGGAGCTTGGCTGGAGAGGGGTTCGGTTTGGTTCCCACCCCTCCATTTCAGATGGTTGCTCCGGCAACCTCATTGCGGTAAGCCTTTACCAACACCTGTACGGTATGCAGCTCCCGCTGCATTCTTCTATTCTGAGACTATTGTCGTGGTGGGGGATCCCGCCGGGTCAGATGCACATGTCCTTCTGGATAATTGTGCGTCGGATCGGGCTGATCGCCCTCCACTTTGAGATTCCCTTTGGCCCAGTCGAGATGTTCATGCTCAAGAAGCCGGTCGCCCAGAGGTTGTCTGGGTTTCCCAATCATTATAGGAATTGGTTTGAGCCCTGCTACCGGGTGTCAGGGTCGTCGTCTGACCGCAGCATACAGGTGCCGCGAGACTTCATAGGTAAGCATGCACTTGACCTTTCTTTCATTTTTGCCCTTATGTTTTGCGTGTTTGCTGAGCTCCGACTCAGGAATAGTTCCATGTTTGTGCCTGCAGGGAAACGTCAGCTGCAAGTGTCTCTACTAGCGGGGGTGGACTCCTCTGCTGCTGAAGGGAACATTGAGCACTTTTTCAGTCTGCCCGCAAACCTGCGAGACCTGACACTTCCTGACCAGATTGTGATTTACATCCGCTTCTCAGCCAGGCTTGCAGCCCTGCCAGCCCCTCCGCAAGTTGTGGATGTGGAATCCAGCTCTGGTGAGGGTGCTGCCACTGTAGAGAACACAGTCCCCAGTGTTGAGGAGGAGCCTCCGGTCGAGAGTGAGGATGTTGATCTGCGGGGGGAGATGGACGACTGACCCGATGAGGCTCTTCCAGTCGAGGGAAGATCTCCTCCTAATGAGCCCATGCCCAATGCCCTGCCGGAAGTCATCCCAGTTGTCGGGGATGTCCAGGTCAGTGATGCTAGCTCCGTTTGTCATTCAAACCCCTCCCTTGGGTCGCCGAAAGAGGCCACA
Source organism: Aquilegia kansuensis (assembly GCA_020826895.1). Taxonomy (NCBI): domain Eukaryota; kingdom Viridiplantae; phylum Streptophyta; class Magnoliopsida; order Ranunculales; family Ranunculaceae; genus Aquilegia; species Aquilegia kansuensis. Next base: position 17,613,843 of record CM037010.1, on the reverse strand, counting down.
TGATTTTTATGGCTTATCTAACTCCTCTGGTGATCCAAGCCTAATGTCGAGGGATAGCGGGCTACTGCTTTCTCGTGGGTCTGGTGAATCATCTACTGAGGGATTCTTTCCTACCCCGGTGCAGGTACATGCTGAGGTGGACAACCTGGCCCAGTCGGAGATGGTGGGAGGTGTGTCCGAGGAGACAGTGGTCGCCTCTGCTGCTGAGGGAGGCGAGCCAGCTGTGGTTCTGGGGGCTCCGTTGGATGAAGTGGACGCCCCCAGTGTTGGAGATGCTGGAGTTGAGGCTCCGGTGGAGGTAAGACCTTCCCAGCGTCTTGCTGTTGAAGTTGTTTCTATGCAGTCCCCTGCCCCGGTTGATCCGAGGGGCAAGGCTGTTGTAGATGAGTCTGCCCGGGGCTCGAAGATCTTCTTCTGCCTCCCCTGCTGACCAGGGGGAGGTTGTGCGCCCGAGAAGGGACGATGCCATCCCTCGGGCGCTGAGGGGACCGGTGACAGGGACTACTCGGATTGGTAGTGGCTCCCGGGTTCCTGTTGAAGATGCTCTGGCCGTTGAGGACGTCCAGAATGAGGTGGAGTTCACTGTGTCTGGCACTGCTGATGATGAAGCCCCGGTTTATGGGTGGGTGACTAGGTCCCGTATGCTGACCTGCCGACTGGCCCAACTGTGCAGCTGGGCCCTGAACCGGGCGAGTACCAGCCTGAGGCTACTCCAGAGTTCCCACTGCCGGCATTCACCATTCATTCTGCATTTCTGAGCAGGGAGTCGAAGTCGATTGGGGACTCCGACATTATGAACATTCACACTACCTTTGACTACATCTTCCAGAATCTGCTCCCGGAGGACCAGGCATACTACAGCCGCCTTTCTCGCGACCAGGCGATGAGGGTGGCAGCCCAGAACCTGATTGCGGTAAGGTTCCCTGCCTTGAATTCTGACATTAGACTTGTCGTTGCCTGTATGTTTATTTCTGACTTTCGTTTCTCTTGCCTGTCAGACGCAAGCTGCCATGGCCCGGGTCTTTGAGTTGAGTGTTAGACCCCTGCCTTCTGTCTTGGAGGATCTATAGCGCCTGCGAGCTGAGAATCGTCAGCTTGGAAAAGACCTGGCGGCGGCCAACAGTGACAGGTGGGCTCTGGAGGAGGACAAACGGTTCATGGCGGAGGATTACCACAACCTGGACTTCACTCTGACCGTTGCTCTTCAGAGGGAGGAGGATGCCAAGACTTTCTTGGCGGAGCTGGAGGCCACCTGCGGGAAGCTGATCCGAGAGAAGCTGGACTGATAGAGCCATAAACCTACTCTAAACAAAAGAATATATTTTTAACTTAAAATTCCTTCTTGTGTCTGTATAAATTGGATATCAAAGTAGACAAGTAACAAGCAAGGGTCGTACCCACCTTAAAGGGGGAGATCTTAGCTCAAACACAATAGAAAACAATGGTTAAGAAACATCAAGGGAATCAACAAACAAGATTAGAGATTGATTCTAACTTCCTACAGGCAATAATAATAAGTAAACCCTAACTTAAGAATATGGTAGAGATGTAAAGAAAATATATGATGACAAAGAGGGAAGAATTGGTATCCACAAACTAAATCATGCAAACATAACATGTTGTTCCTTCATGTTCAATCTATAATAATTAATTAGTCACCTCTCGGTTATTCCAACTAATCATCAATACCTATAATAATCAAGTAGTCACCTCTCAGCTATTCCACTCAATTAAAACGGGATTCTCTTATGCATGCTATTGAATATGTCTTATTAATCAAACCGTCACCTCTCAGCTATTCAATTTAATTAACTCAAAATGTTATTCATAACTATATCATCACCTCTCAGCTATTTGACTTAATTACAAAAGGGTTCCAATAAAAGATATCAACTGCAGACATGTAATAATCACCTCTCAGCTATTTCACTACATATCTTTAATCAATATATATAAAACCATTAAAGCTAGGTCTCCCTAAACCCTAACAATAGTATTTTAATAACATGGATAACAATAGCATGCAAATAATCATACTTACCTTATATCGCGAATTAGAAGTAAATAAGCATTAAGAACTTTGAATCACAATGAACAATAAGAACAAACATGGTGCTTTTGCATCATTTAGAGTGCTTCAACCATCCCCCTAAGGAGATTTAGCTACTCATCCTTGATGATGACACAATGGAATAAATAAATAAATCACAAGACATCATAATGGAAAAGATAAAGGAATTGATATTGATATTGAGTTTGATACAATAGAAGAAGAAGATGAACTTGTATCTTCAATCTTCAATTCAAAAAAAGCTACCCAAACCTTAGCTACTACTTCTCTTATATAGAAAATACAAAGTAGAATACTTGCATGCAAAGACTTCCAAATTAGGTCAAATTCGTGGCTGCTGTTGGTCTTCTAGAGACATTAGGTTTTTAGCAAAACCTAATTCTCTTAGGCCTAAGTTGTAGCTTGGACCAACACCTTCAGTTTGATAGCTCATGGGCCCAAATCAGACTTCTGGATCTCCTTGTAGAGCTTTTTTAAGTTTAGATTTTAAATAAAGCCCTAAATAGAAATTCTGACTTGTGGGCTCCAATAGGACCCGGTTTGGGCTGAGATTTGGACCTCCCCATTTTGACATAAAGTCAAGTCAACTGGTCTGACCGTGGGGTGCCCTCAGCAGATCTGTGGGTACAAATATCAATTCTTCTTCCCTTGTGCAAGTAACACATTTTTGCTTGCTTTTCTTGACTTTTTGCGGGCTTTAACACAATATTCGCATTTCGGCTCATAAAACCTACACGATAGACAAGAAAGCACTAATCAATAGATATAATACAATAATATAAGCTAATTGCTAGACAAATAAGGTGTTATCCGGGGGATAAATATACACTTTTGAGGACTTATCAATAACCCCAAAACAGCACTTTGATTGTCCTCAAGCAAAGGTGAGAAGAAAAGAATTAAAGACTCAAAAGAGAAGTAAAACTAAGGCGATTGCAGTAACCATATGCATCAAAGCTTTCAACAACAAGGATTTCCCAAGTGGAGAAGTTATAGTCTCCTGAGGGTTTTTCAGAAAAGATACCCACAAACTAACTACAATGACTAATCCAAAGAATAGGAATTTCCACCATTTACCTCAGAAATGGTCATATCAAGGATAAGGATAAGTAATGCAGAACCGTTCATATGAGATAGCATACTACCAATGCATGAATAAGATATGAAATATAAACCAAGCATAACGGTTTCAAATGCATTGAAGACAGGTATGTACCCATGCTACCACGGGTCCTAAGTTACCATTGGAAAGGTCGCTTTGACTTCTGCCTAACAGTCATACACTCAGAAATAAAGTCACTCAGAGATGGTGTTTATCATTTTACTTCTATGTGAGGAAGAAAGATGGACAATCAAATCACGTATATCAATAAGAACGGACTGGTGTAATGGAATGAACTTAGTCTCAAAGAATGGAAAAATTAGCCTTGCTTGAGATGTCGGGTTTTTCACCTCAGCACCTTCTCATTTACTCGCCACATCCTACCATATCAGCTTAGATCTACAAAAGATAGTAATGGGTTGTAACTTGGCTTAGGTCAGGGCTAGAAATGGAAAAGGCTTTTGTGAAATATTTTTGGAACATTCGGGCCTTCAATACTTGTGATTTGGAATTTTTCTTTTGGGAAGAAGTGTTTCTAATATTCTTTTAGGAAAATTTCAATGAAGCTCTAGCCAATATTTGGGAATCTTCCTTTCTTTTTGGATTTTAAATGGTTTGGAAGATTCTGATTTTTTCTGGAATTTCTTCAAACTTTTTGGTTTTCAATATTTGGTTCATCTCACTAGTTTGGAGATTTCTATGTATTTCTCCTTTCTTCTTGTAACCACATAAACAATCATCCTCATGTTCCAAAAACAATGGGTAAAAGGACCTAAACATTCTAAGGGTATTTAACTCCCATAATAGAGTTGAGTAAGGATAATGGGCACAAGAAAAAGGCTAAGTAACAAGAAAGACTCAAAAGAGTCAACCTAAGGGATAATGTATCATCAGGGTAGGCTAAGGTAAACAGGGTTTAACTAAATGTCTTGTATCATCTCTAAGTACTGATATGGTGATCACATCTTGAATAAGCTACAAGACCCAAGTTTATATTACACCCACTTGATGTAATCTCAAGGCTAACTATAAAAATGAATATGAGACTAAAAACAGACAAAACAGAGAGGTTGAGTCTTTTGACTCCAGATTGATGTAATATCTCTCCAAGAAAAGGACGGGGCTCAAACGCTCACTAGGTTAAGTCTCCACACTTATTCCTTAAGGTTTTCAAGGTGTAGTTGTATTTGCACATGTAATCTATAATAAATGCAAGTGAATGACATGCTTATGCTCATGCAAATATAGTATAAGATCAACTACTTGGTGAAGCAATAAATGTCCTTAAACTTGAAACAGATAGAATTCAACCATTAAACTTGAAACAGATAGAATTCAACTACCGCCTGTTTCTTCCCTCGTTCATTTTTTCTTCTTTACCCAACGGGTTTCACCCATCGGCTAAAGAGGGGGCGATGTGTTGACCCCCATTAACGAGTTCAAGCCCAAGTCAATTACAAGTCAAAGCCCAAGATTATAATCAATAAGAGCCTAAGCCCAATTCAATTAGTAATAAGGCTTAGGCCCGTTACTACATTCAATATCAATCATGGGCTTTATCTATTTAAGTCCATTATATTCAATAAGGTTAATATGGTAATTCTATATCTTTGTAGAGATTTCCTTAACCTAATCCAACTACAACTCTAATATCTCGACAACTCCTAATTCAATAACAATTTCAATATCTTTACAACTCCTGTTCCTAATAGGACATGAGGTACATTATCTTGTCATTATATGGTCCAAATACATAGGACTACAATACTACAATACATTAGGGATCATGGGATCACATCCTAATCCCAATCAAACTCTACATTTCAACTACGTTATAAAAGGCTTGATTCTATCTCTCTTATGGATACGTAGGCAACTAAGAAACAACTTAGTGCAGCCATTATCAATCACCAAAACCTTATTCCTCCATCTTCATCTTCTCCAATAACTTAGATCTTAACATTAGGGGTTTCTACTTTATCTTACATCACATTGGTGTGAAATCCGGTTGAAACACTTTGGCGCCGACTAAGGTTTTCTTTCCCCCCACAAAAAACCTACTTTTCAAGAGGAATCAAGTTCTTTCTTCTCAATGGCAACAACTAGATCTCAACAAAACAAGCAAGCAAGTAATAGTGGAGGTCAATAAGGTTCAACACATGTGCAACCTCGCCCTCAAGGTTCTAAACCTAGAGAGCATACTGTCACTTCCAAGAGGGTTCTATCTAATGGCGAAGAACACTCGGTTTCTTATTCTTCTTCTTCTCAACTATCAAAATCCAAGGAGCGTACTCAACATGAAAAAGTCATGATTTCTGAAAACTAGTATCTACGCCGCAAACTCAAAAGGCTTCAACATAGGAACAATGGTCTAAGGAGGAAGTTGAAACATGTGAATCACAATGGTAATGAGTTTTTGTTAACTCCATCTTCTTCAAGCATTTTTAATAAGTTCGGAGTCAAGCCAAATCCAAGGAAAAGAACTCGACCTTCAACCATCCCAAAAGTTGAAGAGGACATTGAAGATGACATTGTATTACCATCACAAGAACAATCCCCACTTGACTTGGAGAAAGAAGATGAACACCGAAACCCTAATGGCCTTACGGTTCATGTTATCGGTCAAGGTGAAACAAGATACCAATATTACCATCCCACCAAAGGAGTCAAGACAACCTTGTTAGGAGGTTCTACTACTCACAAAGCTTCTAAAAGGATGCGTGGAAGACCCCTAGCTAGTGCACAAGACAAAGCCAACACACTCGCCACAAGAGCGCCCAACGGCTATGAGTGTGACAGAACTCACCCGACGACCATGCCGAGCAGCTATAAGCTCGACAAAACTCATCCGACGACCATGCCCAGCGGCTATAAATGAGCGTGATAAAACTCAACCGAAGACCATGCCGAGGGGCTATGAGCGTGACAAACTCACCCGAAGACCATGCCGAACGGCTATGAACGCGATAAAACTCACCCGACGACTAGGCCCAGCGGCTATGAGCGTGACAAAACTCACCTGAAGGTCATGCCCACCGGCTATGAGCGTGACAAGACCCACAACAAGACCTTGCCCAGCGGCAATAGGCATAACAGACCCCCCAACTATACCATCTCCAGCGGCAGTACACCCAACAGTCGTCCAAAGAGGTCTTTGTCCAGCGGCCGTGTGTCCAGCTGTCTCAAAAACATGTCATGGTCCAAAGGCTATGCTCCGGACTACTCTAATAGAGACTTGATTCAAACACCCAATCATCACCACTCACGTCGGGAAACCTCCCCTGGACATAAGGACAAACACCACAACTTTCAAAGAGGGCGACGAAACACTCGTTCACCAAATTCTAGGCCTCCAAGATATCACCACCAAGAGCGTGACCATGGCACTTATACACATGGTAACGAAGGGATCCGGAATCTTACTGAAGAGCAATTGAAAAGCATGATCGCTCAAGCAATTCAAGCCAAAAAAGCTAAGGAGTATAAACTTGGGAACATTGCCCATCATACGGACAAAACTTCTCTGTTTTCCTTCCAGATTCAACAAGTAGGGCATCACCCAGATTTCGAGCCACTAAGTTTCAAAGAATACAATGAAGTTGAGGGTGATCTTTGGCTTCATATTTCCGACTTCAAGAACAAGATGGTGCTCTTTAGTTATGATGATGCACTCATATGCAAGATGTTTCCTTCCACCTTTGATATCAAAGCTCTTCGATGGTTCTCCGAACTTCCACGGGGTTCTATCCACAATTTCAATGATTTCTCTGTCCAATTTGCCGAACACTTTAGGCATAATTGGCGTCACCGTAAGGATGTCGCTTTGTTGTTCAACATTAAGCAAGGAGATGGAGAGTTGTTAAGTAAATTTGTAGCTCGATTTAGACAAGCCTAAGCGGAAATACCCAATGTCTCAGATATACTTATTGTTTATGCTTTCAAGGAAGCGTTACTAAATGATGACAAAGGGTTATATAGTTCCATTGTGCTTGACACTCCGACCACCAAGTATGAACTTTTCTCTAGAGCTCAAAAGTAATCCATCTTGAGGATGATACAATTACCAAATAAGAGCATTGTTGGGGTACTACATACTCCAGCCAATCAAAAGCAGCCACGTGGCACAGTCATCCATCCATCAGGTCGCTACAACTCCGATCTTCAACAGCTCGACCACAACGACTCGATTTACAGACCAGCAGCGTCCTGCTCACACACACGTGCTCCCATTCAATGCACAGAATATCTTCGTCAGTTACACAATTAATTCACAGAGACGTTCCTCATTCGTTACACAATTAATCCTCATTATGATGGCGGAGAATCTGCAAGATCCATGATCCACGCCCTTCTATCTTCTATATAAACAGAACTACGATGGCTTGATCTCTAAGTTCAATTCCCCCGAACTAGAGTACGTAGGCAATCTCGATCTCAACGAGGTGCAGCCACCCCGATCTCAAACATTCCCATTTAGTCAAGTCTCCCAAGCGACCTGACCCCGTTAATGCATTAATCTAGAAATAGGTTAATACATTTGGCGCCGACTGCAAGGAATTCGATATAATCGAAAAACCCAAACCCTCCCACCCTAAATCTAACAAACACTCATTCAAATGACTACCCAGGAGCTCACTATCCAAAATCTGCAGGCACAAATTACACGTCTGCAGGAAGAAAATGAACGTTTGAAGGCTGCCCAACCAAACCCCTCGCAGGTTGAAAACGGCGAACGTGGAGCCATTCCTGCTAATGATTCTAATCAGAAATATGAACAACTCAGCCAACAGCTGGCGGAGTTCAAAGCCTCCCAGGCTCAATACCATTTCAAGAGCCACACTGCGGAACAACTTGCTGTCCAGTCCCTCCAACAGTTCCAGGAATCTCCCTTCTCCAAGGAGATCCTGGAACACGACTTGCCTAATAAACTGAATGCCCCCAAGTTTGACCAGTATGCAGGAGTCGGAGATCCAACCGACCACGTCAAGGGATTCCGGAAGTCCCTTCCATTGATCAAGGAAGATCACCTTTTGTGTTTGTTGTTTCAGTCCAGCCTCACCGGACCGGCTCTCGACTGGTTTCACCGATTGAAGCCAGGATCCATCAGCTCGTTTGCAGAGCTCGAGAAGCAATTTGTCGTATTTTACATCCACAACAAGAAATGCCCCGTCACCATCGATTCAATATTCAAAGTGAAGCAGCAGAATGGTGAGTCTCTGAGCACATTCTTTGCTCGTTTTAAATCTGAGTTGCATTCCATTCAGGATTTCGCAAAGGAGCATGAAGCCTTTGCAACTATTGCATTCTCTCACGGTCTGATCCAGGGATCGGACCTCTACAAGTCTCTAGCCATGAAGAGACCCTCATCACTAGACGAGCTATACCTGAAAGTAGATCGTTATATAAAGCTCGAGGAAGCCCTCACTGGGAGGGAAAAGAATCACGTAGTCAACAGTGTGGAGACTGGATCCACCAAGCGACCTCGTTCAGACGGAAAAAGGTTTAGAGCTAAGTCGCTGCCCACTGAGCAGCGAGAATATCACTGGTTTACGCGACCAGCCGGTTATATTTATGAGCGGATCAAGCACAACCATTGGTGCAAGATCCCCACCTTCACACAGTTGGAGGATACATCTGGTCGCCCGTACTGCAAAGTCCACAAGGTACGGTGTCATCAGACAGATGACTGTCGCGTTCTGAAACGCGCACTCCAAACATGGGCCGATGACAAGAGGCTCAACAATTGGATCCTCGGAAGGAACGAGGATGCAACAACCAAGCGAGCGAGGAAGCAATCCAGAACGCCTTCCCGCTCCCCCAAAAGAAACAACAGCAAGGCCAGAACGGCCTCCTCAAGCCCAGTCCGCAGCAGAGGGCGTAGCCTTTCACAGCGTCTAGGTCCAACAGGCGACCTACGCGACCAAATCAACAAGAAGGTCGCAAACAAAGTTGACAGTGACAGCGAGTCAGATGATCATGTGGTTTACATGATTAAAGAAACCCACTCCACCCCGGTTTCAAGAGACAAGAAGAGACGAGTAGAACATCTTCACCATGTCTACTCCATCACTGGTCGAGCAGCTCGTATCAACATCCCTGCCCGCCAAGATTCCGACATCACGTTCGCCGAAGACGATCTCAACAAGGTCGTTACTCCTCACAATGACGCCCTAGTCATTGAGCTGCGAATTGCAGATTACACTGTGAAGAGAGTATTCATTGACTCTGGAGCGTCCTGCAACATTCTCATGTACAGGACATTCAAGGACATGAGATTGCCCGATTCAGTTCTCCTCCCAAATTTCACCCCAGTCTTAGGCTTCAACCATTCCAGGGAAGATCCTAAGGGAGAAATAATGTTGCCCGTCACCGCGGGCAGAAAAGAAGACAAGGTCGTCGTCACGGCCAAATTCAGCGTTGTCAACATCCCAAGCAAGTACAACGCGATTCTGGGTCGAAAGTGGATACATGCCATGAGGGGAGTGCCATCGACCTATCATCAAGTATTTCGCTATCCTGGCCCTCATGGGATAATGGAAATTCGCACAGGAATGCCACGGCATTATTGAGGCCGTGCCACCGTCAAAGCTAGGTTGTCGACCTCAGCGTGTACCTGCACCGGGGAAGGAAAGAATCCCTCAGTAGCTGATTCACCAGACCCACGGGGAAGCAGAAGTCCGCTATCCCTCGAAATCTGGCTTGGGTCACCAGAGGAGTCAGAGGAACCATAAAAAATGTGTGGTCTCCTCCGGCACCAAAGGGAGGGTTTGAATTACAAACAGAGCTAAAGTCAAATACCTGGACATCCCCGACAACTGGGATGACTTCCGGCAGGACGTCTGGCATTAGCTCACCAGGAGGAGATCTTCCCCTGACTGGAAGAGCTTCGTCGGGCCTATCATCCATCTCCCCCCTCATATCAACAGCCTCACTTTGGACCGAAGGCTCCTCCCCAGCACTGGGGACTGTGCTCTCTACAGTGGCAACACCCTCACCGGAGCTGGACTCGACCTCCACGACTTGCGGAGGACCCGGCAGGGCTACAAGCCTGGTCGGGGAGCAAATATGTGTCACAATCTGATCGGGAAGTGTCAGGTCCCGCAGGTCAAAGGGCAGGTTGAAAAAACGCTCAATGTTGCTTTCAGCCGCAGAGGAGTCCACTCCCACTGACAGAGACACATGAAGGTGACGTTTCCCTGCAAACACAAGCATGGAACTGTTCCTGAGCCGGAGCTCAGCAAGCACGCAAGGCATAAGGAAAAAAATGAAAGCAAGATCAGATACGTGCTTACATATGAAGTTTCACGGCACCGAGATGCTGCGGTCAGACGACCACCCTGACACCCGGTAGCATGACTCAAACCAGTTCCGATAATGATTGGGAAGTCCAGACAGCCTTCGGGCAGTACGCCAAGAAATGGCGTAGAAGCAGCGCTCCTTGGCCTCTCGAGCAACCGGCTTCATGAGCAGAAACATCTCGACCAGGCCAAAGGGAACCTGGAAGTGGAGGGCAATCAGCCCAATCCGACGCACGATTATCCAGAAGGACACGTGTATCTGACCCGGCGGGATCCCCCACCACGACAACAATCGCAGAATTGAAGAATGTTGCGGGACCTACATGCCATACAGAAGTTGGTAGAGACTCACCGCGATTAAGTTGCCGCAACACCCATAAAAAATGGAGGGGTGGGAGCCAAACCTAACCCCCCTCCAACCGAGCTGCTCCGCCGCGCTCATCCGCTCGAGTTCAGGATTCCGGGGAAGGTTGGAGGAAGCTTACCACCTCCTCCTAGGCCTTTCCGTCGAAGGCTCAACAACATCCAGAAGAGCCACCTCCGCCACCTTCGCCACACCAGCAGGCAAAGGAGGTCCAGTGGCCTGAATGTCGCTCGTTCCACCCTCATCAGCGGCAGGACGGGGAGCCGAGTTCTGAGGCTCCTCGTCGCTGCTAGAGCTCAGCACTATAGTTCTCCTCATCTTTGGAAAGCAATTCGCACAGAAATCACCAGAATTCGAAGAATTCTGAACCTAGGGTTCCGACAGAGAGCGAAATGGAACAGAAGAGAGAGAGAAAGAAAGTGAAGGGGAATGTTTTTCTCTCCTTCGAGCCATTCTTTTATAAGGCGGAGCCCATGGTCCACCGGCTGATGGTCTTCCAAGTTTTTTTAATGGACTCTCCATTAATTCAAGAACATTAAACCAACTAGTTTAATGACTCAATCAGCGAAGAGTCACAAGCTTTTCACTGGAAGTTGAAGCTGTACATCTTCCCGCCAACAAAAGAAGATATAGAGAAGATGAAGTGGGGCCCACTTAATATAGTCAGCTGGGGCCCACACCGCACAATCATCTAGGACCCACGTCAAAGAATCAGACGAGATCCACTCAGTATGTATAGGTGGGGTATGTGATCAGTCCTCAAAAGTGTATATTTATCCCCCGAATAACACCTTGTTTGTATAGCACTTAGCTTATATTATTGTGTTATATGTATTGATTAGTGCTTTCTTGTCTGTTGTGTAGGTTTTATGAGCCGAAATGTGATTATTGTGTTAAAACCCGCGAAAAGTCAAGAAAAACAAGAAAAAATGTGTTATTTGCACAAGAAGAGGAGAATTGATATTTACACCCATAGATCTACTGAGGGCACCCCACGGGTTAGTTCAGTTGACTTGACTTTATGTCAAAGTGGGGCGGTCCAAATCTTAGCCCAAACCGGATCCTATTGGGGCCCACAAGTCATAATTTCTATTTAGGGTCTACAAGGAGATCCAGAAGTCTGATTTGGGCCCATGAGCTATCAAACTGAAGGTCTTGGTCCCAACTACAACTTAAGCCCAAGAGAATTAGGTTTTGCTATAAACCTAATACCTCTAGAGGACCAACAGCAGCAGCCACGAATTTGACCTAGTTTGGAAGTCTTTGCATACAAGTATTCTACTTTGTATTTTCTATATAAGATATGTAGTAGCTAAGGTTTAGGTAGCTTTTATGAATTGAAGATTGAAGAGAAAAGTTCATCTTCTTCTTCTTCTTTTGTATCAAACTCAATATTCAATATCAATTCCATTATCTTTTCCCTTATGATGTCTTGTGATTTATTTATTTATTCCATGGTGTCATCATCAAGGATGAGTAGCTAATTCTCCTTAAGGGGATGGTTGAAGCACTCTAGATAATGCAAAAGCACCATGTTTGTTCTTATTGTTCATTGTGATTCGAAATACTTAATGCTTATTTACTTCTAATTCGCGATATGAGGTAATTATGATTATTTGCATGCTATTGTTATCCATGTTATTAAAATACTATTGTTAGGGTTTAGGGAGATCTAGCTTTAATGGTTTTATTTATATTGATTAAGCGTGTGTAGTGAAATAGTTGAGAAGCGTTTATTACATATCCAAAGTTGATATCTTTTATTGGAACCCTTTTGTAATTAAGTCAAATAGCTAAGAGGTGATGATTTAGTAATGAATTAATATGTTGAGTTAATTAAATTGAATAGCTGAGAGGTGACAGTTTGATTAATAAGACATATTCAATAACATGCATAAGAGAATCCCGTTTTAATTGAGTGGAATAACTGAGAGGTGACTACTTGATTATTATAGGTATTAACGATTACTTGGAATAGCTGAGAGGTGACTAATTAATTATTATAGATTGAACATGAAGGAACAACATATTATGTTTGAATAATTTAGTTTGTGGATACCAATTCCACCCCCTTTGTCATTATAGATCTTCTTTTCATCTCTACCATATTCTTATAAGTTAGAGTTCATTTAAATATTGCCTGTAGGAAGTTAGAATCAATCTCAAATCTTGTTTGTTGATTCCTTTAGTGTTTCTTAACCATTGTTTTCTATTGTGTTTGAGCTAAGATTTCCCCCTCTGAGGTGGGTACGACCCTTGCTTGTTACTTGTCTACTTTGATAACCAATTTATACAGGCACAAGAAAGAAAATCAATAAAAATACAATCTTTTGATTAGTGTAGCCAAAACTACTCTATCAAAATGGCGCCGTTGCCGCTCTAAAGAACGGAGTTCATTCAAACAGAAACGAGAATAGTAGTTTTGGGACATCATCCTACTTCTATCCCTCCCACCCTTCTATTTTTAATTCTTTTTATTATTTTTTTAAGTGTCTTGTTACTTAGTCCTCTTATTGATCTTGCAGCGAAGCCGGATTGAAAAAAGCTCGAAAAACGAAGTAAAGATCAAATTTTTAAGAAAAGTGCGTGTTCAGGAAAATTTTCTGAAAGTTACTGGTTCATACTGGGCCTGATCTCGAGTCGAGTTCAGTTTGGCCTGTAACAATCTCAAGTCGAGTTCCAGGCATGGAATTTACCTCGTTTTACGTGATTTTTCCAGAGCGTTCCAGAACTCGTTTTTAGCTAATTGTTTTCCTGTTGAGAGATTGTGAGGTGAACTAAGTATTCTGCTTTTTTCAGCATTTTTAAAGACTTGTAAGATATTTAATTATTCGATCCAAGAAGGGGTCGCGGTTGTAATATTTTTAAAGTATGTGTTGTTAGGATTTATTTTATTGTGTGTTTGCGGCGGATAGTAGAGCAAGGTTGTGGAGCTAGCCTTGAGTCTACTAAGGAACGACTCCTAAGGACGATTGAAACCCAAGGAGCGGTTTCCCCTTAGTCGACTCCAATTCGTCTTCTCCCCACTTTTGTGCGCTTGTTTGGCACTTTTATTTTTTAGCACAAAGTGGGAGGTAAGCATTCTCCTAACCCTCCTCGAATCCCCTGCAAGAGGAGTTTCTGTAATGATTAGCATGACATTGATTGTTGGTTGATTTTTAATTATATTTTTACTTGTTAAACCGGGATTGCAAGGCGGACCTGGCCTATAAGTGAAACCTAATATCAATTGATTGCAATATCCTAAGCTTTAAAATTGAACCAACTAAAACCATGTTATCATGATGTTCATTTGAGACCTTGAGGAGATATTTCAACTAATACTGAGTGAACCATCCTTTGATTGGAGCACAAGTTAGAATTGGGTCTGGAACCCCTACAGATTACGTCTGTAGAATCACTGTGGTTTCTTAATTAAGGATCGTTGCTTACGCACGGAAAACCTCCCGCACTGGTTATTCGCGGCTTGACTCACGAAATATAGGGAGAATTCACAAGGGAAGCTTGGAAAGAACACATTGACTTGGGTGAACACAAAATTGAGTCAGTTTTTGAGCCTCTTGTTAGATGCTTTTGAATGGTTAGGATTTCTATGGCATTTGTAATGCGCATGTTGCATGCATCTTAGATCAGGTAAAATCTTGTCCAAACCAACTCCAATCTACACAAAGAGAACAATAACGAACCTCACTCCTTCTCTTGAGTAAGATTTTAACAACTCAACCTCCATACCTTCTGAAGAAGAGTTCAACGACTCAACTTCACTTTCTGAAGTAAGACCTGCCCCTATGGCTCAAGAAGCTACCCTTCGGGATTACTTTCATCTTTGGCCACTGGGCCACCTACCTGCATAGTCTTACCCGAGAGAACTGCAGATAGCTATTGCATTCGCCCACAAATTGTGGGCATGTTGCCTAAGTTCCATGGACTTCCACGGGAAGATCCATCTCAGCACCTCAATAAGTTTCTAACCGTCCTCAGCACTTTTAAGGAGAAACATTTGTCTGGGGAGGAAGTTAGCTTGAGGTTGTTCCCCTTTTCTCTTGAGGATGGAGCATCTCACTGGTTACATGGCCTTCCTTCCAACTCTATTAATACCTGGGCTCAACTAAGGAAAAAGTTTTTGACCAAATTCTTTCCTATTACTAGAACTAATGACATAGTTGATGCCATAAGAAGTTTCCAGCAAAAAGAGGGCGAGGTATTCTTTGATGCATGGGAAAGGTTTCAAGACCTATTTCTTCGGTGTCCATACCATAAAGTCGATGACACTGAAAAAGTTAGGATTCTATATAGAAGCCTTAATACTATGACTAGAAACACGGTTGAAAGCATGAGCGGTGGGGACTTCCTTGATTATTCCACCGCCAAGGCTTTGGCTTTCCTTGAAAAGATTGCCACTAATAGCCAACAATGGGACTTACCTGGATATACCCCAAGAAGCACTACCCCAGACTTAATTGATAAACCTAGAGGTCTATATGATGTCAAACCTGACTCTGAGCTTAAAAATTTACTTCATGGTTTAGTAAAAAAGGTAAAAGCACTTGAGGTGTCCTTAAATCCCACATCACCCATTATGAGTGCCTCCACTCTCTCATGTGATGCTTGTCATGACCAGATCCATACTGCCGATTTTTGCCCTCTCCTTAATAATTCACGAGAAACTGAGGAAACCTGTGCGTTTAACTACGCCGGGAGAACCAACTTTACTAAGGGCAATGCCACGTACCCATACATGGACCGCTCCAAGCTTTCTTATTCCAATAATAATTATGCGGCTCCACTGGTTGTAACAACTCTTATGGGCAACGTAGCAATGCCACGTATATTGGTAACACAGATGATCGGAACAGGGCACCGGTCCCCCCTTACTCAAACAATACTCATTACATGAGTGGTTCCAGGGACCATGTGCCAACTAATCAATCTGCCCCACCTAAGACCTCCATTGAGGATGTGCTTGCCCGTTTCATTCAACAGACCCAGGCGTCTATTGAGTCAAATGCCCAAGCCATCCAGAGGATTGAACAAAAACTTGATGAAAAGGGTAGATTTCCGGGACAGTCCATCCCGAATCCCAAAGGCAAGGAAGTTGCCTTGGTGACGGATACTGCAAGTCCGTCTGTACCGCTTGCTGAAGTAAAATCGGTTTCCACCCTTAGGTCAGGAAAACAGGTTGATAATCAAATTAATTATACACCGAGCCCCAACATTGTGACCCCGGTTACCTCTGCACCTGTTGCCCCACCTAAAGCTCCGGCTAATGAGGCAACCTCTAAGTCGAAGAAGCCTGCTCGTGAGAATGTGGACCTTCCACGAACTTACAACCCGCCTGTACCTTACCCCCAGAGACTCACAAGGTTTCTAAAGGAAGTCCAAGAAGAGGAAGTACTTGATGTGTTCAAACATATAAATATTAATATACCCTTCCTCACGGCTATTAAACAGATACCTTCCTATGCTAAGGTTTTGAAAGACTTGTGCACCACCAAGAGAAAAACAAATGGGCCTAAAAACGCGTTTGTGGCGGAAGAATTCTCTGCACTTTTCCAACATAACAGCGTGGTAAAATATAAGAACCCTGGAAAACCGACCATACCCTGCAAGCTTGGTGAAAAATTCGTAGGCAAAGCTTTGCTAGACTTAGGAGCGAGTGTTAACCTTTCGCCTTACCCCTTGTACCTCAGCCTGAGCCTAACAACCATGAAACACGCGAAAATGTCTTTACAACTGGCCGACAGATCATTGAAAGTACCTAGAGGAATACTTGAGGGCCTGTTAGTTAAAGTGTCTGACTTTACTACCCTGTTGACTTTGGCCGTCCATTTTTGGCCACCTCTAATGCTCTCATAAACTGTCGGAACGATTCCATGGTTCTCACTTTTGGCTCTATGACTGTTGAGGTTAATATATTTAACCTTGGCCAACAACCCCCTGATCTTTCCTTATCTAAAGATGTGTGCCTTCTAGACTCATTACCTTATGAGATGGTGCATAGTTATTACCCCGAAGATCCGGTTGTTCACTGCCTTGCCATGCATAATGTAGACTTTGACATTAACCGATCTATTACCCAAGCCAATGCTCTTCTTGATATTGTGCCTATCTATCTTTGAACCTAAAGACCCTGAGGCCCTTGATTCGATTTGCAGCATAGATTCTGAGACCCAAGTAGAGACCATCACTCCACCTCCTGTTACTCTGAGTCCTCTTCCTCCTGAGCTGAAATACGCTCATCTTGATTCAGACGGTAGTCATCTTGTCATTATTTCTTCTTCTCTTACTACCGAACATGAGAGTCAACTTTTAGAAGTTATCTTAAAGCATCGTTATGCTATTGCCTGGTCTATCCATGACATTAAAGGCATTAGCCCTTCTGTCTGTTCTCATCGTATTCATCTTGAGGACGATGCTAAAACTTCTCGTGAACCTCAGAGACGTCTTAACCCTACGATGAAAGAAGTTGTCCGAGCAGAGATTCTGAAACTTCTGGATGCAGGTGTGATATATCCAATTTCGGATAGTCCCTGGGTTAGTCCTATTCATGTGGTTCCTAAGAAGGTCGGCATGACTGTAGTTACCAATGATAAGAACGAACAAGTCGCCACTAGAGTTCCAACCAAGTGGCGTGTTTGTATCGACTATAGAAAGCTTATTACAGTCACCCGGAAGGACCATTTTCCTCTTCCCTTCATAGACCAGATATTGGAACGCCTAGCTGGTCATTCCTTCTATTGTTTCTTGGATGGTTACCCTGGGTATAACCAAATTCCTATCGCCCCTGAAGATCAAGAGAAGACAACATTTACTTGTCCTCTCGGCACTTTCGCTTATGCCCGTATGCCTTTCGGTCTGTGTAATGCACCTGTTACTTTCCACAGGTGTATGTTACACATCTTTAGTGATATGGTAGAACGATTTATGGAAGTGTTTATGGATGACTTCTCCATATATGGTTCATCTTTTAAAGAGTGTCTTAGTCATCTTTCCTTGGTTTTTAAGCGTTGCATTGAGAAGAATTTGGTACTTAACTTGGAGAAGTGCCATTTTATGGTTAGGAAGGGGATAGTTCTGGGTCATGTCGTCTCTCCTGAGGGTATCCAGGTTGATAAAGCTAAAGTAGATCTTGTTTCATCCTTGCCTATTCCTAAGTCTATTAGTGATATTCGAGCCTTTCTGGGCCATGCAGGATTCTATCGACGCTTTATCCAAGATTTTTCAAAGATAGCTCGCCCCTTAACCAATTTATTGCTTAAGGATGCACATTTTGATTTCACAAAAGAATGCAAGAACGCCTTTGAAAACCTTAAGACTACCCTCACGACTGCACCCATCATTAGGCCACCTGATTGGAGTAAACCCTTTGAGCTGATGTGCGATGCATCAGACTTTGCTGTTGGGGCTGTTTTAGGTCAACATCTAGATGGTATGCCCCATGTCATATATTATGCTAGCAAGACTCTCAATGATGCTCAACGTAATTATACCACGACAGAGAAAGAATTGTTAGCCATAGTATATGCTCTTGATAAGTTTCGTTCCTACCTTTTAGGTACCCGTACTGTCATCTTCATGGATCATGTTGCTATTAGACTTCTTCTCCCCAAGAAGGAAACTAAGCAGCGCCTTATTAGTAGCCGACCACTTGTCTAGACTCGACCGTCCTGAGGATTCTAGTGTCATTTCTGAGAACTTTCCTGATGAGCTTCTTTTGTCAATATCGAATGCTCCATGGTTCGCAGATATAGTTAATTACTTGGCTAGCAACACGTTTCCAAGTGATTGGAACAAGCAATATAGATCCAAATTCCTTGCTAATGCCAAGCATTATTTCTGGGATGACCCTCACCTTTTTAAGTACTGTCCTGACCAGATCATTCGTCGTTGTATACCTGACTGGGAGCAACAAGAGGTCCTTAAGTTCTGCCATGAGCATGCTTGTGGTGGACATTTTAGTGCCAAAAAGACAGCTGCTAAAGTATTGCAGTGTGGTTTTTATTGGCCAACTCGTTTTAAGGACTCTCACATGCATTGTACTGTGTGCACTCGTTGTCAACAACTAGGAAAAATCACTAGGCATCACATGATGCCCTTACAACCAATTCTTGTTGTAGAAGTGTTTGATGTATGGGGCATAGATTTCATGGGTCATTTTCCTGGTTGTCATGGTTTTTTGTACATTCTGGTCCCAGTAGACTATGTTTCTAAATGGATCGAGACCATTCCCACAAGGCACAACGACCAAGAAACTATAGTAAATTTTCTAAAAGAGTATATATTTGCCCGATTTGGCACTCCCCGTGCGATCATTAGTGATGGGGGGAGCCATTTCTGCAATAATAAAGCTTTTTAAAAACTTGTCCAAAAGTATGGAGTTACACACAAAGTGGCCCTTGCGTACCATCCGCAAACTAATGGCCAAGCTGAGGTGTCGAATAGAGAGATTAAATACATTTTGCAAAAAACAATTGACCCTGAAAAGGTTGATTGGTCTCATAGAGTCAGTGATGGATTATGGGCCTATCGTACTGCTTTCAAAACTCCCATAGGCATGTCTCCCTTTTATCTTGTTTTTGGAAAACCCTGCCACCTACCTGTAGAGCTTGAGCACCGAGCCTTCTGGGCAATGACAAAGCTCAACTTTAATCTCGACCAGGCTAGTAAGAGGAGAAAACTCCAGCTTTCTGAGCTTGAGGAACTTCGGAACGAAGCTTATGATCTTTTCAAGTACTATAAAGCTAATATGAAAAAACTACATGATCGTCAGATCTTACGTAGAGATTTTCAAATTGGGGAGAAAGTTTTACTATATAACTCTAGATTGCATTTATTTCCTGGTAAACTACAGTCTCGTTGGTCGGGTCCGTTTGTTATGTCTGCAGTGACGCCCTTTGGTGTTATCACATGTTCAAATGCTGCAGACAACTCTGAATTTCAAGTCAATGGTCAACGTCTTAAGCATTTTCATGAATTAAGGTCCCCTGAAGTTGAGGAAACCCTATTAGAGGACCCTACCTATTTAGACTAACCTTTGACCTGCTGGTATTCGGACCCTCTTTTACACTATTCTGTTGTCTCTTTTTGAGAGGTGTGGTTGAAAGTACCGGGGCCATAGTCCACAAACTCTTACTGGCTGAGTATAATTGATCTAGTGCACACTTTTCTCTTGAGCGTCATCACCAAATAGGCCCGTTTCCCGATCTGTTTAAGCGTGGGGAAGTCATTTCCCATCTTCTTTTAAGTCTCGAGTATCTGACTTTAAAAGTCTCTTTGTTGTATATTAGACATCAGGATTTCGCGCATTCCATTCTAGCTTTTTGTCTCTCCTGTATCTTTGTTTAGAGTAGCGTTTATCTAGGGAGTGAATCCTGGTTATCCACCTGTCTGGCTGAAGACGTTAAACTTAGCGTCCTGGGAGGCAACCCCGTGTATATTCTAAACCCGATCGTGCTTTAGTGTTTCTTATTAGTTACCGGGTTTAGTGGTTTTTGGCTAATAAACTATCTTTTGAATCTGTGTGCTATTTCTGTTTGGGGGTGGGCGCGGCCCACCACTCTCTGTTGCAGTTGTTTGGTTAAATAATTATTTCAGAACAAATTTGAATTTATTTAAAATTTTGTAGTGTAATAATTATTGCTTGATTTTTAGGATTTTATTTTGACGCCTTAGTGGTACATATATTCGCAAGAATATATTTATACATTATCACGGAATTTTCAAAATTAAATTTGAATTATTTTGTGCCCTACACGTTTTTCGGGGGTAAAACCATCATTTCCACCAATTCCAGTAGTGGGGGAAGCATCTAGGGGAAGTTACTTCTCTATATATACCCCCGGGTATCTTTAGAAAAGTCACAAGTCACTTTCAACTCCAAAGTCAAACCAAGTCAAAACTGGGTCAACAAAAGTCTTCATCCCTTCCAGAACTCGAGTCGAGTTCCTTAGTGTGCATTTCAAACTCGACTCGAGAATCGAGGCTGATCTCGATTCTCTCTCCTCTTATCTCTCTCAATTCTTGACCAAATTCAAAAATTCTTGTGGGGTTTTGTTCCTTTCTTCGTGCTATTCATTTCCATACCAAAAACCCCTAGTATCATGCCTCCAAGAAGAAGAGAGAGTGATTATCCTTGAGCGCGATTATTCTCGTCTTTTTGACGATAATCACTTAGGGAACACCTTTGTAGCGAGAATTCATGCCCGAGGCTGGGATGTACTCCTCGGCTCTGTTGTCTCTGATTACGTGTCATTTGATCCTCAAATGGTTCATCGATTTTACGAGTCGATGGAGTTGGCCGATGACAGCGTGTACATCAACTGGGATCCGGCTCATCGCTTCCTGCTCACGCCTGAGACTGTATCCGTAGTCATGGCGCTAGAGCTTGACGAGGCTCCCCTGTAGCAGGAGGCTGCCCTGGTAACACCGAACATCTTTGAGGCCGTCCTTGTTGATGACCGGGTACTTCACCGGTATAGCAGTCACTAATGTCCTTAGGACGACGAGGACGAGCGAGCTGTTCTCGGAGGGAATTCATATCCTCCGCCTGCTTCAGGAGGACCTCCACGGCTACTACATGGTCTGCCGTCTTTTCGCCACAATCACCGGGGCTCGAGCCACATCAGCGCCCCTTCCAAGCCTGGTGATGGGTATTCTGCGCAACTGAGAGGCACCTCTTGTGCCTGCCCTTTCTCTGGAGTCGGTCGTCCAGCTCGAGGTCTCCAACCCGGGACTGTCTTCCTGCAGACAATTGTTGTGGGACCCTCAGGAGGAGGTGCCCATCCAGTACAGGCCCAACGACCAGCGGGCATTCTTTCAGCTCCATACCAATGAGGAGATATTCCAGCTTCTTTGGAGAGGTATGGGCCAGATTCTGACTGCAGTCGAGGACTTGCAGCTTCGCTTTGACGAAGGCCAGGGGCAACCTCATCGACGACGGAGTTGATTTTATTTCTGTTTATTAGCCATTGTAAATTTCTTTATGTATTTTGGTTTTGTTTTAGTTATTGCACTCTTGTATTAAATTTTCAATCATTTGTACTTTATTTCCGAATATTAATGAAAATGATTGAAATTTTAAATTTTTTGCAAACTTGTCCTTTTCTGAAATTATTTAGCCATTCTTGGGCTTTATTGCAAAAATCTGGACTTTTGGAGTAATTTTGAAATTTTTTGGTCCTAGGGACCTAGGTCCAAATATTTTAAAAAGAAAGGTGGTTAGGGTTTGATTTTTAGAAACCCTAAAGTTTTAGGCAATTTTTGGAGTCCTTCTAGGGCTCAAACTCTTTATTTTTTTCCTATATATACCAAACCAAGGTTGGAGGACCGTCACTCAAAAATCAGAAAAACTTTTCAAAACTTTTTTATTTTCTGAATTTGGCCCGAACTCGAGTCGAGTTCCTTATAGGCCATTTCAATGTCGAGTCGAGTTTGAGACTTTTACCTTATGTTACCCTTTGCCGACCCTCTTCCCTTTGATGGTTTCGAAGTTCACATGCATGGTTCCTTGGTGGTTTTTAATGCTATTGCTGTCTCTATTGCCAGGGGTAATCCTTTTGTCTTTCAACCGGTCGTGCCTTATGACAATTACGTTCGTGATAATCGACAATTACCTCAATCACTTTGGCCCGTTTACCTTCTCATTCCATCCCGAAGGATACCCTAGTATTGCACCTACCACTTGCCTTCCTTTTAATGTAGCTACTGCTGCTTTATGGGTTTTGCGTAATTTGATGGGTGTTGAGAAAATGGATTATGTCAATGATAGTACCATGTATGTCGTAGTTGGTATTGTTACTAATTTCTATGCTCTTGACTTATCCAGTTGGATTTTAGATGGTATTAGGAATGTGTTCTTATTCGGTGACGATAAGCTTGTGTTCCCCACTGATAGCTATCATGACTGGAGGAACATGTACAATGATTGGACTCACCTTATCCCTATGGATCCTACACATCGTTTTATCAGGAGGAGTCGCCTATTCACTTGGGTGCCTAACACTGCATATGTAGAGTATCTAGATATGCATAGAAATGATAATTTTATGGATCATGGTGAGGGGCCTTGGAATGTGATTAAAGAGGCATTAACTCTTTGGCGCGATAGGTTGGATGGTTTGCCAGTAGAAGTTGTTTGAAACCAAGAGTGTAAAGTAGGATTTCATTTTCTGTTGAGTCAGTCCTTTATTTCAGTACATTTTATTTTAGTTGTGTCTTAGTATGGAATTCCTTGTAATCTCTATGTATGTGGAGATAATTTTGTTTGACAGGAATTTATAAAGCGGTTTGAATTTTTAGGACATTCATGGTAATATCTTTCTTATCTCTCATTCCTTTACTTAGTATGAGCCTTGAGGACAAGGCAATCTTTTTGTTTGGGGGTGTGGAAGTATTACAATCCTTTTTGCAAATGATTTTCAAACTTCTTTATCCATACTTGTGTAAAAATTCAAAAATATTGAAAAATCCAAAAAACTCTTTGTTACAAAGACTTTCAAAAATAGGATAAGTACACCATCAATGATGAATATAATGGTTGAATCCTATCCTTTTCAAGTTTAAGGACATTTATTGCTTCACCAAGTAGTTAAGTCTTATACTACTTTTGCATGAGCATAAGCATGACATTCATCTGCATTTATTACAGATTACATGTAACAAAGTTCATACTTGAGAGGAAAAACTTAATTACTTTGGGCTTAAGTTGCATACAAAGACTATCCTAAACCCTAGCTACTACTTCTCTTATATAGTAAATACAAAGCATAATACTTGCATACAAAGACTTCCAAATTAGGTCAAATTCGTGGCTGCTGCTGTTGGTCTTCTAGTGGTATTAGGTTTCCAGCAAAACTTAATTACTTTGGGCTTAAGTTGTAGCTTCGACCAAGACCTTCAATTGGACAACTCATGGGCCCAAATCAGACTTCTGGATCTTCTTGTAGAGTCTTTTTAAGATTGGACTTTAATAAATGACTCAAATAGAAATTCTGACTTGTGGGCTTCAATAGGATCCGGTTTGGGTTGAGATTTGGACCGCCCCACTTTGACATAAAGTCAAGTCAACAGGACCAGCAGTGGAGTGCCCTCAGCAGATCTGTGGGTGCAAATATCAAATATTCTCCTTTGTGGAAATAACACCTTTTGTGGGCTTCTCTTAACTTTTGGCGGGCTTTAACACAATATTCGCATTTCGGCTCATGAAACCTACTCAATAGACAAGAAGACACTAATCAATAGATATAACATAATAATATAAGCTAAGTGCTAAACAAACAAGGTGTTATTCGGGGGATAAATATTTACTTTTATATGAGGAGAACTTTAGTTCTGGGCTCAAGTAGTGACGTAGAGCCTCAGAATCCGGCTCCCCGTCCCGTTGCTGATGAGGGCGGACCAAGCAGTATTCCGGCGATGGGACCCCCTTCGCCTGATGGTATGGCGGAGGAGGCTTGTCTAGATTATGCTGAGCCTCCAGTTGAGAGGCCGAGGCCAAGGAGGAGGTGGCAAGCTTCTTCCAACCTCCCCCGAAATCCTGAACTCGAGCGGATGAGCGCGACGGAAGTTCAGGAGGAGCTTGGCTGGAGAGGGGTTCGGTTTGGTTCCCACCCCTCCATTTCAGATGGTTGCTCCGGCAACCTCATTGCGGTAAGCCTTTACCAACACCTGTACGGTATGCAGCTCCCGCTGCATTCTTCTATTCTGAGACTATTGTCGTGGTGGGGGATCCCGCCGGGTCAGATGCACATGTCCTTCTGGATAATTGTGCGTCGGATCGGGCTGATCGCCCTCCACTTTGAGATTCCCTTTGGCCCAGTCGAGATGTTCATGCTCAAGAAGCCGGTCGCCCAGAGGTTGTCTGGGTTTCCCAATCATTATAGGAATTGGTTTGAGCCCTGCTACCGGGTGTCAGGGTCGTCGTCTGACCGCAGCATACAGGTGCCGCGAGACTTCATAGGTAAGCATGCACTTGACCTTTCTTTCATTTTTGCCCTTATGTTTTGCGTGTTTGCTGAGCTCCGACTCAGGAATAGTTCCATGTTTGTGCCTGCAGGGAAACGTCAGCTGCAAGTGTCTCTACTAGCGGGGGTGGACTCCTCTGCTGCTGAAGGGAACATTGAGCACTTTTTCAGTCTGCCCGCAAACCTGCGAGACCTGACACTTCCTGACCAGATTGTGATTTACATCCGCTTCTCAGCCAGGCTTGCAGCCCTGCCAGCCCCTCCGCAAGTTGTGGATGTGGAATCCAGCTCTGGTGAGGGTGCTGCCACTGTAGAGAACACAGTCCCCAGTGTTGAGGAGGAGCCTCCGGTCGAGAGTGAGGATGTTGATCTGCGGGGGGAGATGGACGACTGACCCGATGAGGCTCTTCCAGTCGAGGGAAGATCTCCTCCTAATGAGCCCATGCCCAATGCCCTGCCGGAAGTCATCCCAGTTGTCGGGGATGTCCAGGTCAGTGATGCTAGCTCTGTTTGTCATTCAAACCCCTCCCTTGGGTCGCCGAAAGAGGCCACATGATTTTTATGGCTTATCTAACTCCTCTGGTGATCCAAGCCTAATGTCGAGGGATAGCGGGCTACTGCTTTCTCGTGGGTCTGGTGAATCATCTACTGAGGGATTCTTTCCTACCCCGGTGCAGGTACATGCTGAGGTGGACAACCTGGCCCAGTCGGAGATGGTGGGAGGTGTGTCCGAGGAGACAGTGGTCGCCTCTGTTGCTGAGGGAGGCGAGCCAGCTGTGGTTCTGGGGGCTCCGTTGGATGAAGTGGACGCCCCCAGTGTTGGAGATGCTGGAGTTGAGGCTCCGGTGGAGGTAAGACCTTCCCAGCGTCTTGCTGTTGAAGTTGTTTCTATGCAGTCCCCTGCCCCGGTTGATCCGAGGGGCAAGGCTGTTGAAGATGAGTCTGCCCGGGGCTCGAAGATCTTCTTCTGCCTCCCCTGCTGACCAGGGGGAGGTTGTGCGCCCGAGAAGGGACGATGCCATCCCTCGGGCGCTGAGGGGACCGGTGACAGGGACTACTCGGATTGGTAGTGGCTCTCGGGTTCCTGTTGAAGATGCTCTGGCCGTTGAGGACGTCCAGAATGAGGTGGAGTTCACTGTGTCTGGCACTGCTGATGATGAAGCCCCGGTTTATGGGTGGGTGACTAGGTCCCGTATGCTGACCTGCCGACTGGCCCAACTGTGCAGCTGGGCCCTGAACCGGGCGAGTACCAGCCTGAGGCTACTCCAGAGTTCCCACTGCCGGCATTCACCATTCATCCTGCATTTCTGAGCAGGGAGTCGAAGTCGATTGGGGACTCCGACATTATGAACATTCACACTACCTTTGACTACATCTTCCAGAATCTGCTCCCGGAGGACCAGGCATACTACAGCCGCCTTTCTCGCGACCAGGCGATGAGGGTGGCAGCCCAGAACCTGATTGCGGTAAGGTTCCCTGCCTTGAATTCTGACATTAGACTTGTCGTTGCCTGTATGTTTATTTCCTACTTTCGTTTCTCTTGCCTGTCAGACGCAAGCTGCCATGGCCCGGGTCTTTGAGTTGAGTGTTAGACCCCTGCCTTCTGTCTTGGAGGATCTATAGCGCCTGCGAGCTGAGAATCGTCAGCTTGGAAAAGACCTGGCGGCGGCCAACAGTGACAGGTGGGCTCTGGAGGAGGACAAACGGTTCATGGCGGAGGATTACCACAACCTGGACTTCACTCTGACCGTTGCTCTTCAGAGGGAGGAGGATGCCAAGACTTTCTTGGCGGAGCTGGAGGCCACCTGCGGGAAGCTGATCCGAGAGAAGCTGGACTGATAGAGCCATAAACCTACTCTAAACAAAAGAATATATTTTTAACTTAAAATTCCTTCTTGTGTCTGTATAAATTGGATATCAAAGTAGACAAGTAACAAGCAAGGGTCGTACCCACCTTAAAGGGGGAGATCTTAGCTCAAACACAATAGAAAACAATGGTTAAGAAACATCAAGGGAATCAACAAACAAGATTAGAGATTGATTCTAACTTCCTACAGGCAATAATAATAAGTAAACCCTAACTTAAGAATATGGTAGAGATGTAAAGAAAATATATGATGACAAAGAGGGAAGAATTGGTATCCACAAACTAAATCATGCAAACATAACATGTTGTTCCTTCATGTTCAATCTATAATAATTAATTAGTCACCTCTCGGTTATTCCAACTAATCATCAATACCTATAATAATCAAGTAGTCACCTCTCAGCTATTCCACTCAATTAAAACGGGATTCTCTTATGCATGCTATTGAATATGTCTTATTAATCAAACCGTCACCTCTCAGCTATTCAATTTAATTAACTCAAAATGTTATTCATAACTATATCATCACCTCTCAGCTATTTGACTTAATTACAAAAGGGTTCCAATAAAAGATATCAACTGCAGACATGTAATAATCACCTCTCAGCTATTTCACTACATATCTTTAATCAATATATATAAAACCATTAAAGCTAGGTCTCCCTAAACCCTAACAATAGTATTTTAATAACATGGATAACAATAGCATGCAAATAATCATACTTACCTTATATCGCGAATTAGAAGTAAATAAGCATTAAGAACTTTGAATCACAATGAACAATAAGAACAAACATGGTGCTTTTGCATCATTTAGAGTGCTTCAACCATCCCCCTAAGGAGATTTAGCTACTCATCCTTGATGATGACACAATGGAATAAATAAATAAATCACAAGACATCATAATGGAAAAGATAAAGGAATTGATATTGATATTGAGTTTGATACAATAGAAGAAGAAGATGAACTTGTATCTTCAATCTTCAATTCAAAAAAAGCTACCCAAACCTTAGCTACTACTTCTCTTATATAGAAAATACAAAGTAGAATACTTGCATGCAAAGACTTCCAAATTAGGTCAAATTCGTGGCTGCTGTTGGTCTTCTAGAGACATTAGGTTTTTAGCAAAACCTAATTCTCTTAGGCCTAAGTTGTAGCTTGGACCAACACCTTCAGTTTGATAGCTCATGGGCCCAAATCAGACTTCTGGATCTCCTTGTAGAGCTTTTTTAAGTTTAGATTTTAAATAAAGCCCTAAATAGAAATTCTGACTTGTGGGCTCCAATAGGACCCGGTTTGGGCTGAGATTTGGACCTCCTCATTTTGACATAAAGTCAAGTCAACTGGTCTGACCGTGGGGTGCCCTCAGCAGATCTGTGGGTACAAATATCAATTCTTCTTCCCTTGTGCAAGTAACACATTTTTGCTTGCTTTTCTTGACTTTTTGCGGGCTTTAACACAATATTCGCATTTCGGCTCATAAAACCTACACGATAGACAAGAAAGCACTAATCAATAGATATAATATAATAACATAAGCTAATTGCTAGACAAATAAGGTGTTATCCGGGGGATAAATATACACTTTTGAGGACTTATCAATAACCCCAAAACAGCACTTTGATTGTCCTCAAGCAAAGGTGAGAAGAAAAGAATTAAAGACTCAAAAGAGAAGTAAAACTAAGGCGATTGCAGTAACCATATGCATCAAAGCTTTCAACAACAAGGATTTCCCAAGTGGAGAAGTTATAGTCTCCTGAGGGTTTTTCAGAAAAGATACCCACAAACTAACTACAATGACTAATCCAAAGAATAGGAATTTCCACCATTTACCTCAGAAATGGTCATATCAAGGATAAGGATAAGTAATGCAGAACCGTTCATATGAGATAGCATACTACCAATGCATGAATAAGATATGAAATATAAACCAAGCATAACGGTTTCAAATGCATTGAAGACAGGTATGTACCCATGCTACCACGGGTCCTAAGTTACCATTGGAAAGGTCGCTTTGACTTCTGCCTAACAGTCATACACTCAGAAATAAAGTCACTCAGAGATGGTGTTTATCATTTTACCTCTATGTGAGGAAGAAAGATGGACAATCAAATCACGTATATCAATAAGAACGGACTGGTGTAATGGAATGAACTTAGTCTCAAAGAATGGAAAAATTAGCCTTGCTTGAGATGTCGGGTTTTTCACCTCAGCACCTTCTCATTTACTCGCCACATCCTACCATATCAGCTTAGATCTACAAAAGATAGTAATGGGTTGTAACTTGGCTTAGGTCAGGGCTAGAAATGGAAAAGGCTTTTGTGAAATATTTTTGGAACATTCGGGCCTTCAATACTTGTGATTTGGAATTTTTCTTTTGGGAAGAAGTGTTTCTCATATTCTTTTGGGAAAATTTCAATGAAGCTCTAGCCAATATTTGGGAATCTTCCTTTCTTTTTGGATTTTAAATGGTTTGGAAGATTCTGATTTTTTCTGGAATTTCTTCAAACTTTTTGGTTTTCAATATTTGGTTCATCTCACTAGTTTGGAGATTTCTATGTATTTCTCCTTTCTTCTTGTAACCACATAAACAATCATCCTCATGTTCCAAAAACAATGGGTAAAAGGACCTAAACATTCTAAGGGTATTTAACTCCCATAATAGAGTTGAGTAAGGATAATGGGCACAAGAAAAAGGCTAAGTAACAAGAAAGACTCAAAAGGGTCAACCTAAGGGATAATGTATCATCAGGGTAGGCTAAGGTAAACAGGGTTTAACTAAATGTCTTGTATCATCTCTAAGTACTGATATGGTGATCACATCTTGAATAAGTTACAAGACCCAAGTTTATATTACACCCACTTGATGTAATCTCAAGGCTAACTATAAAAATGAATATGAGACTAAAAACAGACAAAACAGAGAGGTTGAGTCTTTTGACTCCAGATTGATGTAATATATCTCCAAGAAAAGGACGGGGCTCAAACGCTCACTAGGTTAAGTCTCCACACTTATTCCTTAAGGTTTTCAAGGTGTAGTTGTATTTGCACATGTAATCTATAATAAATGCAAGTGAATGACATGCTTATGCTCATGCAAATATAGTATAAGATCAACTACTTGGTGAAGCAATAAATGTCCTTAAACTTGAAACAGATAGAATTCAACCATTAAACTTGAAACAGATAGAATTCAACTACCGCCTGTTTCTTCCCTCGTTCATTTTTTCTTCTTTACCCAACGGGTTTCACCCATCGGCTAAAGAGGGGGCGATGTGTTGACCCCCATTAACGAGTTCAAGCCCAAGTCAATTACAAGTCAAAGCCCAAGATTATAATCAATAAGAGCCTAAGCCCAATTCAATTAGTAATAAGGCTTAGGCCCGTTACTACATTCAATATCAATCATGGGCTTTATCTATTTAAGTCCATTATATTCAATAAGGTTAATATGGTAATTCTATATCTTTGTAGAGATTTCCTTAACCTAATCCAACTACAACTCTAATATCTCGACAACTCCTAATTCAATAACAATTTCAATATCTTTACAACTCCTGTTCCTAATAGGACATGAGGTACATTATCTTGTCATTATATGGTCCAAATACATAGGACTACAATACTACAATACATTAGGGATCATGGGATCACATCCTAATCCCAATCAAACTCTACATTTCAACTACGTTATAAAAGGCTTGATTCTATCTCTCTTATGGATACGTAGGCAACTAAGAAACAACTTAGTGCAGCCATTATCAATCACCAAAACCTTATTCCTCCATCTTCATCTTCTCCAATAACTTAGATCTTAACATTAGGGGTTTCTACTTTATCTTACATCACATTGGTGTGAAATCCGGTTGAAACACTTTGGCGCCGACTAAGGTTTTCTTTCCCCCCACAAAAAACCTACTTTTCAAGAGGAATCAAGTTCTTTCTTCTCAATGGCAACAACTAGATCTCAACAAAACAAGCAAGCAAGTAATAGTGGAGGTCAATAAGGTTCAACACATGTGCAACCTCGCCCTCAAGGTTCTAAACCTAGAGAGCATACTGTCACTTCCAAGAGGGTTCTATCTAATGGCGAAGAACACTCGGTTTCTTATTCTTCTTCTTCTCAACTATCAAAATCCAAGGAGCGTACTCAACATGAAAAAGTCATGATTTCTGAAAACTAGTATCTACGCCGCAAACTCAAAAGGCTTCAACATAGGAACAATGGTCTAAGGAGGAAGTTGAAACATGTGAATCACAATGCTAATGAGTTTTTGTTAACTCCATCTTCTTCAAGCATTTTTAATAAGTTCGGAGTCAAGCCAAATCCAAGGAAAAGAACTCGACCTTCAACCATCCCAAAAGTTGAAGAGGACATTGAAGATGACATTGTATTACCATCACAAGAACAATCCCCACTTGACTTGGAGAAAGAAGATGAACACCGAAACCCTAATGGCCTTACGGTTCATGTTATCGGTCAAGGTGAAACAAGATACCAATATTACCATCCCACCAAAGGAGTCAAGACAACCTTGTTAGGAGGTTCTACTACTCACAAAGCTTCTAAAAGGTTGCGTGGAAGACCCCTAGCTAGTGCACAAGACAAAGCCAACACACTCGCCACAAGAGCGCCCAACGGCTATGAGTGTGACAGAACTCACCCGACGACCATGCCGAGCGGCTATGAGCTCGACAAAACTCATCCGACGACCATGCCCAGCGGCTATAAATGAGCGTGATAAAACTCAACCGAAGACCATGCCGAGGGGCTATGAGCGTGACAAACTCACCCGAAGACCATGCCGAACGGCTATGAACGCGATGAAACTCACCCGACGACTAGGCCCAGCGGCTATGAGCGTGACAAAACTCACCTGAAGGTCATGCCCACCGGCTATGAGCGTGACAAGACCCACAACAAGACCTTGCCCAGCGGCAATAGGCATAACAGACCCCCCAACTATACCATCTCCAGCGGCAGTACACCCAACAGTCGTCCAAAGAGGTCTTTGTCCAGCGGCCGTGTGTCCAGCTGTCTCAAAAACATGTCATGGTCCAAAGGCTATGCTCCGGACTACTCTAATAGAGACTTGATTCAAACACCCAATCATCACCACTCACGTCGGGAAACCTCCCCTGGACATAAGGACAAACACCACAACTTTCAAAGAGGGCGACGAAACACTCGTTCACCAAATTCTAGGCCTCCAAGATATCACCACCAAGAGCGTGACCATGGCACTTATACACATGGTAACGAAGGGATCCGGAATCTTACTGAAGAGCAATTGAAAAGCATGATCGCTCAAGCAATTCAAGCCAAAAAAGCTAAGGAGTATAAACTTGGGAACATTGCCCATCATACGGACAAAACTTCTCTGTTTTCCTTCCAGATTCAACAAGTAGGGCATCACCCAGATTTCGAGCCACTAAGTTTCAAAGAATACAATGAAGTTGAGGGTGATCTTTGGCTTCATATTTCCGACTTCAAGAACAAGATGGTGCTCTTTAGTTATGATGATGCACTCATATGCAAGATGTTTCCTTCCACCTTTGATATCAAAGCTCTTCGATGGTTCTCCGAACTTCCACGGGGTTCTATCCACAATTTCAATGATTTCTCTGTCCAATTTGCCGAACACTTTAGGCATAATTGGCGTCACCGTAAGGATGTCGCTTTGTTGTTCAACATTAAGCAAGGAGATGGAGAGTTGTTAAGTAAATTTGTAGCTCGATTTAGACAAGCCTAAGCGGAAATACCCAATGTCTCAGATATACTTATTGTTTATGCTTTCAAGGAAGCGTTACTACATGATGACAAAGGGTTATATAGTTCAATTGTGCTTGACACTCCGACCACCAAGTATGAACTTTTCTCTAGAGCTCAAAAGTAATCCATCTTGAGGATGATACAATTACCAAATAAGAGCATTGTTGGGGTACTACATACTCCAGCCAATCAAAAGCAGCCACGTGGCACAGTCATCCATCCATCAGGTCGCTACAACTCCGATCTTCAACAGCTCGACCACAACGACTCGATTTACAGACCAACAGCGTCCTGCTCACACACACGTGCTCCCATTCAATGCACAGAATATCTTCGTCAGTTACACAATTAATTCACAGAGACGTTCCTCATTCGTTACACAATTAATCCTCATTATGATGGCGGAGAATCTGCAAGATCCATGATCCACGCCCTTCTATCTTCTATATAAACAGAACTACGATGGCTTGATCTCTAAGTTCAATTCCCCCGAGCTAGAGTACGTAGGCAATCTCGATCTCAACGAGGTGCAGCCACCCCGATCTCAAACATTCCCATTTAGTCAAGTCTCCCAAGCGACCTGACCCCGTTAATGCATTAATCTAGAAATAGGTTAATACATTTGGCGCTGACTGCAAGGAATTCGATATAATCGAAAAACCCAAACCCTCCCACCCTAAATCTAACAAACACTCATTCAAATGACTACCCAGGAGCTCACTATCCAAAATCTGCAGGCACAAATTACACGTCTGCAGGAAGAAAATGAACGTTTGAAGGCTGCCCAACCAAACCCCTCGCAGGTTGAAAACGGCGAACGTGGAGCCATTCCTGCTAATGATTCTAATCAGAAATATGAACAACTCAGCCAACAGCTGGCGGAGTTCAAAGCCTCCCAGGCTCAATACCATTTCAAGAGCCACACTGCGGAACAACTTGCTGTCCAGTCCCTCCAACAGTTCCTGGAATCTCCCTTCTCCAAGGAGATCCTGGAACACGACTTGCCTAATAAACTGAATGCCCCCAAGTTTGACCAGTATGCAGGAGTCGGAGATCCAACCGACCACGTCAAGGGATTCCGGAAGTCCCTTCCATTGATCAAGGAAGATCACCTTTTGTGTTTGTTGTTTCAGTCCAGCCTCACCGGACCGGCTCTCGACTGGTTTCACCGATTGAAGCCAGGATCCATCAGCTCGTTTGCAGAGCTCGAGAAGCAATTTGTCGTATTTTACATCCACAACAAGAAACGCCCCGTCACCATCGATTCAATATTCAAAGTGAAGCAGCAGAATGGTGAGTCTCTGAGCACATTCTTTGCTCGTTTTAAATCTGAGTTGCATTCCATTCAGGATTTCGCAAAGGAGCATGAAGCCTTTGCAACTATTGCATTCTCTCACGGTCTGATCCAGGGATCGGACCTCTACAAGTCTCTAGCCATGAAGAGACCCTCATCACTAGACGAGCTATACCTGAAAGTAGATCGTTATATAAAGCTCGAGGAAGCCCTCACTGGGAGGGAAAAGAATCACGTAGTCAACAGTGTGGAGACTGGATCCACCAAGCGACCTCGTTCAGACGGAAAAAGGTTTAGAGCTAAGTCGCTGCCCACTGAGCAGCGAGAATATCACTGGTTTACGCGACCAGCCGGTTATATTTATGAGCGGATCAAGCACAACCATTGGTGCAAGATCCCCACCTTCACACAGTTGGAGGATACATCTGGTCGCCCGTACTGCAAAGTCCACAAGGTACGGTGTCATCAGACAGATGACTGTCGCGTTCTGAAACGCGCACTCCAAACATGGGCCGATGACAAGAGGCTCAACAATTGGATCCTCGGAAGGAACGAGGATGCAACAACCAAGCGAGCGAGGAAGCAATCCAAAACGCCTTCCCGCTCCCCCAAAAGAAACAACAGCAAGGCCAGAACGGCCTCCTCAAGCCCAATCCGCAGCAGAGGGCGTAGCCTTTCACAGCGTCTAGGTCCAACAGGCGACCTACGCGACCAAATCAACAAGAAGGTCGCAAACAAAGTTGACAGTGACAGCGAGTCAGATGATCATGTGGTTTACATGATTAACGAAACCCACTCCACCCCGGTTTCAAGAGACAAGAAGAGACGAGTAGAACATCTTCACCATGTCTACTCCATCACTGGTCGAGCAGCTCGTATCAACATCCCTGCCCGCCAAGATTCCGACATCACGTTCGCCGAAGACGATCTCAACAAGGTCGTTACTCCTCACAATGACGCCCTAGTCATTGAGCTGCGAATTGCAGATTACACTGTGAAGAGAGTATTCATTGACTCTGGAGCGTCCTGCAACATTCTCATGTACAGGACATTCAAGGACATGAGATTGCCCGATTCAGTTCTCCTCCCAAATTTCACCCCAGTCTTAGGCTTCAACCATTCCAGGGAAGATCGTAAGGGAGAAATAATGTTGCCCGTCACCGCGGGCAGAAAAGAAGACAAGGTCGTCGTCACGGCCAAATTCAGCGTTGTCAACATCCCAAGCAAGTACAACGCGATTCTGGGTCGAAAGTGGATACATGCCATGAGGGGAGTGCCATCGACCTATCATCAAGTATTTCGCTATCCTGGCCCTCATGGGATAATGGAAATTCGCACAGGAATGCCACGGCATTATTGAGGCCGTGCCACCGTCAAAGCTATCCACCTCTGGAACCCAAGGACGCTGACGACAAAGGAAAGAGCCCGATCACATCAGAGGCTCAGGAGGGCAACAACAATTCAAAGAGCCCGTCCAAGGAAAAGACTGAACCTGCCAAATAGCAACTACAGAAGGAGCAAACGAGCTCCCCCAAGCTGAATCTCGGAAGCACTGATCCAGGAGTGCGTGTGAACATTGGGTCAGAAGATGATCCAAGATATATTTATGTAGGTGCTGAGTTGAAAGAAGATAAGTTCAGTCACTTTGTAAATTTTCTTTCAGATGTTTTTGCTTGGTCGTACATCGATATGCCCGGTATAGACCCATCAATTGCATGCCATAAACTGCGGGTCAATCCCACTTATCGACCAGTCAAACAGAAACCAAGGAGGCTTGCTCCCAATTTTCACGATGCTGTCAATGAAGAAATCAGCAGACTTAAGCAGGTTGGCTTCATCAGAGAAGTCGATACCCCAGACTGGCTAGCCAACATCGTACCAGTCTTAAAGAAAAATGGGAAAACTAGAGTCTGCATCGACTTCACAAGTTTGAACAAAGCTTGTCCTAAAGATTCATTCCCACTGCCACGAATCGATAGGCTAGTCGATCAGACATGCGGTTTCGAGCTACTGTCATTTATGGATGCATATTCTGGATATAACCAGATCCCAATGTACGAGCCCGACCAAGAGAAGACCTCCTTCACAACAGAGCAAGGCATTTTCTGCTACAAGGTTATGCCATTCGGTTTACGAAATGCAGGAGCGACCTATCAGAGACTGGTCACCAGAATGTTCGACGACCTATTAGGTCGAACAATGGAAGTCTACATTGACGACATGCTAGTGAAGAGCAGCGAAGAACAGAATCACTTGTATAATCTTGAACAGGCATTCCAAAGGTTGAGACAATACAGAATGCGTCTTAATCCAGAGAAGTGTCTGTTCGGAGTTGCATCAGGGAAATTCCTCGGCTACCTAGTCACCAGAAGGGGAATCGAAGCAAATCCAGACCAGATCAGAGCCTTGATCGACATGCCAAGCCCAAAAACAAAGAAGCAGATCCAGAAACTCAATGGCATGGTATCAGCTCTAAACAGATTTATTTACAGAGCGTCAGACAAGTGTCGACCAATGCTTCACATTCTAAAGAAGGGGTCTACATACGAGTGGACAGAAGAATGCAAAAAGGCCTTCAATGATCTCAAATCATATTTGTCTACTCCACCAGTACTCACAAGGCCCAACGATGGAGATATACTCGGCGTTTACCTCGCAACATACGATTTTGCGATCAGTGCAGTACTCTTCAAGGAACAAAATCAGGTCGAACGACCTATCTATTTCACAAGCAAAGTCTTACAACAGGCGGAAATAAGGTACACACCACTAGAGAAGCTAGCATTAACCTTACTTTATGCTGCATGCAAGTTCAAACCTTATTTCCAAGCTCACACTGTGAAAGTAATCACCGACCAGCCATTACGCCATATACTAGAAAAGAAAAACAAAACAGGCCGTATGGCTCGATGGGCAGCCGAGCTGGGTGATTACACTTTCGAGTTCGTCTCACGGCAGGCCGTCAAAGGTCAGGTCGTTGCAGATTTTTTAGTAGACTATCCAGCAGAGGATGTCAATTGGGAACCAGAACCTGAAACAAGGCAAGTCCAGAGCACCCCTCCAGATACATGGCAGCTATATGTAGATGGTTCCCACAACTCCAACGGAAGTGGCATAGGTACTGTACTAATCTCTCCTGAGGGGTCACAGCTCGAGAGATCGACTCGTCTAGACTTCTCGACCTCCAACAACGAGGCCGAGTACGAAGCTCTAATCCAAGGCTTACAAATGGCCATCGACCTACAAGCAGTTCGCCTCAAGGTATACAGTGATTCACAACTGGTAGTCAATCAGATTACCAGCAATTACCAGATCAATGGGGTCAACCTAATCAGGTATGCTAGCAAAGCAAAGGAGCTCATCAGCAAACTCAGCTATTTCACAATTGATCACATACCTAGAGATGACAACAGACATGCTGATTCACTAGCATTCTTAGCATCCAAGATTGAGTCAGACAGGCCGCGGGCTCTCACTATTGCCATCAATACACAGCCCGCATACCTATTAAAGGAAGAAGAAGTTCATCAAATCTCTGATCTACTAGAGACAACTCCAGAAGACATCCAAGGAACCTGGATGGAACCTTTCATCACTTACCTTCAAACTGGAGAGTTACCATCCAACAAAAAGGAAGCCAGTCAACTGTTGCACAAAGTCACAATGTACAAACTCCATGAGGGTAAACTATTCAGAAAATCCGCAACTGGGTTATTACTACGATGCCTCATTCCCAAACAGGGCCAGTTGATTCTTCAAGAAATCCATGAAGGGGAATGTGGAAACCATTCCGGAGGGCGAACCTTAGCCCATAAAGCAATCTCCCAAGGATACTTCTGGCCAAGAATGAAGGAGGACGCTAAGAAATTTGTTCTGAAATGCAAAGAATGCCAACGATTTGCCGACAAGCAGCATCAGCATCCAAACGACCTCATCAACATTACTGCTCCATGGCCATTCCACATGTGGGGGCTTGATATCATGGGCCCCCTAATCAAGGAGAAGAAATCTGAGAAGAGATTCGTTCTAGTGGCCATCGACTATTTCACTAAATGGGTGGAAGCTGTTGCACTAACCAACGTTACTCAAGCGGATGTCCAACGATTCTTGTGGGAAAACATCATCACAAGGTTTGGACTACCAAAGCGTGTAGTCACAGATAATGGCACTCAATTCGTTGGCAAAAATATCAAGGCATTCTACGACCTATGGAAAATCGAGCATTCAAGGTCAACGCCTAGATATCCACAGGCTAATGGCCAGGTCGAAGCTGCAAATCGACAGATTCTAAATAACTTGAAGAAGAAACTCGAAGACCAACATGATCAATGGCCACAGCAGTTAGAGAATATCCTATG
This sequence comes from Aquilegia kansuensis, assembly GCA_020826895.1. Lineage (NCBI taxonomy): Eukaryota > Viridiplantae > Streptophyta > Magnoliopsida > Ranunculales > Ranunculaceae > Aquilegia > Aquilegia kansuensis. Next base: position 17,575,754 of record CM037010.1, on the reverse strand, counting down.
GGCTTATAGAACAACCCCTCGCACGTCCACTGGGATGTCACCTTTCAGCCTATGCTACGGAGTTGAGGCCGTTATTCCCACCGAGCTAACATACGGAACGACCAAATCTCTACTGGTCGATACTGAACTCAACAATCAAGCTTGGTCGTTTGGTGTCGACCTCCTCGAAGAACGACGGAATCATGCCGTTATCAAGCTCGAGCAATACCAACAGAGACTCAAACGAGCTTATAACAAAGGCGTGCGACCAAGAGGTTTTCAGCCAGGGGAATTAGTTCTCAGGAGAATGTTCAGCAACAAAAGAAAGAACATTATTGGCAAGCTCAACGCCAATTGGGAAGGCCCTTATATTATAACAAAGGTTCAGAGCAACGGTTCTTACCGTCTTCAAACACCAGAAGGGGAGATCGTTAAGAACCCATGGAATGCTTTTCACTTAAAGAAATTTTATCATTGAAATGTAAGCATCCATTGCATTTCAATGTATAAATTCAATTTTGCCTTCATCTTTGTTCAAACATGAATGGCTACTGAAGGTCCAATCCCTCGACCTACAAATTATCAAAACTCCAGTCCCTTTGATAATTTAAATATTGTTAAGTTATACCACTAACATCTTAACTTGGTGCATCGGTCATTCCCTTCCCACGACCTAAGCACAGCACAACTAAGATGTATGCGACCTCATCTCCCAGCAGGTCCAACACCATGATTAGCACTTATTGTCTGCAAATCCCATTCAAACAGACAAAGCAACATGAACAACAATGTAAGGTAAAATGTTGAATTAACTTTTTACTTGATGAGATTCTAACAATTACAGGTACTACAAAAAACTAAGGCATACAAGAGGAACTGTTTCAGTGCGTCCTGCTTGCAGCCATTCATCTCGTCTACCTGCCTTCTGAACGAGCTACCAGGACTCCCTGGAAACTAGCTGATCAGAAAGACTTCATACAAACTCATCAAAGTAAAAACCGACTACTGCTGTTACATACAAAAGACAAAAGATTTTACACTAAAGCTCTCAAATTCACAAGGGGGCTCTCAATAATGCGCTCTGGAAGCAAAGCCAAGTACAAGGAGTGCAAGAGGACATACTGCAAGAACAAGGAATGCTAACCTTGCACAAGGTTACCCAATACAAGAAAGGGAAAAGAAGGAGTGCAAGAAACAAACTTTGCACAAGGTTACCCAATACAAGAAAATGGGCACCAAGGCTAGTTCATTGCTGCACAGGCAGCTCGAGGGAAACACCACCATCTGTAACATCACCAGCGACCTGGTCGCTAGGGCCCATCAAGGTGTCCTGAGCTGGTGTCAAAGTTTCTTCAGCACCACCTCGCGTCTCCTCTCCCTCGGGCGACCCCGACACAGCTTTCAACAGGTGGTCGCAGTAGGCCCTCCACGCCGCATCATCGTCCTGACATACCTTCTGCCAGTGCCCAGCAGAAGCATCACAAGCAGTGGCATGTTCCTTCAGCTGCTCCACGGTCTCCTTCAACTGCTCCACCGTCTCCTTCAGCGCCGCTACCTGCGCATCCCTGTCCCTCACCGTGCACTCAGCAACAAGAGCAACGCTCTTAGCCCGCTCAAGCTTCTCGTTGAGCTCCCTCACCTCAACTTCAGCTTGAGCACCTACCTCAGCGACCAAACGCACCTGCTGGAAGCTGGTATTAAGCTGCAAGCACAAGCACAATTTAGATAACAATGTCCAAGTACAAACAAATCAAATGCGTCTTAAGATCACACTCACCAAAGATAGCGCCGCGTTTATCTTCGAGCAGGTCACCAACAGAGTCTGCGACCTCACTGCTCGAGCATCAGCATCTAGGACGATGCCCTCATTCACAGCTCGGGCAACGCAGGGGTCGTCAATAGCACTGTCGTTATCATAAACAACGTGCTTCTGCCCTTGACCATCCAAGTAGTCGAACGGCCCAGGGCAAAACTCAGACGCCACACCTTTGCCCTTCTGCGAAGGCCGAGCAGCAGTCTTCCTGGACAAGACAGATGTCTCAGGAGATGTCACAGACATTGGAGGAACAGGGGAAGGCATAGTTGGGCGCTCCATCAGCTTCAGATTCCCCGAGAAGGACCTCTTTTTCCCAGCCAATGCAACCACAGTAGGGAGGGAAGCCGGAGGACCTACGACTGGGGGGCTAACCGCTATGCTACCACCAGCCCGCTCCTTCTCCACAGCTCGTTCCTTCTCCAGAGGTCGACCTTTATCCGACCTCCGAGAACCATCCCCAGATCGTTCTCTCTCCTCATGCCTAGAGCTAACATTAGCTCGCTCCTTCTCCACACCACGCGAGCTACCACCAGACCGCCCACCAGCAGATTTGTGTACAGAAGTCATAAATGCTTTCTTCAAAGCCTTCCTCCTCTCAAGCTCAACCTCAACAGTCTTTGAACCACCTTTGGGAATAAAATGCTCCCTTAGATGGGGTAAGAGCGAGATCTTCCGTTCGTCACTCAGATTACCAAAACAGTTCAGCGCTGACCGCAGATCGTTTTTCCTCAAATGATCGTCCCTAATCGCTGCAACAAAAATACAAAATCGTCAAGCCCTGGAACAGGAAAATGAATCAACAGCCTTACAACTAATCCGAACTTACGAGCGTCATTCCTAATCACATGGCGCAACTGGATATCACCTTCAACAATCGACCCAGTAACCAACATGGGGTCTTTCTACCATTGCTCGCTACTTACTGGATAAATCAAAGGCAAACGGTCTGGCCTAACTTGCATATTATAGCCCGACAATTCAGCCTTTGAAGATCGTTTGAAGCTAAAGTGGTTTAATACATCACTAGCAGTAACGTTCCACTTGTGCAGCTTGTTGAGGTCATCAATTACCCTCACATTCCTCCAGAAATTACCATTCATCTGGCAGGGGGCTCGACCGATAGCATTCAACAGGTCGACCACCAACTCAGACAACGGCAACCTCAGTCCAGCACGGAATTGGGTCAAGGTGAATACAGTAGAAAAAGGATTATTAGGCCTATAATCAGGTGAAAGTAATCGATCTCCGAGAAACCTAATCTCCAGATACCTAATCGACCTAAGTTCATATACCTTCCTAACTGTGAAATGCCTATTTACATACCTCATATTTACAACCCTACACATTGCACCATCATCTCCTTCAACCATTTCATCATCAGACGAGTCTGGCCCATGTGAACCACTACTCTGGGGGCTATCTAAGTCCTCACCACGAACAGGAGACGGAGTGTCAGAATGGGTACTCTCAGACTCATACTCCTCACCACCACTCAAGTGATCATTTTGGGAATCACTAGCTTCAGACATTTCTCTCAGACAATACAGAAAACAACAAAAGATGAAAGAAAACAAAACAGAAGATCAAAGAAAAGAAAGAAAAGGAAACAAACCTCACGAGCTCTCAAAATTCTTCAGATCGTAAGAGCAAAGCGGCAACAATTCAAATAAAAGCAAAGATAGGTAAACCCTTCTCCAAGGAACTACAGTTTAAATACCGCAGCACGATCAATTACAGCCATCGATTCAAAACAAATGAACGGCAGAGATCAATAAAAGAATCCATATGCATTGCAGTTATTCTCCACTCACAAAAACGGTTCGCATCCACCGTTGGATCAATCCACGTGTAAGACAGATATCTACTCAAGCAATACGTGCGTCAGTTGTCATAACTGCACGCATAACTGCTCGAGGAAACTCCTCCACTTCCCCGTAAGAGCGCCATGATTACCACAGACAACGCTGCATGACTGCCACGTGTACAAATTCAAAAAGTTAACCTCAAATCAACATCGAACGGTGCACTAAGTCTTTTCAGCCCGCCTTACACAGCCGACCTAAAAAGAGGGGGCTTATGTAGGGGTACTACATACTCCAGCCAATCAAAAGCAGCCACATGGCACAGTCATCCATCCATCAGGTCGCTACAACTCCGATCTTCAACAGCTCGACCACAACGACTCGACTTACAGACCAGCAACGTCCTGCTCACACACACGTGCTCCCATTCAATGCACAGAATATCTTCGTCAGTTACACAATTAATTCACAGAGACGTTCCTCATTCGTTACACAATTAATCCTCATTATGATGGCGGAGAATCTGCAAGATCCATGATCCACGCCCTTCTATCTTCTATATAAACAGAACTACGATGGCTTGATCTCTAAGTTCAATTCCCCCGAGCTAGAGTACGTAGGCAATCTCGATCTCAACGAGGTGCAGCCACCCCGATCTCAAACATTCCCATTTAGTCAAGTCTCCCAATCGACCTGACCCCGTTAATGCATTAATCTAGAAATAGGTTAATACAAGCATGAAGTCTCAAATCACGAGAAGATTATCTCCAAATTCAATTTCACATCTCAAAAACAAGGCGACAATAGCAACAAAACTCCTACATACAATCAAGTCGTCAACAAAAAACCCAAATTTTGAGAAGATGATGGTTCTTTGATTTGTTTCTTATACCAGAAAAAATATTACAACATATTTCTGACAGTGTATACTTAAATCGTTCAGAGGAACTTTAATTTTACACATTTTCTCAACTTTGCCTGTTTTTTACATGTTCGTCACACAAGCATATCTACTTCTTTCGAAGTTATTTTCTTCAACTATTTTAATTTAAGATTTTTTACAACACTATGCGGTGGAGATTTCCTGGATTATTCCACCGCCAAGGCTCTGGCTTTCCTTAAAAAGATTGCCACTAATAGCCAACAATGCGACTTACCTGGACATACCACGAGAAACACTACCCCAGACTCACTTGATAAACCTAGAGGTCTATATGATGTCAAACCTGACTCTGAGCTTAAAAATTTACTTCATGGTTTAGTAAAAAATGTAGAAGCACTTGAGGTGTCCTTAAAGCCCCATCAACTGTTATGAGTGCCTCCACTCTCTCATATGATGCTTGTCATGACCAGACCCATACTGCTGAATTTTGCCCTCTCCTTAATAATTCACCAAAAACTGAGGAAGCCTGTGCGTTTAACTACACCGGGAGGGCCAACTTTACTAAGGGCAATGCCACGTACCCATATATGGACCGATCCAAGCTTTCTTATTCCAATAATAATTATGCGGCTTCACCTGGTTTTAATAATTCTTATGGGCAACGTAGCAATGCCACGTATGTTGGTAACACTGATAATCGGAACAGGGCACCGGTCCCCCCTTACTCGAACAATACTCATCACATGAGTGGTTCCAGGGACCATGTGCCAACTAATCAATCTGCCCAACCTAAGACCTCCCTTGAGGATATGCTTGCCCATTTCATTCAATAGACCCAGGCGTCTATTGAGTCAAATGCCCAAGCCATCCAGAGGATTGAACAAAAACTTGATGAAAAGGGTAGATTTCCGGGACAGTCCATCCCGAATCCCAAAGGCAAAGAAGTTGCCTTGGTGACGGATACTGCAAGTCCGTCTATACCGCTTGCTGAAGTTAAATCGGTCTCCACCCTGAAGTCAGAAAAATAGGTAGATAATCAAATTAATTATACACCGAGTCCCAACATTGTGACCCCAGTTACCTCTGCACCTGTTGCCCCACCTAAAGCTCCGGCTAATGAGGCGACCACCTCTAAGCCGAAGAAGCCTGCCCGTGAGATTGTGGACCCTCCACGAACTTACAACCCGCCTGTACCTTACCCCCAGAGACTCACAAGGTTTCTCAAGGAAGTCCAAGTAGAGGAAGTACTTGATGTGTTCAAACATATAAATATTAATATACCCTTCCTCACGGCTATTAAACAGATACCTTCCAATGCTAAGGTTTTGAAAGACTTGTGCACCGCCAAGAGAAAAACAAATGTGCCTAAAAACGCGTTTGTGGCGGAGGAATTCTCTGCACTTGTCCAACATAACAGCGTGGTAAAATATAAGGCCCTGGAAAACCGACCATACGCTGCAAGCTTGGTGACCAATTCATAGGCAAAACTTTGCTAGACTTAGGAGCGAGTGTTAACCTTTTACCTTACTCCTTGTACCTCAGCCTGAGTCTAACAAACATGAAACCTACAAAAATGTCATTACAACTGGCCGACAGATCATTGAAAGTACCTCGAGGAATAGTTGAGGACCTGTTAGTTAAAGTGTCTGACTTTTACTACCCCATTGACTTTGTGGTGTTGGATACTAAACCTACTATCGATGACTCGGTACCCATCATCCTTGGTTGTCCATTTTTGGCCACCTCTAATGCTCTCATAAACTGCTCAAACGGTTCCAGGGTTCTCAATTTCGGCTCTATGACTGTTGAAGTTAATATATTTAACCTTGACCAACAACAACCTGATCTTTCCTTATTCGAAGATGTGTGCCTTCTCGACTCATTACCAGATGAGATGGTACATAGTTATTACCCTGAAGATCCGGTTGTTCACTGCCTTGCCATGCATAATGTAGACTTTGACATTGACCAATCTATTGCCCAAACCAATGCTCTTCTTGATATTGTGCCTATCTTTGAACCTAAAGACACTAAGGCCCTTGATTCGATTTGTAGCATAGATTCTGAGACCTAAGTAGAGACCATCACTCCACCTCCTGTTACTCTGAGTCATCTTCCTCCTGAGCTGAAATATTCTCATCTTGATTCAGACGGTAGCCATCCTGTTATTATTTCATCATCTCTTACTACCGAGCAGGAGAATAAGCTTTTAGAAGTTATCTTAGAGCATCATTCTGCTATTGCTTGGTCTATCCATGACATTAAAGCCATTAGCCCTTCTGTCTGTTCTCATCGTATTCATCTTGAGGACGATGCCAAAACTTCTCGTGAACCTCAGAGACGTCTTAACCCTGCGATGAAAGAAGTTGTCCGAGCAGAGATTCTGAAACTTCTAGATGCAGGTGTGATATATCCAATTTCGGATAGTCCCTGCGTTAGTCCTATTCATGTGCTTCCTAAGAAGGCCGGCATGACTGTAGTCACCAATGACAAGAACGAACAAGTCGCCACTAGAGTTCCAACCAAGTGGCATGTTTGTATCGACTATAGAAAGCTTAACACAGTCACCCGGAAGGACCACTTTCCTCTTCCATTCATAGACCAAATGTTGGAACGCCTAGCTGGTCATTCCTTCTATTGTTTCTTAGATGGTTACTCTGGTAATAACCAAATTCCTATCGCCCCTGAAGATCAAGAGAAGACAACATTTACTTATCCTTTCGACAATTTCGGTTATGCTCGTATGCCTTTCGGTCTGTGTAATGCATCGGCTACTTTCCAGAGGTGTATGTTACACATCTTTACTGATATGGTAGAACGATTTATGGAGGTGTTTATGGATGAATTATTCTCCATATATGGTTCATCTTTTGAAGAGTGTCTTAGTCATCTTTCCTTGGTTTTTAAGCGTTGCATTGAGAAGAATTTGGTACTTAACTGGGAAAAGTGCCATTTTATGGTTAGGAAGGGGATAGTTCTTGGTCACGTCGTCTCTCCTGAGGGTATCCAGGTTGGTAAAGCTAAAGTAGATCTTGTTTCATCTTTGCCTATTCCTAAGTCTATTAGGGATATTCGAGCCTTTTCTGGGCCACGCAGGATTCTGTCGACGCTTTATCCAAGATTTTTCAAAGATAGCTCGCCCCTTAACCAATTTATTGCTTAAGGATGCACCTTTTGATTTCACAAACGAATGCAAGAGCGCCTTTGAAAAACTTAAGACCGCCCTCATGACTGCACCCATCATTAAGCCACCTGATTGGAGTAAACCCTTTGAGCTGATGTGCAATGCATCGGACTATGCTGTTGGGGTTGTTTTAGGTCAACGTCTAGATGGTAAACCCTATGTCATATATTATGCTAGCAAGACTCTCAATGATGCTTAACGTAATTATACCACGACCGAGAAAGAATTGTTAGCCATAGTATATGCTCTTGATAAGTTTCGTTCCTACCTTTTAGGTACCCGTACTGTCATCTTCACGGATCATGCTGCTATTAGATTTCTTCTCTCCAAGAAGGAAACTAAACAACGTCTTATTCGTTGGATTTTGTTGCTTCAAGAGTTTGACCTTGAAATTAGAGATAAAAAAGGGACCGAAAATGTAGTAGCCGACCACTTGTCTAGACTCGACCGTCCTGAGGATTCTAGTGTCATTTCTGAGAACTTTCGGATGAGCTTCTTTTTTTAATATTGAATGCTCGATGGTTCGCAGATATAGTTAATTACTTGGCTAGCAACAAGTTTCCAAGTGATTGGAACAAGCATGATAGATCTAAATTCTTTGCTAATGCCAAGCATTATTTCTGGGATGACCCTTACCTTTTTAAGTACTGTCCTGACTAGATCATTCGTCGTTGTATCCTTGACTGGGAGCTACAAGAGGTCCTTAAGTTCTGCAATGAGCATACTTGTGGTGGACATTTTAGTGCCAAAAAGACAGCTGCTAAAGTTTGCAGTGTGGTTTTTATTGGCCTACTCTTTTTAAGGACGCTCACATGCATTGTACTGTGTGCACTCGTTGTCAACAACTAGGGAAAATCACTAGGCGTCACATGATGCCCTTATAGCCAATTCTTCCTGTGGAAGTGTTTGATGTATGGGGCATCGATTTTATGGGTCATTTTTCCTGGTTGTCATGGTTTTTTGTACATTCTGGTTGCAGTCGACTATGTTTCTAAATGGATCGAGGCCATTCCCACAAGGCACAACGACCAAGAAACTGTAGTAAATTTTCTAAAAGAGTATATATTTGCTCGATTTGGCGCTCCTCGTGCGATCATTAGTGTTGGGGGGAGCCATTTCTGCAATAAAGCTTTTCAAATAAAAGGAGACCGTTACCCTGGTCCGATTTTCATTATTACCAACATACGTGGCATTGCTACGTTGCCCATAAGAGTTATTAAAACTAGGTGGAGCCGCATAATGATTATTTGAGTAAGACAGATTGGAGCGGTCCATGTATGGGTACGTGGCATTGCCCTTAGTAAAGTTGGTCTTCCCGGCTAAGTTAAACGCACAGGCTTCCTCAGTTTCTGATGAATTATAAAGGAGAGGGCAAAATTCGGCAGTATGGGTCTGGTCATGACAAGCATCACATTGGAGAGTGGAGGCACTCATGATTGGTGATGTGGGCTTTAAGGACACCTCAAGTGCTTCTATCTTTTTGTCTAAACCATGAAGTAAAGTTTTAAGCTCAGGGTCAGGTTTGACCTCATAAATTCCGGTTTGTCCCCATGTCTGGCAGAAGACGTTAAATTTAGCGCTCCTGGGAGGTAGCCCTGTGTATCTTCTAAGCCCGATCGTGCTTTACTTCTCTTTTTGTTGCCGGGTTTAGTTGCATTTTGGCTGTTAAACCGCTCGTTCTACCACCTGTGCTCAATTCTGTTTGGGGGTGGGCGCGACCGGCCCACCGACTCTCTCTTTGCCGTTTGGCTGGTTGATAATTATTGCAGTTACAAATTGCCTTGTTTTAAGATAGGATTTTCCTTTATGTTGAGTCAGTCCTTTATTTCAGCATATTTTATTTCAGTTGTGTCTTAGTATGGAATTCCTTGTAATCTCTATGTATGTATCGATAATTTTATTTGACGGGAATTTATAAAAGCGGTTTGAATTTTTAGTAAATTCATGGTAATATCTTTCTTTCTCTCTTTCCTATGCTTAGTATTAGCCTTGAGGACAAGGCAACTTTTTGTTTGGGGGTGGGGAAGTATTACAACCTTTTTTGCAAAAGATTTTTAAAATTTGTCACGACCCGAATTTAAATAAAATAACCCAGGCCGCAATAATTTTTAACTTAAAAACCAGATCCAACAAAAATCTTAAATAAAATACAGTGAAGAAAAAAAATCCAAACGATAAAAGTACACCTGATTCCATCCTATTATACAAAATAACTTACGCCAACAAAATACATGAATACTACTTTCAAATAAAATACATCCTTTAAACATCTAAAGATCTCTACCGGTCCCAACAAGCGATCTGTCACAACTCCATAGCTCTAACCTCTCCTGCCTGCATTCCAAATGGAATTCCAAATAGAACACACCCACGTGCAAAACAAAGCAACATGGGTCAGCATAAAAGCTGGTATGAGTAAACAAGGGGAAAATCTACTCCCACAAAATAACATAATAAATATAAAGTTCCAACATATGATTAACAACATAATTAACCTTCAAGAACAATTCTTCTATGCTAAGACAATAAGCATACGACAAAAACCATATCAATTCCATTATATTTAAACTCTTTATCCATTATATAATCACATGCTTAATCCCATTATTCAATTCTAATTTATCTATTTACGATTTAAATTGATCAATAATACAAATACATTACCTAAGCAACAACTGTCTTTAAGGATATGTCTATCCACCTGCACAAAAAAAATTAGTTGACCTATCCACCTGCGAAATGAAGTTAATACATAATAGAAATATATAATAAAAATAAACCAAATCACATACACTTACGTGTTATCTAATACTTTCTATCAACCTTAAAATACATTCCGTCTATTCAAACTAGCTATTAATAATGACTCATTCCAACTCTTCATAGTTTGCAATCTACCAAAATGACAGGTCCAATGATGACTATTAATTCCAATAATAAATAAAACATCGCAGTTCTTCCACATAATCATAGTTACCTACGGTTCATAATCAAAGTATATAAAATTTACTCATATAATTGATTAACACCAAGCACTACAATACCATAAGCCTTAGCACACTACCAAACAACGAATCCAAAATCACAAAACCACGTCCTGGCCTCTAGCCCGTGCTCGTTTTTAACAATCATAAAAATCACAACATATGCCCAATCACTAGTACACCTCCCACAGGATGCACTCCACACATTTGCCATACCCACACTGCACCAGTGTGCCTTGACCATGGTTAAGAATCTCTACGCGGAAACTAAAACCCAAGTGGGTGCTCACCTGCAAGCTTTTGCTAGCCTCGACGTATGCTTAACTCATGATCTCTAATAGCTCCCTTGAGCTTTCTAATGTGGCGCCCAGACCAACCCCGAAAGCTATGAAGGTTTGACGGGTCAGTTCCGCAGGCTAAGCCGTCTAGAAAATACCCAAATATAATCCAAGAATCAACCCGCAGGCTAAGCCGTCTAGGGTGATAATTAATTTCTTTAACCTAATTCCAGAGGGGCGGCAAATGTACTAATGCTTGGGCGACTACCAAAACAACTAAACTAATCAAGCAATTACACAACCCTTGTCAAACAATTAAATTCCAAGTTCAGTATTCATTTCGTTTCTATTCATATACCATCCATTGGTATGGAGCCATTTCTAAGCGTTCATCAATATAACTTTCCAAGTTACTTTAAACATAATTAATCAAGTAACATGCCATTATATACTAATCCACTTCAATATTTAGAATACTTTTAGTACATGTCTAAACCCAAAAGAAAACATATATGCTAAAAAGAAACTCTTTACATAAATCTGCCAAACAATAACAATCATCTTTCAAAATTCACACATCTACACATAATTGCGCAAATCTCATAAATTTCGAATACAATATTTTACAATGAAATTATTACTTGGTATAAAAATATGGAATCGTTTCGATATATAGAAAATAATTAAACAATTATTTTACTCAATCCTACAAGATTCCAGAAAGAAATCCCAAAAATCTACGTCAGAATTCCTGACCATTTTTCACCATATTAGCATAATAATTTAAAGTATTTCTAAACATAGAAATTATAGTTCAAAATGTGTATTTTCTAAAACAAGTAAAGTCATCAAGATATGTTGAGTAACGAGTCTTCTAGGATTTTTCTATGACAGCCATGCAAACAGAAAAATAGCGGTAAAATTATACTGGATATCTGAACATAACTGCATTGAATAAATTATTCAGAATTAATTACCCAACAGTAAATTTCAAAATTTATATATGTTGTTATACATTGAGTATTTTAACTACCATAAAATTTTCAATACTATTAAGTATAGAGGCATCAAAACCTTGCGATACTAAAACGGTACAAAACCAAAAACTGCAAAATGGCGTCGTTGCCGCTCTAAGGAACAGAGTTCATTCAAACACAAGCGAGAAAAGTAGTTTCGGGACATCATCCCACTACTATCCCTCCCACCCTTCTATTTTTATTTCTTTTAATTATTGTTTTTAAGTGTCTTGTTACTTAGTCCTCTTATTGATCTTGCAGCGAAGACGGATTGAAAAAAGCTCGAAAACCGGAGTAAAAATCAAATTTTAGGATTTTTCCTAAAAAGTTACTGGTTGGATCTGATCCCGATCTTGAGTCGAGTTCAGATTGGCCTGTAGCCATCTCGAGTCGAGTTTCAGGCAGGAAATTGCCTCGTTTTACGCGAATTTTCTAGAATGTTCCAGAGTTGTTTTTCAGTTAATTATTTTTCCTGTTGAGTGATTGTGAGGTGAACTAAGTAGTCTATTTTTTTCAGCATTTTTAGAGACTTGTAAAATATTTAATTATTCGATCCACGAAGGGGTCACGGTTGTAATATTTTTAAAGTAGGTGTTATTAGGATTTATTTTATTGTGTGTTCGCGGTGGATAGTAGAGCAAGGTTGTTGAGCTAGCCTTGAGTCTACTAAGGAACGACTCCTAAGGACGATTGAAACCCAAGGAGCGATTCCCCCTTCGTCGACTTCAACTCGTCTTCTCCCCACTTTTGTGCGCTTGTTTGGCACTTTTAATTTTTTAGCACAAAGTGGGAAGTAAGCATTCTCCTAACCTTCCTCGAATCCCCAGCAAGAGGAGTTTCTGTAATGATTAGCATGACCTTAATTGTTGCTTGATTTTAATTCTGTTTTTACTTGTTAAACCTGGACTGCAAGGCGGACCTGGCCTAAAAGTGAAACCTAATATCAATTGATTGCAATATCCTAAGCTTTAAAATTGAACCAACTAAACCCATACTATCACGATGTTCATTTGAGACCTTGAGCAGATATTTCAACTAGTACTGCGTGAACCATTCTTTGATTACGATTGTGGAGCTAGCCTTGAGTCTACTAAGGAACGACTCCTAAGGATGATTGAAACCCAAGGAGCGGTTTCCCCTTAGTCGACTTCAACTCGTCTTCTACCCACTTTTGTGCGTTTGTTTGGCACTTTTAATTTTTTAGCACAAAGTGGGAGGTAAGCATTCTCCTAACTTTCCTCAAATCCCCAGCAAGAGGAGTTTCTGTAATGATTAGCATGAACTTGATTGTTGCTTGATTTTAATTCTATTTTTACTTGTTAAACCTGGACTGCAAGGCGAACCTGGCCTAAAAGTGAAACCTAATATCAATTGATTGCAATATCCTAAGCTTTAAAATTGAACCAACTAAACCCATACTATCACGATGTTCATTTGAGACCTTGAGCAGATATTTCAACTAGTACTGCGTGAACCATTCTTTGATTCGAGCACAAGTTAGGAATTCGGTCTGGAACCCCTACAGATTACGTCTATAGAATCACTGTGGTTTCTTAATTAAGTACCGTTGCTTACGCACGAAAAACCTCCCACACTGGTTATTCGCTGCTTGACTCACGAAATATAGGGAGAATTCACAAGAGAAGCTTGGAAAGAACTCGTTGACTTGGGTGAACACAAAATTGAGTCAATTTTTGAACCCCTTGTTAGATGCTTTTGAATGGTTAGGACTTATGTGGCATATGTAATGCGTATGTTGCATGCATCTTAGATCATGTAAAATCTTGTCCAAACCTATTCCAATCTATACAAAGAGCACAATCACGGACCTCACTTCTTCACTTGAGGGAGAGTTTAACAACTCAACCTCCATACCTTCTGAGGAAGAGTTCAACGACTCAACCTCACTTTCTGAAGTAACTCCTGCACCTATGGCTCCAGAAGCTACCCTTCGGGATTACTTTTCACCTTTGGCCACTGGGCCACCTACCTGAATAGTCTTGCCCGAGACAACTGCAGATAGCTATGGCATTCGCCAACAGATTGTGGGCATGTTGCCTAAGTTCCATGGACTTCCATGGGAAGATCCATATCAACACCTCCATAAGTTTCTGACTGTGGTTAAAACTTTCAAGGAGAAACATTTGTCTGAAGAGGAAGTTAGCTTGAGATTGTTCCATTTTTCTCTTGAGGATCGTGCATATCACTGGTTACATAGCATTACTTCCAATTCCTTTGACACCTGGGCTCAACTAAGCAAAACGTTCTTGACCAAATTCTTTCCTATTAGCAGAACTAATGATATTGTTGATGCCATTAGAAATTTTTGGTAGAAAGAGGGTGAAGTTTTCTTTGATACATGGGAGAGGTATCAAGACCTATTTCTTCAGTGTCCACACCACAGAGTTGATGACACAGAAAAAGTTAGGATCATATATAGAGGCCTTAATTATACAACTAAAAACATGGTTGAAACCATGGGCGGTGGAGAATTCCTTGATTATTCCACCGCCAAGGCTCTGGCATTCCTTGAAAAAATTGCTAATAATAGCCAGGAATGGGACTTACCTGGACATACCCCGAGAAACACTACCCCAGACTCATTTGGAAAACCTAGAGGTATATATGAAGTCAAACCTGACTCTGAGCTTAAAACTTTACTTCATGGTTTAGTAAAAAAGGTAGAAGCACTTGAGGTGTCCTTAAAGCCCACATCACCTGTTATGAGTACCTCCACTCTCCAATGTACTGCTTGTCATGACCAGACCCATACTACCAAGTTTTGCCCTCTCATTTATAATTCACCAGAAACTGAGGAAGCCCGTGCGTTCACTTACGCTGGGCAAACCAACTTTACTAAGGGCAATGCCACGTACCCATACATGGACCGTTCCAATCTTTCTTATTCAAATAATCATTATGCGGCTCCATCTAGTTTTAATAACTCTTATGGGCAACGTAGCAATGCCACGTATGTTGGTAGTTATGAAAATCAGAACAGGGTAATGGTCCCCCCTTATTCGAGCAATGCTCATCACATGAGTAGTTCCATGGACCAAGTGCGGACCAATCAATCTGCCCCTCCTAAGACCTCCCTTGAGGATGTCCTTGCCCGTTTCATTCAACAGACGCAAGCCTCCATTGAGTCAAATGCCCAAGCCATCCAGAGGATTGAACATAAACTTGATGAAAAGGGCAAATTTTTGGGTCAAGCTATCCCGAATCCCAAGGGCAAAAAAGTTGCCTTGGTGACGGAAACTCCATCTACATCTGCACCACTTGCTGAAGTTAACTCAGTCTCCACACTTAGGTCAGGTAAACAAGTTGATACTCAGATTAATTATAAACCAAGTCCTAGCATTGTGACCCCGGTTACCACTACACCTGTTGCCCCACCTAAAGGTCCGGCTAATGAGGCAACCACCTCTAAGCCAAGGATACATACTCGTAAGATTGTGGACTTTCCACTGCCTTATGACCCACCCGTGCCTTATCCCCTGAGACTCACAAAGTCTCTCTAGGAAGTACAAACTGAGGAGGTACTTGATGTGTTTAAACATATATATATATATATTAATATACCTTTCCTCACGGCTATTAAAAAGATACCTTCCTATGCTAAGGTTTTGAAGGACTTGTGCACCGCTAAGAGGAAAACAAATGTGCCTAAAAACGCATTTGTGGCGGAAGAATTCTCTGTACTTATCCAACATAACAGCGTGGTAAAATATAAAGACCCTGAAAAACCGACCATACCTAAGGCTGCAATCTGAGCCGAGCGGCTCGGGCTTGGCTCGATAAAAGCTCGGCTTGGCTCGCTCATTTATCTAAACGAGCCGAGTTCGAGCAGGTTTTTGAGCTCGTCACGAGCCCGAGCCGAGCTCGAGCTCTAAACTGTTGGAAATCAGAACTTAGAAAGCTTAGAAAACTGAATGAAGGAAAAATGTGTTATTCAATTCAACATACCAGTAGCTATTTATAGCTTTTACAAGAAAAAGAAAATAAAAATCTACGCTTTACAAGCCAATAGCGTAGTGGATAAAAAACAAACTCTATCTCTCCTAAAGAATAGGTTTTATTCAACAAACTAGTTGATTCAGTAAACTCAAAACATAAACAACTAACCTATAGCTAACATTCCCTCCCTTAAGCTAAAATATCTACATTTAGCTTACTTCTGATGCATTAACCATTCCAAGCATACTACGAAGTTTCTCAAACTGCTCCAGCTTAAGTGGCTTTGTCATCAAGTCTGCAACTTGTTCTTGAGAATTGCAATACCTCAACTCCACAGCACCATCATTCACCAAATCTCTTAAGAAATGAAATCTCACATGAATGTGTTTACTCTTTCCATGAAAGACTGGATTCTTAGACAATTGAATAGCAGAACTATTATCACATTGAATTATTGTACCTCTATTCTCCTCCACTCCAAGCTTTCCCAAAATTCTCTTGAGCTATATACACTGACACGCGCATAGAGCTGCTGCGATATATTCAGCCTCGGTGGTAGACAAAGTCACCACTGGTTGTTTTTTAGAAAACCATGAAACAGCTCCAGACCCTATCATGAACACATATCCAGAAGTACTCCTTCTATCAACAAGATCATCAACTTATCCGTTGTCCGTGAATGCCAAGAGTTTTGAGCTGCCATCTTCCTTTGGGCTGCTTTCTCCCTTCTTGTAGAAAATGCCTAGCTCAGTTGTCCCCTTCAAATACCTTAGAATCCTCTTGGCTGCCAACCAGTGTGACATGGTTGGCCTAGACATGTACCTGCTAATGAGACTTACACCATACATTAAGTCGGGACGAGTCACAGTTAAATACACGAGACTCCCAACTATTTGTTTGAACAAAGTTGTATCAACTTTAGTTCCTCCTTCATCCTTTGACAGCTTTGTACCAGGAACAATTGGATTTTTCACAGCATTGCTACTTGCCATGTCAAACCTTGTTAATACCTCTCGCACATATCTTCTCTGACAAATAAAAATTCCATTCGAATTCTGCAACACTTCTACTCCAAGAAAATGCTTCATTCTTCCCAGATCAGACATATCAAACTCCATCATCATTGAGTTCTTAAACTCATCATGCTCAAATCACTTCCGGTGAAAATTAAATCATCTACATAAAGGCTTACTATCAAAATTTTACCTCTTACTGATTTGGTGAACAAAGTATGTTCACTGGAACATTTCTCAAAGCCTTCACGCAGAAAATAGGTCTCAATTTTGCTGTACCACGCCCTTGGTGCTTGCTTGAGACCATATAGAGCTTTCTTTAGTTTGTAAACCTTTCATTCTTCTCCCTCCTTAATAAATCATTCAGGCTGTTGCACAAATACTTCCTCCTTGAGCTCACCGTGAAGAAAAGCTTTCTTCACGTCAAGCTGAAAGACTTCCCATCCATACTGTGCTGTTGCTGCAAGTATTACTTGAATGGTGTCGAGTCTTGCAACTGGTGCAAATACTTCAGTATAATCCACTCCATAGCGTTGTGCATAACCCTTAGCTACCAACCTCGCCTTGTATTTTTCCACGTCCCCATTTTCGTTAAGTTTGGTCTTGAAAACCAACTTAACTCCAATAGACTTAGCACCCTTAGGCAGATCCATCAACTCCCAAGTCTGGTTTTTCTCTATAGCTTCAATTTCTGCTGCCATCGCCTCTCTCCACTTCTTGCTCTTAACTGCCTCTTCAAATAAAAATGGATCATCATTGATGACCATCATCATTGCATGCATATCTTCCACTTCTGAAAGCCCTTCACCTGTTTCATAATCTGCCATCCAGACCGTTTTTTTTCCTATTCTTTCATCCATCCCTTCAACTGCAACTTCTTGAGTGTTTATTTTATTTTGAAGTGAACTATCTGAACTGCTGCTGCCTGAGACATTCTGAATATTTTCTGAACTGCTGCTGCCTGAGACATTCTGATTATTTTCCTCCTCAATATGTTCTTCATTATCCTTTTTATCATCTTCTAGAACATCCAACTTCAATTCTTCGTCAGTTTTGCCCCAATCCCAATTCTCTTCTTCTTCAAATAAAACATCATTGCTGATGATAATCTTCTTCGTGGCTGGATCATACAATCTATAAGTCTTGGATTCATCACTAACACCCAATAATACACACTTCTTACTCTTGGAATCCAACTTGCTTCTCTTCTGGTCTGGAATGTGAGCATGAGCTATACACCCGAAGATCCGAAAATAATCCACCGTTGGTTTCACACCACTCATGCTTCCTCTGAAGTTTTTTCTTTCACTGCCGGAGTTAGACTCCTGTTTTGAATGTGCACACACCACTTTACAGCTTCGGGCCAGAACGTTTTTGGAACTTTCTTTTCAGCTAACATTGAACGCACTATGTTCATGATTGTTCGGTTCTTTCGGTCAGCAACTCCGTTCTGTTGTGGAGTGTACGCTGTTGTCAACTGCCTTCTTATACCCTGAACTTTGCAAAATTCTACAAATTCATTTGAGTTAAATTCACCTCCTCTATCTTTTCTCAAACAAATAATATATGCGCCAATCTCTTTTTTAACGCACGCTTTGAAATTTTTAAATGCAACAAAAGCTTCTGACTTCTCATGTAAAAAGTAAACCCAAGTTTTACGTGAAAAATCATCAATAAAACTTATGATATACCTTTTATCGCTGTTGGAAGCCGGTTTGATAGGTCCACATAGATCAGAATGCACCAGTTGAAGCTGCTTCGATGCTCTCCACGAACTCTGCTTTGGTATAGATTCTCTGTGTTGTTTGCCAACCAAACAAGCTTCACATAATTTCTCTGGAATTTTGAGCAAAGGCACACCATCTACCATTTTTCTGTAAGCAAGTGTTCTCAACCCTTGATAATTCAAATGGCCAAAGCGACGACGCCACAAGTGTGATTCTTTTTTAGCCAAAGCTTCAGCTTGAAGACACATAGAATTTTTTGGTGCCATAGATGCTAACAGATAGAACATTCTATTTCCACTCATATTAGTTTGCATAATTAACCCTCTTCTAGGATGATAGACTTTACAAGTCCCTTGCTGAATTAAAATAGATAAACCCTTCTCCTGAAGTTGTCCTATGCTCAACAAATTGCTCTTCAATTCAGGTATGTAAAAGACATTTGAAATTACCTGAATAATGCCATTCATTTGAAGTCGTACACTTCCTTTAGCCACCACTGCCATTCTGGTGGCATTACCAAGCTTCACTGTTTGTTGAGACCCTTCCTCCAGCTCCGAGAACCATTCTTTCTTTCCAGTCATGTGATTGGAACACCCAGAGTTAAGGAACCAAACTTCTTCTCTTTTGGTTTCATGAAAGTCGACATAGGCCATCAAAAGCTCTTCTTCTTCTCCAAGTTCAGCATAGTTAGCCTTTTTCTCCCAATCAGGACACTCATATTGATAGTTTCCCAACTGATGGCATTTGAAACATTCAATAATAGCTTTGTTTTGAGACATCCTCCCTCGTCTTCTACCTCGACCTCCTCGGAATGAGCCTCTGCCCCTTCCTCTCCCTGGCTTATCATCATAAGAGATTCTTTAGACTTGTTCTTCTTCCTGACTCTCATGCATTCTTTGTTCTCGAACCAGCAGACTTCCGTGGAGCTCATCAATGGTCATGGTATCTAAATCATTTGACTCCTCAATTGAACAGATAACGTAATTGAATTTGGGAGTCAAAGATCTCAAAACCTTACCCACCACTGTGCTTGGCTTCATAGCTTCACCATTCACCTTCATTTTGTTCACAACTGTCAGAGTTCGTGCAAAATAGTTATCGATCTTTTCTCCTTCCTTCATAGTCAGCATTTCAAACTCCTTCCTCAATGCCTGCAGTTGTGCTCCTTTCACCTTGGTAGATCCTTGGTACTTCTGCTTCATTGAATCCCAGATCGCCTTCGACGTCCTTTTGTCAAGAATGGTTTCAATGATTTCTCTTTCAATTGCTTGAAACAGATAATTCTTTACCTTCAAGTCCTTGAGCTTAGCTTCTTCGACGCTCTTCCTCTGCGTCTCACTTGCTGATGAAGTCCCGATCACTGGTGACGAAAACCCTTCATCCACTAGATTCCACATCTCTTTGCTCCTCAAGAAATTCTCCATCAGCATCGACCAATGATCATAATGGCCATCAAATTTTAGAATCACGAATTTCTCTGAGGTTGTCATGCTTCACTCACTCTCACACTCCTATTGCTTTCACTCACTCTCACACTCCTATTTTAACCAGGCCCCTTTCACAGCTCTTGATACCAAATGTTGGAAATCAGAACTTAGAAAGCTTAGAAAACTGAATGAAGGAAAAATGTGTTATTCAATTCAACATACCAGTAGCTATTTATAGCTTTTACAAGAAAAATAAAATAAAAATCTACGCTTTACAAGCCAATAGCGTAGTGGATAAAAAACAAACTCTATCTCTCCTAAAGAATAGGTCTTATTCAACAAACTAGTTGATTCAGTAAACTCAAAACATAAACAACTAACCTATAGCTAACATAAACGAGCCGAACCGAGCAGCTCGTTAACTATTAGTCAATTACTATATTACCCCAGCCTTATCTATTATGGTCTTATGGGCTGATGGGCTTAAAAAATATATGTCTGTGGTCCGTCCAACACAATAGAGCATTAGAGCAAGTAGCAATGCAGCATCTTCTCTCTTCTCTCTTCATCTTCTCTCTTCCATTAATCTCAGATCTCATTCAACAAACAAACTTCTTCAACTTTTAATCTCAGATCTCATTCAACAAACAACAGGTAATCTTGAACTTCAAACTAATTTTGAATCTTTTTTTCTATAAACCTTAGTTTGGATTTGATTTCATTCTAAACAAAAATAAACAAAACCCTAGATTTCTACCTTTTATGGGATTTGAATTTTGGTTGAAATTCAATTTTATTTAGCAGATCATTAACTGGACGACATACGTCTTTTGGGGTCATTGAGTTTTTGTTGTTTTTGTACAGTATGTAGGTTCTGTGAAATAATTGGAATTCAGCTTTTTGGAAAACTCGTTTGCTTAACTTGAAGTGAGTTTATGCATTTTTCAGATCCTGTAAACTTATTTTGATAGGTTTGAATACAATAAGACAATGGGTGAATGGTTCCTGGTATATAAATAAATTCCTAGTATGTTGGATTTTAATTAAAAGAGTTAGGCTACGTTTGGTTCAGGGAATTCAGATTCCCAGAAAGTAAGGCTAAAACCCGCTAATTTTGGACGGAAGATCAGAATTTAGATTCCGGTGAAGGCTAAAATAAAGGAATATGGTTTCCTTTTTTATAAAATGGAAACCAGTTTCTATTTTTGTCCGGACAAATATGTCAAGTGTTTTGATCTCCTTAGAATTCCTTCCATCTTAAACTCTATATCTCCCCCTTTTGATTGCTTTATCTTTCTTCTATTGTTATCTCTTCCATTAATACCCCGTCTTTTCCCGGAATCTGAATTCCGTGAACCAAACATAGCCTTAATGTTATGTGGTTGAACATTTCTATCATTGTCAAGAACCTTATTTGGATTTAGAAGTTTATATGGATGAATAAACCCTCAGTTTGGAAACCCAGAGGCGAAGGAGACACTTATGCTCTTGGTCATCTCCAATTTATGAGCCTATTGTGGTGCTTGCTACCCCAATATCCCTTTAGTGCATTCCAGGTCCATTTGCTCAGTTAATACTTTCTGTGGAATTCAATGTTCTTATGAGCCTTTTTATTTCTTTCTGTTGAAGTGTTGATTAGATGAAATAATTTTCGAACACTTCTAAAAAGCTTAGACTTTTACTTGGAATCATATTTTATTATTTTTACTTGCGTTATTGCAGTACAATAGTTTGACTGATTGTACTACTGTTTCTATCAAACAGTGATGCATTCTTTTTTTTTAGTGCGATGCATGTATAGCTCTATATTGTAGAACAGTCATGCTTACAATGTGTTTTCTCATCTTGACCTGTGTACTCTCATTGTAGGTTAGGTTTTTGTAGAAGATTCTCAAGTCTCACCACCCTTATTAAATCATTAATACTGACTCTCATGTCTCACCACCCTTATTTTTAAATTTTTGAAGTTGGGTCCAACTATAGTCTATATATATATCACAAGATCAATAGTAGCTACCATGATCTGATATTTCTGTTCTGTTATCATTTAAAATTCAACTTGCAAATATTATTTTGTTAGCATTTATTTTGTTAGTACAACTTAAATATTTTTTTTATGATTGGATTTTCACATATATGTATAATTGTTTTTGTAGGGTTTGGAACTCTTGAAGATATCTCACTTATCCAAGGCATGAAGATGGTTAGCTATGATGGGTTGTTATAACTTTTTGGTGTGCGGAACTATGATGGATTGTTTGTTTTAACTTTATGTTTTAATGCTTGTGTTTCATTACTAGTCTACTAGAAGAAATTGTGTTTCATTACTAGTCTAATAGAAGAAACTAGAAGATGTTGTTTGTTTTGTTAATTTGCGATATTAGAGTGTATTTTTACAGTGAAATATTGTTGTTTACGATATATTATTGCAGTAAAATTATTGTGTGTTTGATCAAATCAGTGAATCAGTATTATTACAGGTAACGAACCAAACGAGCTTAGACGAGCCAAACGAGTCGAGCTCGAGTTTTAAAGTTGGCTCGCGAGCCGAGCTCGAGCTCATAGTTCAGCTCGGTCTTAATTTTGAGCTCGGCTTGGTTAGTAGCGAGCCGAGTTCGAGCATACCCTAGCTCGGCTCGTTTGGCTCGAATTGCACCCCTAACCATACCCTGCAAGCTTGGTGATAAATTCATGGGTAGAGCTTTGTTAGACCTGGGAGCGAGTGTTAATATCTTGCCTTACTCCTTGTACCTCACCCTGGGTCTAACATACATGAAACCCACAAACATGTCTTTATAACTGGCCGACAGATCATTAAAAGTACCTAGAGGAATAGTTGACATATTCTGTAGTAGTGTCTGACATATTCGCGATATTCTGTAGTAGTGTCTGACATATTCTGTAGTAGTGTCTGACATATTCACAGATATATGTTAAAAAACTGTGATATTTGTTTAGTCACATAACTTTTATCACAGATTTTATGAAAAATGTGATATATAAATTTCTGCAACCGTGATATATGACATATTCTGTAGTAGTGTCTGACATATTCGCGACCTATTAGTTAAAGTGTCTGACTTTTACTATCCTGTTGACTTTGTGGTGTTGGATACTGAGCCTAGTGTCGATAACTCGGTTCCCATCATCCTTGACCGACCGTTTTTTGCCACCTCTAATGCTCTTATAAACTGCCAGAATGGTTCTATGGTTCTCACTTTTGGATCTATGACTGTTGAAGTAAATATCTTTAATCTTGGCCAACAAACCCCTGATCTTTCTTTATCTCAAGATGTGTGTCTTCTCGATTCTCTACACTGTGAGATGGTACCTAGTTGTTACCCTAAAGATCCGGTTGTTACTTGCCCTATCATGCATAATGCTAACTTCAACATCAATCAATCTAATGCTCAAACCAACGTTCATTTTAATTCTATGCCTATCTTTGAACCCAAATACCCTGAGGCCTTTGATTCGGTTTGTTGCATTGATTCTAAGTTCCACGTCGAGACCATCCCTCCATCTCCTGATCCTCTTCCCCCCGAGGTGAAATGTCCCAATTAGATTCAGACGGTAGTTATCCTGTTATTATCTCTCTATCTCTTACTACCGAATAGAAAAATCAGCTTTATTTTCAAATTGGTGACAAAGTTTTGCTTTATAATCCTCGTTTGCATTTATTTTCTGGTAAACTTATGTCTTGTTGGTCAGGCCCCTTTGTTGTGTCTGCAGTAACTCCTTATGATATTATTACATGTATTAATCCTGCAGACGGTTCTAAATTTAAAGTCAATGGTTAATGTCTTAAGTATTTTCATGAGTTAAAGCCTCCTGAAACTCTCTTGGAGGGGCCTACCTATTTAGATTGACCTTTGACCTGTTGGTATCCGGACCCTCTCTTTTTCGGTTGAGAAGTGTGGTTGAAAGTATCGGGACCGTTAGTCAACGAACTCTTACTGGCTGAGTATAATTGATCCAGTACACGCTTTTCTCTTGAGCGTCACCACCAAACAGACCTGTTTCTCGCTCTGTTTGGGGGTGGGGAAGTCATTTCCCATCTTCTTTTAAGTCTCGAGTATCTGACTTTAAATACTCGTTGTTGTATCTTAGACATCAGGATCTCGCGCATTCCATTCTAGCGTTTTATCTCTCCTGTATCTTTGTTTAGAGTAGCATTTATCTAGGGAGTGAGTCATAGTTGTCCGCCTGTCTGGCTGAAGAAATTAAACTTAGCGCTCCTGGGAGGCAGCCCTGTGTATCTTCTAAGCCCGATCTTGCTTTATTGCTTCTCTTTTTGTTGTCGGGTTTAGTTGCATTTTGGCTGTTAAACCACCTGTTCTACCATCCGAGCTCAGTTCTGTTTGGTGGTGGGACCGACCAGCCCACCCACTCTCTATTTGCCGTTTAGCTGGTTGATAATTGCGGTTACAAAATGCATTGTTTTAAGATAGGATTTCCCTTTATGTTAAGTCAGTCCTTTATTTCAGCATATTTTATTTCAGTTGTGTCTTAGTATGGAATTCCTTGTAATCTTTATGTATGTGGAGATAATTTTGTTTAGCAGGAATTTATAAAGCGGTTTGAATTTTTAGTACATTCATGGTAATATCTTTCTTACTCTCTCTCCTATGCATAGTATGAGCCTTGAGGACAAGGCAATCTTTTTGTTTGGGGGTGGGGAAGTATTACAATCCTTTTTGCAAATGATTGTCAAACTTCTTTATCCATACTTGTGTAAAAATTCAAAAATTTTGAAAAATCAACAAAAATCTTTGTTACAAAGACTTTTCCAAAAATAGGATAAGTACCTCTTCAATGATGATTATAATGGTTGAATTCTATCTGTTTAAAGTTTAAGGACATTTATTGATTCACCAAGTAGTTGAGTCTTATACTACATTTGCATGAGGATAAGCATAGCATTCACTTGCATTTATTACAGATTACTTGTGCAAATACAACTACACCTTGAGAAACTTGAGGAATAAGTGTGGAGACTTAACCTTGTGAGATTTTAAGCCCCGTCATTTTCTTGGAGAGATATTACATCAATCTGGATTCAAAAGACTCAACCTCTCAGTTTTGTCTGTTTTTAGTCTCATATTCATTTTTATAGTTAGTCTTGAGAAGACATCAAGTGGGTGTAATATAAACTTGGGTCTTGTAGCTT
This sequence comes from Aquilegia kansuensis, assembly GCA_020826895.1. NCBI lineage: Eukaryota > Viridiplantae > Streptophyta > Magnoliopsida > Ranunculales > Ranunculaceae > Aquilegia > Aquilegia kansuensis. The sequence continues at coordinate 17,550,518 of CM037010.1, read as the reverse complement.
ATTCATGATGTGATCACCATATCAGTACTTAGAGATGATACCAAGACATTTAGTTCAAACCTGTTTACCTTAGCCTACCCTGATGATACATTATCCCTTAGGTTGACATTTTTGAGCTTTTCTTGTTGATTGTGGAGATATCTTTAATCTTGGCCAACATACCCCTGATATTTCTTTATCTCATGATATGTGACTTCTCGATTCTCTACCCTATGAGATGGTACCTAGTTGTTACTCTAACTCCGGTTGTTAATTACCTTACCATGCATAATGTTGACTTCGACATCGGACAATCTATTGCCCAAACCAATGCTCATTTTAATTCTGAGCCTATCTTTGACCCCAAAGACCCTGGGGCCCTTGATTCGGTTTGTTGCATTTATTCTGAGTTCCAAGTCGAGATCATCCCTCCATCTCCTGATCCTCTTCCTCCCGAGCTGAAATATGCCCAATTAGATTGAGACGGTAGTCATCCTGTTATAATTTCTTGATCTTTTACTACCGAACAGAAAAATAAGATTATTTTCAAATTGGAGACAAAGTTTTGCTTTATAATCCTCGCTTGCATTTATTTTCTGGCAAACTTATACCTCGTTGGTCAGGCCCCTTTGTTGTGTCTACAGTAACTCCTTATGGTGCTATTACATGTATTAATCCTGTAGACAGTTCCGAATTTAAAGTCAATGGTCAATATCTTAAGAATTTTCATGAGTTAAGGCCTCCTGAAACTCTCTTAGAGGATCCTACCTATTTAGATTGACCTTTGACCTGCTGGTATCCGGACCCTCTCTTTTTCTGATGAGAGGTGTGGTTGAAAGTGCAGGGACCGTTAGTCCACGAACTCTTACTGGCTGAGTATAATTGATCCAATGCACGCTTGAGCGTCACCACCAAACAGACCTGTTTCTCGCTCTGTTTGGGGGTGGGGAAGTCATTTCCCATCTTTTTTTAAGTTTCGAGTATCTGACTTTAAAAGACTCGTTGTTGTATCTTATACATCAGGATCTCGCGCATTGCATTCTAGCGTTTTATCTCTCTTGTATCTTTGTTTAGAGTAGCGTTTATCTAGGGTTCGAGTCCTAGTTGTACGCCTGTCTAGCTAAAGAGGTTAAACTTAGCGCTCCTGGGAGGCAGCCCTGTGTATCTTCAAAGCCCGATCATGCTTTATTGCTTCTCTTTTTGTTGCCTGGTTTAGTTGCATTTTGGTTGTTAAACCGCCCGTTCTACCATTTGTGCCCAGTTCTGTTTCCGGGTGGGCGCGACCAGCCCACCCACTCTCTCTTTGCCGTTTGGCTGGTTGATAATTATTGCGGTTACAAAATGCATTGTTTTAAGATAGGATTTCCCTTTTCTGTTGAGTCAGTCCTTTATTTCAGTATATTTTATTTCAGTTGTGTCGTAGTATGGAATTTCTTGTAATCTCTATGTATGTGGAGATAATTTTGTTTGGGAGAACATCATAAAGCGATTTGAATTTTTTTGGTACATTCATGGTAATATCTTTCTTTCTCTCTTTCCTATGCTTAGCGTGAGCCTTGAGGACAAGACGAACTTTTTGTTTGGAGGTGGGGAAGTATTACAATCCTTTTTGCAAAAGATTTTCAAACTTCTCTTTCCATACTTGTGTAAAAATTTAAAAAAATTTTAAAAAAAACCAAAAAAATCTTTGTTATAAAGACTTTTAGAAAAAAGTTAGGATAAGTACACCATCAATGATGAATATAATGGTTGAATTCTACCTTTTTCAAGTTTAAGGACATTTATTGCTTCACCTAGTAGTTGAGTCTTATACTACATTTGCATGAGCATAAGCATGGCATTCACTTGCATTTATTACAGATTACATGTGCAACTACAATTACACTTTGAGAAACTTGAGGAATAAGTGTAGAGACTTAACCTAGTGAGCTTTTGAGAGCCGACCTTTTCTTAGAGAGTTAGTACGTACATCTGGAGTCAAAAGACTCAACCTCTCAGTTTTGTCTGTTTTTAGTCTCATATTCATTTTTATAGTTAGCCTTGAGATGACATCAAGTGGGTGTAATATAAACTTGGGTCTTGTAGCTTATTCAAGATGTGATCAGCATATCAGTACGTAAAAATGATACAAAGACATTTAGTCTAAACCTTGTTTACCTTAGCCTACCCTGATGATTACTTTATCCCTTAGTATAAACCTTGTTTACCTTAGCATACCCTGATGATTAATTTATTCCTTTCTTGTTACTTAGCCCTTTTTTCTTGAGCCTATTATCCTTACCCAACTCCATTGTGGGAGTAAATACCCTTAGAATATGTAGGTCCATTTACCCATCGTTTTGGGAACATGAGGATGATTGTATATGTGGTTACAAGAAAAAAGGAGAAATACAAAGAAATCTCCAAACTAGTGAGATGAACCAAATATTGAAAATCAAAAAGTTTGAAGAAATTACAGAAAAAGCAAGAATCTTCCAAAACCATTCAAATCCAAAAAAAAAAAAAGGGAGATTGCCAAATATTGGCTAGAGCTTCATTGAAATTTTCCCAAAAGAAGATGAGAAATACTTCTTCCCAAAAGAAAAATTCAAAAAATTTCTTCATGTGCTATTATTACAAATCACAAGTGTTGAAGGCCCGAATGTTCCAAAATATTTCACAAAACCCTTTTGCATTTCTAGCCCTGTCCTATGCCAAGTTACAACCCATTACTGTCTTTTGTATATCTAAGCTGGTATGGTAGGATGTGGCAAGTAAGTGAGAAGGTGCTAAGGTGAAAAACCCGACATCTCAAGCAAGGCTAATTTTTTCATTCTTTGAGACTAAGTTCATTCCATTACACTAGTCTGTTCTTATTGATATATGTGAGAAGATTGTCCATCTTCTTTCCTCACATTGAGGTAAAATGATAAACACCATCTCTGAGTGACTTTATTTCTGAGTTTATGACTGTGAGGCAGAAGTCAAAGCGACCTTTCCAATGGTAACTTAAGACCCGTGGTAGCATGGGTACATGCTTGTCTTCGATGCATGTGAGACCGTTATGCTTGGTTTATATTTCATATCTTATTCATGAATTTGTAATATGCTATCTCATATGAACGGTTTTGCAATACTTATCCTTATCTTTGATATAACCACTTCTGAGGTAAATGGTTGAAATTTCTATTCTTTGGATTAGTCATTGTAGTAAGTTTGTGGGTAGCTTCTCTAGAAAACCCTCAGGAGACTATAACTCCTCCACTTGGGAAATCCTTGTGGTTGAAAGCCTTGATGCATATGGTTAATGCAATCACCTTAGTTTTACTTCTCTTTTGAGTCCTTAATTCTTTTATTCTCACATTTGCTTGAGAACAAGCAAAGTGTTGTTTGGGGGTATTTGATAAGTCCTCAAAAGTGTATATTTATCCCCCGAATAACACCTTGTTTGTCTAGCACTTAGCTTATATTATATTATTGTGTTATATCTATTGATTAATGTTAAAGCCCGCCAAAAGTCAAGAAAAACAAGCAAAAAGAAGAATTGATATTTGCACCCACATATCAGCTGAGGCACCCCACGGTCAGTCCCGTTGACTTGACTTTATGTTAAAGTGGGGCGGTCCAAATCTCTGCCCCAAACCGGGTCCTATTGGAGCCCACAAGTCAGAATTTCTATTTAGGGTTTTATTTAAAGTCCAAACTTAAAAAGGTTCTACAAGGAGATCCAAAAGTCTGATTTGGGCCCATGAGCTATCAAACTGAAGGTCTTGATCCAAGATACAACTTAAGCCCAAGAGAATTAGGTTTTTCTGAAGACCAAATGCCTCTAAAAGACCAACAGCAGCAACCACGAATTTGATGTCCCAAAACTACTATTCTCGTTTGTGTTTGAATGAACTTCGTTCCTTAGAGAGGCAACGACACCATTTTGATAGAGTTCAAAACCTTATTCGTTAAAAAAAAGATTATATTTTTATTTAATTTGCCTTCTTGTGCATGTATATATTGGTTATAAATGTAGACAAGTAACAAGCATGGGTCGTACCCACCTCAAATGTGAAGATCTTAGCTGAAACACAATAGAAAATAATAGTTAAGAAACACCAAGGAATCAATAATTAAGATTGAGATTGATTCTACTTCCTACAAGCAACAATTAAATAAACTAACTTAAGAAGATGGATAGATATGTAAAGAAGATCTTATGATTACATAGGGGAAAGAGTTGGTATCCACAAACTAAATCATGAAAACATAACATGTTATTCTTTCATGTTCAATCTATGACAATTAATTAGTCACCTCTCAGCTATTCCAATTAATCATCAATACCTAAAATAATCAAGTAGTCACCAATCACCTATTCCACCCAATTAAAATGGGATCCTCTTATGCATGCTATTGAATATGTCTTATTAATCAAACCGTCATCTCTCAGCTATTCAATTTAATTAACTCAACATATTAATTCATAACTAAACAATCACCTCTCAGCTATTTGATTTAATTACAAAAGGGTTCCAATAAAAGATACTAACTGCAGATATGTAATAATCACCTCTCAGCTATTGCACTACACATCTTCAATCCATATAAACACAACCATAAAGCTAGGTCTCCCTAAACCCTAACAATAGTATTTTAACAACATGGATAACAAGAACATGCAAATAATCATACTTTTCTCATACTGCAGATAGAAGTAAATAAATATTAAGTACTTTGAATCACAATGAATATTAAGAACAAACATGGTTCTTTTCCATTATCTAGAGTGCTTCAACCATCCCCCTAAGAAGATTTAGCTACTCATCCTTGATGATGATACCATGGAACAAATAATTAAATAACAAAACATCATAAAGTAAAAGATATGGATTGATATTGATAATTGAATTTGATACAAAGAAGAAGAAGAAGAAGATGAAATTTTCTCTCACAAATATTTACTTTCCTCTCTCTTCAAAGATACCTAAACCTTAGCTACTACTTCTCTTATATAGAAAATACAAAGAATAATACTTGCATGCATAGTCTTCCAAATTAGGTGAAATTCGTGGCTGCTGCTGTAGGTCTTCTAGAGGCAGTAGGTCTATAGCAAAACCTAATTATTTTGGGCTTAAGTTGTAGCCTGGACGAAGACCTTCAATTGGACAGCTCATGGGCCCAAATCAGACTTCTGGATCTCCTTGTAGAGCCTTTTTAAGTTTGGACTTCAAATAAGGCCTAAAATAGAAATTCTGACTTGTGGGCTTCAATAGGACCCATTTTGGGTTGAGATTCGGACCACCCAACTTTAACATAAAGTCAAGTCAACAGGACTGACCGCGGGGGTACCCTCAGCAGATCTGTGGGGTACAAATATCAATTATCTTTCCTTAATGCAAATAACACCTTTTTGGTTGCTTTTCTTGACTTTCGGCGTGCTTTAAGACAATATTTGCATTTCGGCTCATGAAACCTACACAAATGACAAGAAAGCACTAATCAATAGATATAACACAATAATATAAGGGAGATCTTATTTCCACCTAAGAAACTCGTCAAAAACACAAATATAAAAAATTCGTCAAAAACCCAATGATAAAATATCATTTATACCTTTCTAATTAATATTTTGTTTTTGACAAAAACCAAACATAATTTTTCAAAAACCCTAATTAAAATATGAACAACACTAATGTATGTAACTAACTAACTACCCGTAACTCCCCAAGGATTTGAATTCTCTATATGAAAATCTAATTTTTTATGGAAAAAAAAACAAATAAATTGGGTGGTACTCTCTCGTTGCCTCCTACCTAATCCCCACAAATGTTACCCTCATCAAACAATCTCGTCTTTTAGATTCTCTCCTTTGTAGTTTTTTTTGTTCATATTTTAATTATGTACTCTCTCCACAATTGTTTTGATATATCTCAGTGTTATTTGATAGTTATTTTCAATAATTCAATTGGTTGTTTTTTTATTTAATTTAATTTTATGAAGAGAAGATCGAGAAGAGTTTTAATAATTTTGGGTTTTTGACAAAGTATGTGGGTGTGAAGGATATTTTAGTAACAAAATAATTGTCTGATTGGGTTTTTCAAAACAATTTGGTCTAATTGGGTTTTTGAAGAGTTTATTGGGTGGCAATAAGATCTTTCTAATATAAACTAAGTGCTAAACAAACAAGGTGCTAAAAAAAAAAAAAAAAAAATGCTAAACAAACAAGGTGTTATTTGGGGAATAAATATACACTTTTGAGGACTTATCACTTACCTCCCACTTTGTGCTAAAAAGTAAAGATTGCCAAACAAGTGCACAAAAGTGGGGAGAAGACAAGTTGAAGTCGACTAAGGGGAAACCGCTCCTTTGGTTTCAATCGTCTTTAGTCTCAATTTGGGCGATCGGGTCAACCCAACCCAAAACCCATCGGGTTGAAGATTAAAATGGGTTGGGCTAAACCCGCCCATTTTGGTTATTTGGCGTGGGTTGGGTTGGGTTAATAGAAGCTTTTCGGGTTGGGTTGGGCAGGTTCAAATGCTCAAGAATGGAACCCACACCCGCCCATAAACCTAACATTGGGCTAACGGGTTGGATAATGGGTTGGGTAAATGGGTTGGGTCAGAGTTTAGACTAATGAGTCGGGTTGAGGGTTTGTCTTATACAAGTGACAAGTTCGCTTTAGTTAAATCAAACAAGTTTTTATTTGTTGTCACTTGTCACCTCAATTAAATTGGAACTGCCATCATCGGTATTACATAAGTATAATTAAAATAAAATTATTATCTATCATCAGCATTCAACCATTAATATCAACATGAACTTTTGAATAAACCATTAATATAAAGAATATCTTAAAATACAAATAATTTAACTGATTGTCTACTTATAAAAAAGAACAACAAAAATTCATTTAGGAACTAGTTGTAATTCAAACTCCAAAATAAAAAAAAAACTAAATAAAAATTCAAAAAAAACTGGTGTTTCTTTCTAGCTGCTTTAAATGCAAAACTTTCAACTTGATCCATACAACATACCTTTGAGTTGCGGAAAATGGAGAGAAAATGTGAGAGGAGAAAGAAGAAAGGTTTTCGTACATAGACTGGAAAGTCAATAATGTAACTTGTTAAGCTTTTATAACAAAGAAATAGGGTTTTAAGAATGATAATTAGGTGGGCGGGTCATGGGTGGACAAACATATGGGCAAGCGGGTCAGAATATTATTGGGTATTTTTTTGGGTTAATGGACGGTTAACGGATGGATTAACAGGTGGGCAAGCGGGTTAGAATATTATTGGGTATATTTCGGGTTAATGGGCGGTTAACGGGTTTAATATATGTAACCCGCACCCGCCCAATAATATATTTGGGCAGGTTGGGTTGACCTGTTTTTAAAAATTCAGGCGGGTTGGGCGGATTTGATAATTTTAATGGGCGGATTAATTGGATCATGGATCATAAAAAAAGTCGGGCAGGTGGGTTGGGTTCGCGGGTCACGGGTCAAATTGAAACCCCTACCTAAAATAAAAATTCTGACTTGTGGGCTTCAATAAGACCCGGTTTGGGTTGAGATTTGGGCCGCCCGACTTTGATATAAAGTCAAGTCAACAGGACTAACCGTGGGGGTGCCCTCAACAGATCTGTGAGTGCAAATATCAATTCTCTTTCCTTAGTGCAAATAACACTTTTTTGGTTGCTTTTCTTGACTTTCGGCGGGCTTTAACACAATATTTGCATTTCGGCTCATGAAACCTACACAAATGACAAGAAAGCACTAATCAATAAACATAACACAATAATATAAGCTAAGTGCTAAACAAACAAGGTGCTAATTTGGGGATAAATATACACTTTTGAGGACTTATCACTTACCTCCCACTTTGTGCTAAAAAGTAAAAATTGCCAAACAAACGCACGAAAGTGGGTAGAAGACAAGTTGAAGTCGACTAAGGGGAAACCGCTCCGGGTTTCAATCGTCCTTAGGAGTCGTTCCTTGGTAGACTCAAGGCTAGCTCGACAACCTTGCTCTACTATCCGCCACAAACACACAATAAATAAATCCTAGCAACACCTAATTTAAAAATATTACAACCGCGACCCCTTCGTGGATCATAAAATTAAATATCTTATAAGTCTCTAAAAATACTGAAAAATTAAGCTACTTAGTTAAACCTCACCAGAACTTAACAGAAAAACAATTAACTGAAAAAGTGCTCTGGAACGTCTTCTAAAATTCGTACAAACACGCGTCTTTTTCCTGTTCAGAACTTGTACGAACTCGACTCGAGAATGTACGAACTCGACTCGAGATTGGTTAAGGCTAATATGAACTCGACTCGAGATTGAGACCAAATCAAACCAGTAACTTTTCTGGAAAATTTTCTGAATGTGTGATCTTTTTTAAAATTTGATTGTGACTTCGTTCCTTGAGCTTTTTTTAATCTGCTTTCGCAGCAATATAATTAAGAGGACTAAGTAACAAGACACTTAAAAACAATAATTAAAAGAAATAAAAATAGAAGGGTGGGAGGGATAGAAGTGGGATGATGTGCCGAAACTACTATTCTCGCTTGTGTTTGAATGAACTCTGTTCCTTAGAGCGGCAACGACACCATTTTGATTGAGTTGAAAACCTTCTTCTCTAAACATAAGATTATATTTTTATTTGATTTTTCTTCTTGTGCATGTATATATTGGTTATCAAAGTAAACAAGTAACAAGCAAGGGTCGTACCCACATCAAAGGTGAAGATCTTAGCTGAAACACAATAGAAAACAATAGTTAAGAAACACCAAGGAATCAATAATTAAGATTGAGATTGATTCTACTTCCTACAGGCAATAATTAAATATACTAACTTAAGAAGATTGATAGATATGTAAAGAAGATCTTATGATGACATAGGGAAAAGAGTTGGTATCCACAAACTAAATCATGCAAACATAACATGTTATTCTTTCATGTTCAATCTATGACAATTAATTAGTCACCTCTCAGCTATTCCAATTAATCATCAATACCTATAATAATCAATTAGTCACCTCTCAGCTATTCCACTCAATTAAAATGGCATTCTCTTATGCATGCTATTGAATATGTCTTATTAATCAAACCGTCACCTCTCAGCTATTCAATTTAATTAACTCAACATATTAATTCATAACTAAACCATCACCTCTCAGCTATTTGATTTAATTACAAAAGGGTTCCAATAAAAGATACTATCTGTAGATATGTAATAATCACCTCTCAGCTATTTCACTACACATCTTCAATCAATATAAACAGAACCATTATAGCTAGGATTCCCTAAACCCTAACAATAGTATTTTAACAACATGGATAACAATAACATGCAAATAATTATACTTTTCTCATACTGCGGATAGAAGTAAATAAGCATTAAGTACTTTGAATCACAATGAACATTAAGAAAAAACATGGTGTTTTTGCATTATTTATAGTGCTTCAACCACCCCCCTAAGGAGATTTAGCTACTCGTCCTTGATGATGACACCATGGAATAAATAATTAAATAACAAAACATCATAAAGTAAAAAGTAAAATATATGGATTGATATTGATAATTGAATTTGATACAAAGAAGAAGAAGAAGAAGATGAACTTTTCTCTCACAAATATTCATTTTGCTCTCTCTTCAAAGATACCTAGACCTTAGCTACTACTTCTCTTATATAGAAAATACAAAGACTAATACTTGCATGCAAAGACTTCCAAATTAGGTCAAATTCGTGGATGCTGCTGTTGGTCTTATAAAGGCTGTAGGTCTTCAGCAAAACCTAATTATTTTAGGCTTACGTTGAAGCCTGGACCAAGACCTTCAGTTGGACAGCTCATGGGCCCAAATCAAACTTCTGAATCTTCTTGTAGAGCATTTGTGGACCAAGACCTAAGTTTGGACTTCAACTAAGGCCTAAAATAGAAATTCTGACTTATGGGCTTCAATAGGACCCGGTTTGGGTTGAGATTCGGACCGCCCAACTTTGACATAAAGTCAAGTCAACAGGACTGACCGTGGGGGTGTCCTCAGTAGATCTGTGGGTGCAAATATCAATTCTCTTCCCTTAGTGTAAATAACACCTTTTTGGTTGCTTTTCTTGACTTTCGACGGGCTTTAACACAATATATGCATTTTGGCTCATGAAACCTACACAAATGACAAGAAAGCACTAATCAATAGACATAATACAATAATATAAGCTAAGTACTAAACAAACAAGGTGTTATTCGGGGGATAATATACACTTTTGAGGACTTATCACTTACCTGCCACTTTGTGCTAAAAAGTAAAAATTGCCAAACAAGCGCACAAAAGTGGGGAGAAGACGAGTTGAAGTCGACTAAGGAGAAACCGCTCCTTGGGTTTCAATCGTCCTTAGGAGTCGTTCCTTAGTAGACTCAAGGCTAGCTCCACAACCTTGCTCTACTATCCGCCACAAACACACAATAAATAAATCCTAACAACACCTACTTTAAAAATAAAACAACCGCGACCCCTTCGTGGATCGAATAATTAAATATCTTACATTTCATTTTTTCCACCAAGATTTTTTTTATCTCCATTTATCTTTTATAACAACCACTACCTTTTTTTCGTTAATTAATTTTTAAAATTTTATTAATAAATTTTTTTAATTATATATATATATATATATTTAGGTTTTGTATTATTACAAATCTCAAGTATGTATTATGTTATTGGGTTGGGTTGATAAGATATGTGTTTTCTTCATGGGCTTCGGATTGATGGGCTTAAGATTGATAGGCTAAAACAAATTGGCCCGTGTTCAGTTTAAATGTTTGCCTAGGTCATTTGAGGTTATCAAACAATGAAATAGTGGCAAAACCCAGTTTTAAAGTGTTTGCCCGTCGAGTTATCAAATACTTACGAATTTCGTTTGTCTCAAAATATATTTGCCTGAAGCCGGCAAATCACCATTTGCTTCAATATTTGCCGGATTGCTGAAAACGACAATTTGCCAGGAAAGTTTATCAAACGCACCCTTAGGCTGTGTTTGATAACGAATTCCCGCTTTGGAAATTTTTTTTGCAAATCGGGCAAAGAAGCAGCAAATGTCAGGTTTGCCGGTTCTTGGCAAATGATTTATCCGCAAAATTATTTTGCCATCGTTTGATAACAATTTTGCAAAAAGCAGATAAATCGCAATTTGCCGGTTAGAACCCATTTGAAAACACATTTGGCAAACCATATAACTTATATTTGCCGGTTACATTGGTTTTGATAAAACTTTCGATTTTGGCAAAACCTAGTGGCAAAGTTGAAGGTCCATTGGGCTGGTCCAAAAGAACAAGTCCAAACTTGATTGGGCTGTGCAAAAGTGATCACATATCACCCAAAAGTTATGGTAGAGTCACCCTAGTAACTCAATAACATTTCGCTATCAAAAAAAAAAAAAAAAAAAAACTCAATAATAACATTTGTTATCATTGCGTACGTACATGTATAAAAAAAACACCCAAATTAACGAATTCGAAAAACAAAAAAAATTACTCAACAATAACACACATAATATAATTAACGAAATTATATACATTTATAAAACATAGTTATAGGTTTATGTAAACATAATAAGTTCTTAAAAATGTCATCAACACAACCGCCATAGTCAGACAAAATCAACCAAACAATCAACTGAAATGCTCAACACCCAACTAGACCACATACGGTGAAGCTAAAGTACCACAACCTTCCTCTTCTTCTGGTTCTTCCTCTTCTTGTGGTTCTTCCTCTCCTGATTGTGCTCTCTCAAACCCGCTAGGCCAAGTCCTTGTCGCCGGTGCCGGTATACGCCCAAAGAAAAGCCTAGGTCGTCGCCCATCACAGTGATAAATCTGAACTCTGATCCTCCCCAGCTCGTGCGTGCGACAAAGACCCCAACACTCGAACAAGATGGTGTCGCCTTCCTTGAGATCGACTTCATCAATGAAACTCTTCCACCCATTGTAGCGAAAGTACAAAGAAGCATGGCGATCATGGGTAACTTCAACCCTGAAGCTTTGTTCACCAGGCAAAATAAACACGATGCGCTTGCAGTGTTCGAACAAATACTTGTTCGCAGCCGGAATTTTCTGCCATATATCAACAATATATATCAACATTACTAGCCATAGAATTCAAATAGTTCTGTCAAACAATTCCATATATCAACAGTATATAGAAATTCTGCCATATATCAACAGTATATATGAACATTACTAGCCATATATATGAAACAGTTCTGTCAAACAATTCCATATATCAACAGTATATATTAAAAATTCTGCCATATATCAACAGTATAAAAATTCTGCCATATACAAGAGTTTTCTGCACATGTAGCAGCCCATATATATGTCCACATTTCTTGCCATATATATCAACATTACTAGCCATTACTGTGAGGCCCAACTAATAGCCCAAAGCCCATCATTTTATGTAAGTCCATACATAATTAGGAATTTGCTTACCATTATGCAGCAATTGGTGACGTGGCCCTTGCTGACTTGCTTCACCCAGTATGGGTTATCTCTAACAATTGGCCTTAGGTTGGGTGCCATACTCAGGTATCTCTGTAACACATATTGCAATACTCATAAGTTTACAAATGTATTACTCAACATACGTACACAATGCTACACACGATGAGCAACAATTTGTTCATATTAGACTAGCAATGTTCCATACAAAATATAAGCAACCATTTGTGGGTCGACAATGTTAATCCGCAACGGCGTAAGTTATACAATATGTTCCATACACAAGATAATTAATACAAAGCACTTTACGACCATTACATGATAAGGAATACAAAGCACTTTAAGACCATTACATGATTCATATCAAAACAAAAGTTGCAAAATTAAACGATAAAAACCTCTTTGAAGAGGTGTTTGGAGACTGGATAGACAACGAAGTTTTTGTCCTTGTACTCTGACTCAAAAACACGGAGTCTTGGAGGTAGCGAAGCCCAACTAAAATCGGTGGCTCTAATTTTGCATGATATTGGACACCGCTCAAACCCCGGAAGATTGCACAAAGTATTTATGTCCATTGTCATCTTTTTAATCGTCTTTATTCGCGCCTTAACATCATATTCTGTGACATTAGCTTTTGTCGTTCCGTTTCGTAAAGTTTTCGCAACCTCAATGAGTTCATTGGTTACAAATCGGCCATCGGGTCGACGAATTCTACATGTCCTATCAGATAACAATATGGTGCACAAATTGTTATCCATATAGGTTGACCATTGTGGGGGATTGTCGTTGTTCATACTTCTTAACAATTCTGTGAAAGAAAAATTACAATACTATTTTAAAATGTGTGTTACATATAACATAATAAATTAAAATGTGTCTTACATATAACATAAATGTCTAGTCACGACTACAACAATCACAATGATTAGCACAATACCACATACATGGGTTGCCTAAGCAGTGCAAACAAACACCAACATTAGGTGGTGGTAAAGAAATGTGCTTCCAATAATTTGCGCAATCATCATGACAAGGGTATTGAAGACATTTCGCACAAATCATCTCAAGGTCTCCTCCGGATGGTGGCGATACATAGAATGGATACAAGAATATAATTCTTGGGCATGCTTGATTAGCGCATTTTGCAAAGCATACCCATTGTTTGTCATTGTTCCCCATTCCCTTGTGCATTTTCATCAAACCATCGCACCCAAGGTTGTCACAATGCATGAATTCTTCGATTATTGGCAAACAAGGGAGGAATTCAAACCGTCCGTATTGGTTAATTTTGTATAAATTGCACGCTTCTCGGATCCTTTCATCTTCGTTAGTGATAATAGTTCGTTTTAGGCGGATGAAGTCTATTAAACTAACCAATAGTTCTGTGCACTCCCAAATGTCTTGAAATCGACTAGCTAAGTGGCCTAGTTCCTTTCTTTCAACAACTCCCTCCATCTCGTGAAACATAGCCGAAATATCTGTCCAATAACTTGTACCGACATCATTAACCGGAGGACAAGTGTGTATCGATACCCACGCGAAACACAAGTTCTCGTCTTCCTTAGGAGTCCACCACACCATTATCTGAGTTTGATTCTAATCCCAACACAATGTCAGATAACATTCTAATACAATGATGCATTGACTTTACAAAATATGATAAAAATTATAATATTACCAAAACATTATACAATACATGTTTTTCATAAAACAATTACCACCTACTCATAGATGTCAAATGAAGACAGTTACCACCTACATCCAGTTTTTTATAAAACACTTTCTAAACCTCACGCAAACACTCTTTGCCTACAAACGATACTTTACTGATAGTTTCAAGTACACTGGGTACGCTGGAACATACATGTTTCTAATATGTGTGTAATATTCAGGTATCTCTTCCTCAAGGGCAATCCAGTCATCGTCTGTTGCAATCACCGTACTTCTTTCATTGTCCCAATGAAATCTTGGATGCTCTTCACACAACTCAGTGATAAGGTTCGCCAAACGTTTCAAATAACGCAAACGAGCCCAGATGTTTTCAGCACACAAATCCAGCCTAGTGTGCTGATTTAAAACATCAGAAGCCTTTACCATTCCCGACCTAAGACGGACCATAAGTGCACCTGGTGTCTCGTCTGCCAGCATAGCAGTGCACATCGTGTGGTCCGTATCTGGAGTCCACGCGAACAAACGCCGTCCTAGACGACGATTTTTGGGTGTGAATAATTCGCACCATTCCCACTGACTGAAATAATTCATCGCAGTCAGTTTACATTAGACACATACAACTCCAACATATATATATTTTCTGAACTCGACACAACTTGACAACACAAAGTAATAAAGTGTGACAGAAAATTTCAGAACTAAACCATTCCCACTGACTGAAACAATCCATCGCAGTCAATTTACATCACACATACAACTACAACATATATATATTTTCTGAACTCGACACAACTCGACAACACAAAATAAACTCGACAACACAAAGTAATAAAGTGTGACAGAAAAATTCTGGTGTAAACCATTCCCACTGACTGAAACAATTCATCGCAGTCAGTTTACATCACACACATACAACTACAACATATATATATTTTCTGAACTCGACACAACTCGACAACACAAAGTAATAAGTGTGACAGAAAATTTCAGGACTAAACCATTCAAGCCATTCAGATAAACAAAAGTTAAAACCATAGATAGATAATAAAAAAAGTCATATCTATTACAAAGTTGATACAAAGTTTAGACGAAGTTAACTAGTTCATGAAAAGAACACATCAAGACACACACATCAAGACAGATGAAAACAACTACTCCCCAGCCCACTCATCCCCATTGAAAGGCTTAACATAGTTAAACTTATCAACCAACCAATCAGCCCTCAGATCAGCGTCCATGCCAAGAAATATCTTCGCTTGCTTGTCCTCAACACCTAGAAAGTCGAGACCCTTCAGATACAGGACTTTGTCCCCTTTGCTTACAACCTTGAGTGCATCACACAATTCATCGATGTTTGGACCAGCAAATGCCACTGCCAAGGTCCTAACAGCATCCATGATGCCCTTTGCATACTCAGAGTTGCTTGGTTGTTCTTAGGGTCCGAAACGCGACTTCTTGCGCTTGGACTGAACAGGTTGCACTGGGGGTGGAATTGGGTGCATGCGAGGGGCAGAATCACTCTAGTTGCTTGAGCTCTCATTATTTGTTGCAGTTGTTGCACTTGTTTCGAACGTTCTAACACCAGCACCATCATCCATGTAAAAGTACGAATCAGCCCCCAATCCATCTGCGATTGTATACATTCACAATCTACGAATCAGCCCCCGATTATTTCACACAACGAATTTAATAAACACAAAAGGGTTGTATTTACCACTGCCTGCAGGTGACCCCTCAACTTGTTCATCATCAACTTCATCACCTGCGCGTGCTCCTTCACCAGTTGCAGTGTCGTTGCCGATGATGAGGCTCAATTGTTCAAAGTATGGAAAATGCTTCCCACGAACATTACGTGATTCAGGATGAGCCTACAAAACACCTTTGTGTTAATCATTTTGTCAAGTTTACGACCCAACAATTACCAAACTCATCAACAAATGTGCCTTACCAAAAAGTACCGTTCCCAAACATCCTCATCTGCAGCAATAATAGTTTTGTTTTCAGTGTCAAAAGTAAATCCCAAACCAGACAAATCCAGAAGTTCCTTTACAATCTTGTAGTCCTTCCTAAGTGTCTTCAGGCGAGTCCGTACATGTTCAGAACTAACATTCATACGGAGGGCTGAATTGACACCATCTGCAGCTGCTTTCAATGATTCGGTTCTTAAGCCATTGTCAGCTCTCTTACCGTTTCTCAACACTTCTTCATACAAAGTGTTCAACATCACCTCTTCCATTTTTTGGGTCCACCTTACGTGGCACTTAACTGGCTTGTCAGTTGGTAAGTAAGGGTCCGCTGAATCGTTACCATTGCTCTTCACGGTCTTGCTAGGCTTCTTGAACTGTCTGCTCGACATAGTTGTACCTAATCATCCCACACTCACAGTTATACACAGATATGAACCATACACAAGCGTATTATTCCAAACAACTTATCAAATAGTCCAAATCAAACATCCAAACATAATCTCGCTCATAACACTATCAAATAGTCCAAACCACAAATTATTCCAACTTATTACAACCCAAGTAAATTACCTCTTCCATTATTCGAACTTATTACAACCCAAACAAATTATTTCAAACAACTCATCAAATACTCAAGTACAACACTACCAAACTCACAACCCTAATAAAATCAACGAAACCTCAACGTTATTCCAGCTCATTGTAATTCTCATAATTAGTCCACATTTCCTTCTTCAAGTCATCACGCCACTTACTCCAAGACCGTGATGCGGATATGAGTATTCCACCGCCTTGCGCATTATCTGCCTCGGGGGGAACGGGTTCTTCTGGTTCCTCCAAATCAAGTTCCACTACATCAGCTGGATCGATATCTTTGAGGAAGTTGTGAATTGCACAACACGCCAATATTATCTTTGTGTGTGTCTTCACATCATGGAATGGTGCTTTCCTCAAATAAGCGAAGCGTTTCTTCAACACCCCTATGATCCTCTCCACAACATTACGTAGCCTGGAATGCCGACAGTTGTACAGTTCTTCATCAGTTTCAACAGCCCGATGTCCTTGTTCTTTGAGATGGTATCGAACCCCACGATAAGGTGTGAGGAAGCCAGGACTTAATGCAAATCCAGCATCCGCAAGGTAATACTTACCAGGGGGCAAGGTTAATCTTCTTCCTTGATGAGTAACCGCACATCTCAACAACCGCCCATCATGCGCCGACCCTTCCCACCTAGCTAGAACGTAAGTGAATCTCATGTCGAACGTACATCCAACTAGAACATTTTGGGATATCACTCCTTTCCGATTACGATACCTCGGTTGATCATCAAGGGGCACTAAGGTGGGGAAGTGGGTACCATCGATTGCGCCTATAGCGTCCTAATTAACAATTTACTTGGTCAGAAAAATACGAAAGAGTTTTTCGTACCTAAGAAGATGATAAAATACGAAAGAATTTTTCGTAACTTGAAATACTGATGCCAAAATACATCCCCAGGACCGTCATTGAGGGGTGAGTTCTCAGCCGTGGCGTTGACAACCACTTGCCTATACAATTGTAGACAAGCATTCAAAACCAAGTGGAAGTAATGGCTCACGGTTTGTCCAGAACGCCTAAACTCGTGACGTGTTCTTCTACACCGATTGTCGTGGCCGACTATAAGCAAGAACATTGCAACTTGTTCTTCAACTGACACGTACCGAGAGTCGGTTAAACCCATAGTCTTCAACCTAGCACATAACCGATGGAATGCAAAACGCCTCATCCTCAATTGGTCATGGCAATCGTTGTCGTTATCGGTGTAGAACCGGGCTAAGGTTCGCCCACGCGACGAATCTCTATTATAGGTATAGGGAGCCCTAGGACCTCTAGGAACACGTTCATGTCTCGTTGCAATATAGTGCATTAACCAATCGACAGCTACAATTACAATAGTAGCTGTAACGATACGTTCATCCTCGGTAGGCATTCTACGGAACATGTGGTAAGTTTAATTGGTTAATAATTTTAATTGTTAGTAGTGTATGAATGCGTAAGAGTGCTTTTTAAATAAAAAATTATTATAAAAACTGGTTAATAATTTACATCATCAATTTCACTTTTTACATAAATCTCACAAGACAAATAACAATTTAATTAACAATGCAATAAGAACAACCAACATAACCAACACCAACTTCTTCACCAACCACATAAACTCGTCCACCACAACAACATTGTTTAAGGGCCGATGACTGACTAGTGGAGATAGAGGTGCTTGAGTTGAGCGGCAGATTGGTAAGATTGACCAGAATGTTCAGACAGTTCTGGCGCATGAATGTAAGACTGGGACATAAGATGATTGGGATCACACATAAGGCGAGAAGATTGACAGAAACCATTTGTAAGATGTTGCTGAAGCATATGCCTTGCTTCAGCATAGGGCTGCTATCTGAGCCAAGCGGCTCGGGCTCAGCTCGGGCTCGGCTCGATAAAAGCTCGGTTCGGCTCGCTCATTTATCTAAACGAGCCGAGTTCGAGCCGGTTTTTGAGCTCGTCACGAGCCCGAGCCGAGCTCGAGCTCGAAACGAGCCGAGCCGAGCAGCTCGTTAACTATGGGCTTGGGCGGTTGGGCTTATATCTCCATCGGTTGATAATGTTTACTTACATTATTACTCTTTGTAATAAAAGTTCTAAGTTTCACAATCTCCTAATTCCTCGAGATTCTAAATATTTCTGTAGTTTTAGAAAACAAATTTAGAAACACAAAAACAAAACCCTTCAGCAGTTCAAAACAATTTCTCTCTCTTCATCAAAAAGAGATCCAAGAGGACCGTTCCTCTTTCTCTGTGCCCTTTTTCTTCTTCTTCTTCTCTCTCTCATCTGTTTTTTCTCTGTTTCAACATTGAAGAAAACACACGAAAAGCTCTAAAATCATTCAACAATGGTAGCAGGTAAAGTGAAATCAACAATGGGTTTTCAAAAATCATCACCATTACCATCACCAAAAACCCCAATAACTTCAAACACAAAACATTATCAATCTTCATCATCACCAAGTTCTAATACAACTTCTACTACTACTAGTTCAACAACAATTAAATCATCTAAGTCAAATCTTTTGAAGAATTTAAGAAAAACCATTAAATCATCTTCGTCATCGTTGTCGTCATTGGAGAATTCATCAAAGTTTGAAGCTGTAGATCTAAAGAAAGATGATCTACAATTATATCAACTGTGAAATTTAGAACGAGCCAAACGAGCTAGCGAGCTGAAACGAGCCGAGCTCGAGTTTTGCTGTTGGCTCGCGAGCCGAGCTCGAGCTCATAGTTCAGCTCGATCTTAATTTTAAGCTCGGCTCGAGCTCGGCTCGATTAGTAACGAGCCGAGTTCGAGCATACCTTAGCTCGGCTCGAGCGGCTCGAATAACACCCCTACTTCAGCAAGGGTATAAGCACCACGCCAGTCAGCGTTGCTAAAGTCGTCCATCTGTGACTTGCACTCCTCCCAAGTTTTGTAGATACCCGGACAGAACCCACGACGCACAACATAATAGGAATATTTACCCATTCTCTGAAAAGTGGTAATTAGATGTTTTCAACATAATGAGTTTATATGTATCAGCTTTCAATTTATTTTCAGATTTCAATTTTTATTTAACTACAGATTTTGTTAACATTATGAGTTACCATTACATCAACTTATTTCGTATAATATAGTTCTCACAACTAATCAAGTTACTAGTCTGTACTATGTGTTTAATTATAGAAACAACTAATACAATCATTAATCTGTATGTGTGTAGGAATTAACATAAAATCTTACGCTGTGTGTACAAACTAATCAGGATACTAGTATGTACTATTATTTGTGTAAAAAATGACAATCTATAGATGACAAAAACAATCTATATTGAAACTTGAAAGCATGATTATATAATAAAAACAAAAACTCTATTCATAAACATCACTTAATTATTAAAACATGGCATTGGAATCCCAACTGATACATGGTAGATACCTACTGCATATATAGATACCTAATGCCGACAAAAACATGCTTTCTAATCCCAACTAAACATGCTTTATAATAGAAACGAATACATGGTAAAAGAAATAACCAACCTTGAAAAGCAAATGAGTAGAGAAAGACAAACACGAGCGAAAGGGAGAAATCGAAGGATAAGAGAGAGCGAAGCTGCCAAAAAATATCATACATCACTACTGCATACAATTTTTAGAACAAATAAAAAAAAAACCTCAAATCAAAATCATACCTTCTTGAGCTGATGTTTAAACGATACTGGTCTGCAAAAGATACTGGTCTGCAAAAGAAAATTCAGTGTGACAAAACCACACATAAACATTCATCAGATATTATCAACATAGAATATAGGCATTACATACAAAAAACAAGATATCGTGATTTGTTGATAGTGATGTGAACATAATCTTATTAGCACATATATTTAAATTAACAGACTGATACACCAGAAAATAAAACACTGATAAGTATTATATAAGCTTCATGTCTTGGTTCAAATTAATATCAGAACCAAGTATGCACTTGTTTATGTTTAAGCTTCAAAGTTGCAAAACCAAATTATTTAAAAACTAGCTAGCTTTAAAATCTTCATATATACTATATATGTTACTTATTTTGTTGCACAATGTATATTATGAAAGAATGTATATTTAGTGTCCAAGATGTTACTTGCATCAATTTTGGTGAATATGATTGCTACATGGAAGAGTTATTACTTATGCATGCTGATGTTATATTTAGAGATATGATTTAATTTAGAGCTAGGCTTAGATTATGACCAATTGGCATGAGACCGTGTGACAAACAAAGCAGTTGTATGTATGCCAATAATCATGGTATGGTGTCGAACTAAATAAAAAAACTTGAGTAAAAACATGGCTAATATAAGAACTTGAGAAAAAAAACTATTTATCAGTGTTATAGTGACAAACCTTGATATCAAAGAGCAAATACTGTAAATAGAGAAAAAGAAGAACGCGAACAAGGGAAGAGAAGCAAGTCTGCAAAAAAAAACAAAAAAAAACGTATACATTTATTAGTTGTTGCCAATATTTATCAGGACCATTAATTCAGTATACTAGTTTCATTTACAAGAAACATGTATGCCAACCATAGTAACTAACTAAATATGTCAGTTCAAACATGTCAGATATGTTTAATAAAAAATATGATATTTAAAAAATCAAAACTGCAAAATAATTGTTTGAGCAATTGGGCATATACACAACATTTAAGCAATTGGACATATACTTATATACACAAAATTTGTACAAGTTTAATCAATTGTTACATTGCAGCAAAAATAAAAAACCAAAATATTAAAACAGTCACAAATGTACATTTAAATTATTTAAAATACAAAACCATTAATTTTTTGAATAATTTTGAACATACCAACAATAAACCAATATAAAGTTAACAATTTTTTGATAAATTACTGTTCAATCCCACAAATTCTTGATAATTTACTTATCAATTTAACAAATAGTTTGAAATTGAAAAAATCCCCAATTTTTTTTTGAAATTAGGGTTTATTGAAATTAGGGGTTTTTCAAAATTACTAATGAATTTCGCAAATTACTGTTGAATAAGAATAAAACAATGTTCAAATTGAAAAAATCACCAACTTTTTTGAAATTAGGGTTTATTGAAATTAGGGGTTTTTTAAAATTACTAATGAATTTCGCAAATTACTGTTGAATAAGAATAAAACAATGTTCAAATTGAAAAAATCCCAAACTTTTATATGAAATTAGGGTATTGAAATTAGGGTTAGGGTTAGGGTTTTCTGAAATTGGGGATGATTACAAGAACAAGTAGAAGAAAAACACAAATAAAACATCAAAAACAACAACAAAAGAGAAAGAAAAAAGAAAACAACATCGCGACAGTAGTGAAAAAGAATTTGAGAAAGAGTGATGAAGAATTTTAAAGTTGAAATTGTTCGAATTGTGAGAGTACAATGATGTATAGTAGTGAAAAAAGAGAGAAAAGAGTTGATGCATACCTATAATATCTTCAAACAGCCTTCACCACGAGTTTCGCCACCAAATCTGCCGCCATTGAAGTTCTGAAGCTTTTTTGGTTATGAGATAGGTTTTGCTGTGTTTTTTTTACCTATATACCCGACAAAAAAACGTGGTTGGAGTGGCAAAGCAAATTTTGCTTGGGGGGTACCCAAGAAAAATTTTCCCGCATATAAGCGGGCAAACAGGGTCACGTGAGGGCTTAGCGGCAAACTTTGCCGAATCATCCAGTTACGTTATCAAACGAGGGCAAACACAACAAATGCGGGAAAATAGGGATTGCCGAAAGAAAATGGCATTATCAAACACCACCTTAGTTCAACTCACAATCACTCAACAGGAAAAAAAATTAATTGAAAAAGTGCTATGGAACGACCTGGAAAAATCACGCAACATGAGGCAAATTCTTGCCGAGAACTCGACTCGAGATTGCTGTAGGCTAATATGAACTCGACTCGAGATCAAGACCAGTATCAATCAGTAACTTTCAGGAAAATTTCCAGAATGTGTGATTTTCTTAAAAATTTGATTTTGGCTTCGTTCTTTGAGCTTTTTCCATTCCGTCTTCGCCGCAAAATCAATAAGAGGAGTAAGTAACAAGACACTTAAAAACAATAATTAAAAGAAATAAAAATAGAAGGGTGGGAGAGATAGAAGTGGGATGATGTCCCGAAACTACTATTCTCGCTTGTGCTTGAATGAACTCCATTCCGTAGAGCGACAACGGCCATTATGATAGAGTTGGTTTTTACATTCTCTAAAATAGAAATTCTGACTTGTTGGCTTCAATAGGTCCCAGTTTGGGCTGAGATTCGGACTGCCCCACTTTGACATAAAGTCAAGTCAACAGGACTGACAGTGGGGTGCCCTCAACAGATCTGTGGGTGTAAATATCAATTCTCTTCCCTTAGTTCAAATAACACTTTTTTGGTTGTTTTTCATGACTTTCGGCGGGCTTTAACACAATATTTGCATTTCGGCTCATGAAACCTACACAAATGACAAGAAAGCACTAATCAATAGACATAACACAATAATATAAGCTAAGTACTAAACAAACAAGGTGTTATTCGGGGGATAAATATACACTTTTGAGGACTTATCACTTAC
The DNA here is from genome assembly GCA_020826895.1 of Aquilegia kansuensis. Classification (NCBI taxonomy): domain Eukaryota; kingdom Viridiplantae; phylum Streptophyta; class Magnoliopsida; order Ranunculales; family Ranunculaceae; genus Aquilegia; species Aquilegia kansuensis. Next base: position 17,527,275 of record CM037010.1, on the reverse strand, counting down.
CTGCCACTTTGTGCTAAAAAGTAAAAATTGCCAAACAAGCGCACAAAAGTGGGGAGAAGACGAGTTGAAGTCGACTAAGGGGAAACCGCTCCTTGGGTTTCAATCGTCCTTAGGAGTCGTTCCTTAGTAGACTCAAGGCTAGCTCCACAACCTTGCTCTACTATCCGCCACAAACACACAATAAATAAATCCTACCAACACCTACTTTAAAAATATTACAACCGCGACCCCTTCGTGGATCGAATAATTAAATATCTTACATTTCATTTTTTCCACCAGGATTTTTTTTATCTCCATTTATCTTCTATAACAACCACTACCTTTTTTTCGTTAATTAAATTTTAAAATTTTATTAATAAATTTTTTTAATTATATATATATATATATATATTTTAGGTTTTGTATTATTACAAATCTCAAGTATGTATTATGTTATTGGGTTGGGTTGTTCTTCATGGGCTTAGGATTGATGGGCTAAAAAAATTTGGCCCGTGTTCAGTTTAAATGTTTGCCTAGGTCATTTGAGGTTATCAAACAGTGAAATAGTGGCAAAACCCAGTTTTAAAGTGTTTGCCCGTCGAGTTATCAAACACTTACGAATTTCGTTTGCCTCAAAATATATTTGCCTGAAGCCGGCAAATCAGCATTTGCTTCAATATTTGCCAGATTGCTGAAAACGACAATTTGCCAGGAAAATTTATCAAACGCACCCTGTTCACCTCACAATCACTCAACAGGAAAAAAATTAATTGAAAAAGTGCTATGGAACGACCTGGAAAAATCACGCAACATGAGGTAAATTCTTGCCGAGAACTCGACTCGAGATTGCTGTAGGCTAATATGAACTCGACTCGAGATCGAGACCAGTATCAACCAGTAACTTTCAGGAAAATTTCCTGAATGTGTTTCTTAAAAATTTGATTTTGGATTCGTTCTTTGAGCTTTTTCCAATCCGTCTTCGCCGCAAGATCAATAAGAGGACTAATTAACAAGACACTTAAAAACAATAATTAAAAGAAATAAAAATAGAAGGGTGGGAGAGATAGAAGTGGGATAATGTCCCGAAACTACTATTCTCGCTTGTGCTTGAATGAACTCCATTCCTTAGAGCGACAACGGCGCCATTATGATAGAGTTGGTTTTTACATTCTCTAAAATAGAAATTCTGACTTGTTGGCTTCAATAGGTCCAGTTTGGGCTGAGATTCGGACTGCCCCCCTTTGACATAAAGTCAAGTCAACAGGACTGACCGTGGGGTGCCCTCAGCAGATCTGTGGGTGCAAATATCAATTCTCTTCCCTTAGTTCAAATAGCACTTTTTTGGTTGCTTTTCTTGACTTTCGGCGGGCTTTAACACAATATTTGCATTTCGGCTCATGAAACCTACACAAATGACAAGAAAGCACTAATCAATAGACATAGCACAATAATATAAGCTAAGTACTAAACAAACAAGGTGTTATTCGGGGGATAAATATACACTTTTGAGGACTTATCACTTACCTGCCACTTTGTGCTAAAAAGTAAAAATTGCCAAACAAGCGCACAAAAGTGGGGAGAAGACGAGTTGAAGTCGACTAAGGGGAAACCGCTCGTTGGGTTTCAATCGTACTTAGGAGTCGTTCCTTAGTGGACTCAAGGCTAGCTCCACAACCTTGCTCTACTATCCGCCACAAACACACAATAAATAAATCCTAACAACACCTACTTTAAAAATATTACAACCGCGACCCCTTCGTGGATCGAATAATTAAATATCTTACATTTCATTTTTTCCACCAGGATTTTTTTTATCTCCATTTATCTTCTATAACAACCACTATATTTTTTTCGTTAATTAAATTTAAAAATTTTGTCAATAAATTTTTTTAATCTAAGTCATAAGACACAAAGGGTACATAAGTTGGGGAGACAGTTTTGAGTTTTGACAAAAAGATAATTTTGAGAGATATTTTGGACCGTCTGATTTTAAATTTGATTTAGATGGACGGCAGAGATTAGATTTCTAACTTAAGTGGATGGTCCAAGGAGTTTTGATGGGCTTGGACTCAATTCAGATTGCAAATGGGCCAGTTTTAATGTTGCAGACCAAAATCAGATTTCACGGCCCTTATATTCCCTTTATAACACAAAAACTCCATTAAAGCCCTAATCAAAAATTATTTCTCTGTTTTTGCAATTCTTCTCTCACCAAACCTTAATCTCTCTTCCACCATCTCTTTGTTTTTCTTTTTTCTCGGTGAATACTACTCTGGTAAGTATATCTACACATATGTTATATGTTCAATCAATGTAATGGTTTCAAAAATTTCAATATTGTGTTAATATTTAGTCACTACTAAGTTCAATCAATCTCCTATCTACTCTATCATGGTGTTAAGCCTTAATCTAATCTCAACTTTCAATCAACCTGTGTCAGAGTATTAGAGGTGACGAAAATATTTGAGTTTGTATGATAAAGAAGGATTGAATTACTCATAAACTTATCATAACATGACTGACGTTCATTAAAACTGTTTGAAATAATCCGAGGTTACTTATTTTAGTTAATGTTGAATTGTATGGTCTTGAAATAGTCCTTGAACACATTCATTTTCACTTTACTGTATTATCAGCAGGGATAATGATGATAGATGTTCTTATCAACACTTCTTCCGAGAATGGAAGAATGAATAACATGGCTGCTGTATTGGTTCCACTGAAGCCAATAATTTATTATTATTTTTTTTTTTTGCAGAAGAGTCAAACTGTTGATTCTCATCTTCTAGGTTGCAGGAATTCATCTATACTAAGTCGGGTACGTTTAATTTGTTTTATCACAATGAGTTGAATGGGATTGCCAGTCTTCCTTTGGTTCTGCTTTGTTTAATTTGTTTTATCACAATAAGTACATAGGAATGGCACCCTATCATTGAGTGAGAGGTATGCACACAAATCTGAACAAATAAGACTATATGATCAATTATGAATTCTGTCATCCATAATTCATTTACACCTAACAGTACAATACATAGAGGGAGGATACACATTTTTTAGTCATAAATTGTATATTAATATAAAGTTAATATAATTTTCCTGCATAGGTGATCAATCACTTGGAAGGTGTGATAATCTTCATCTGTGGTCTTATTTTAATTTAAAATAATTATAAAATAACCAGGAGGTGTGGTATATTGTCATTGATTTTGAATATCTCTAACAAAATTCCCAATTTATTTTTTTGTTTAACATTAGTTTTTGTGATTGGGATTGTACTCTATCTAGCAATATAATCTGAGAATTTTTATTCACTAATTATATCTAGCATACAAATGAGATTATTTTTCATATATCTGTACATGGTTTACACTTTATATGGTCATAATAAATTCCTTGGAATCATGTTGTCTTAGTTAACCTTCATTAAGATTCAAAATCAGCCTACTTTGTTGGTTATTTTACATGTCCTATTACACGCATAAATACACACAATCCATTGAGTTTTACTGACATTGCATGTCGTTTTACTGACACTACAAAAGCAAACAGATAATGATCCCCCTTCCAGCCTTACGACTGGCTGAATTAGAAATTATGCACGTATAAACTGGATCTATCAGTAGCTTGAATAATAAATTTAACACAATGTATAACCACATCAATACCTATATCTACAACGAGATGAATAGAATATTAAACACTGGGGAGTCCAGACCATTATATAACAAGTTCAATGAGATACTTAGGTGGTAATACAACCTTTCGTATCTTTTGCATTTTCCCAGTCAAAATGAATATAATCACCAAACTAAACTTTATTTACATAAGAGAGTCTAAGTTCACATTTGAAATGTTCAACCAGAACACTTAGCACATACGGTGTTCTTAAGTTGACATACAGGTACTATGATCAGGTGATTTTGTATCAGAAATAGAAAAAGAAGGTTTATGTTAAAGATCTCCTGGATTTTTTTTTATCATGAATTTTCTGTTTTCAGTTTTATTCTCTATGTCTGGTGTTATAGTAGCCAGTTATAAGCCACAACCATTAGACAATTTTATATTTTTCTGGATATTTTAAATCGTAGGATACTCTTCGAGATGGATCTGACTCGATTCAGAGTGAAAATGGGCCAGACTTTATGTTACAGGCCGAAACAAGTTAAGGTGGCAGAAACAAGTTAAGGTTTCTCCGTATTTTCGAGACCACCAATCTTTCATATTTTTTCTGATCGACACCATCAATCTCTTTTCTCCTTTTCCAATTTTGAGAATCAGGTAATCTTCTTCCTTCTTATTCAATTTACCAAATTTGATAAATATTTTAAATTTTTGACGTGATAATTTCGATAAATATGGTTGTGGTAGCTACTTAATTGGTTTGTTAATGCTGAGGATATTGATGTGATAATTGCGATAAATTTTAGATTTTCTTGTGGCTAGCTTGATTCATTTAATCACTATCGTGATCCTATTCAATGATATTCTAACCTAAAAGACATGATAGTGTGTATGCATAATTGGCAGCTCTCACATGCGTTCTCTGTATCATTATGATTCTTATGTTGATATTCGTATCTTACTTTGAAAGATAAATTAGATTCATACCTTACTTTGAACGATTAATTAGATTAATTTATCATAAATTACATGGTGTGGAATCGTTGATCAGACCTATCAACCATGCTTCTTCTAATATATTGTTGAGGTTGGATTCAGTAGTCCATGATAGTACATGTTATATTTTATTGCATTCAGTAGTGTTATATTGGTATTGCATTTATATTGCACGAAGACAGGGATTTCTCTTACACTATCGGATCTATTAACAAATCAATGGTAAAAAATTAAAGTGACTTAGATAAACATATTTGGAGACTGAAAGTGGAGAGTGTAGAGTATAAAACAAATCTTGTCTTCCATATAAATTTAGTCCATATAAACATTAAAGTGAACCAAAAAACAAAAAAAAAATCAATTACCAGCCTGGGAGAGAATCAAGTATTAGTATTGGTTTTTCATTATTAACAAATCAATGGTAAAAAAATTCTCATACGTCAATCATTTGTAGTAATTGCATTATGGTTCTCTAATATGAAGAAAGCATTACTAACCTTTTTTTTTTTCCCAAACCTTGGTCAGACTGATACATACTGGACTAAAACTCTATGAGTTATGTCAAATTTATCACAAAAGTTCACACTCAACTAAATAACTTCTTTGTAAATGGTTCTATCCCCGATACCAAACCATTAATTTTTCCTCTGGAATAAACTTCTCAGTATCTGTTTTTTTGCAGGTTTATGAGAGGTGAAAAAAGGAAAACAATACCTGCACTCTTCACTTTCAATCTCCGACTCTGTTGTTGTTATCGTCACTGCTGATAAGGTAATGTTCATTAATTACTCATTTATGAGATTCAAATAGATGATTCCTTTAGGTTGTAGCCATTATTTCATAGTGAAGAATGACATCATATAGTAAGACCAGTGATCCAAGTCATTTGTATAGCTACTCACATAGTAGCTAATGTCAAATATGTTTAACACTTTACAAATATTGGCTTCTCCAGTTTGTATATCCATTATCTCCTAAATAATAGTAAAATTGTTTAACACTAATGTCAGTTTAAGACTTGATAATAATCAGTAAATATTCGTCTTTTGTTCCTGTGTATGTATAATGATTGGCTAATTACACCCGTTCCTTGGGAATTTGAACATATATCAATAACCAAAAAAAAAAAAAAATACTAAATTCTGGTCGACAGTCATAATCTTGACCTCATATCCCTCCGTGGCCCTGATTACATCAGGATTATCCTCAACAGCTATAAACTGCATGTTCTCTGTCTTGAAATCAAAATGTGACATTCCGCCTCATAGCTTGTTATAACACCTAATCCTTTAGCTAGAAAACCAAGGATTATCATGTCAGAGGTCCTACAAACCTGTCTTATTCTGCCTTGTCCAGGATTACCCAATGCACAATCTTCAGTGTTAATTCTTGAGTGTTTCTACTCTGATATGCTGACAGTTGAATGGAAGCCCTTCAAAGTGCACTTTGTTTTTAGCATTCCAAATTTGCACCATGAGAAAAATCACTGCTGCATTTCACAGTTGCTTTACCAGTTTGCTTCTCTGTTTTGTTGCCTTAATGCAGGTAAGCAACTAAAGTTTGGCGAGATACCTTATATACAAGCAAGGTATGATCATCTTCGTCTATGTTCTTATACTTCTTACATATTTTTCCCACATGTGGTTTGGCTGCGCAAAAAATATATTCAATAACAACAAATAATTACATACGATATTACATGAGGGACAAACCTCTACATGATTCAGATAAATCTAAAGTGTGATTTCAATGTCCGCAGGTTACCAGTTTGAAGAGTATTTTTCCTTGATTTGAAAGCGACGTACCACAACTACGAGGTAATATTTCTTATCGCTTCCTTGAACATTTTTATCTATGTATTCAGTTATAGAAGTGTTTTTCTTTTGGTTGTATGTATTTTGTTCCCACTGTTTAGGAGGTAGAAACATCGTACCAGAGGTGAAATTTCATCAAAAGTGTTGAAAGTTTTGTTTGTACATTGAATCAATCCATCTATGTAATTCTTAGCCAATTTTTATTTAAAAAATGGGTAATTTAAATTCCGTACGAAACATCTACCAATTGAAGAGTTCATGTTCACACTGGTAGGCTTAGATCAATACATACAGTTTTGTCTAAGTTTAATTTCACATTGTCCAACCTTTAGATTAAAAGAATCGATAATAATCAGTAAACGTCAACCAGTTCCTTGAGAATTATAAAATCCTTGAGAATTTAAAAATCATACTAATTACAATAATATAGAAGGGTACACCGTCCAGCGCTCTACTTGACCGAGGTAAGCATAGTTGTAGGGCAAATGTGCAGTACCACCATTCAATCCAATATTGCATCTAAATTCTTCCATGAACCACCTCCTAATCATCTTAACAATAGTATGATCTAAGTAGTGGTGCTGAGTTGTTTCACTATTCTGAAAACATAGAGTACACCATCAACATGATCATGCGTCTGTCCTGCAAATTGACGATCGTAAGTGTACTGCCAACTATACTTTTCTTACTAATAAATAACACTTTTTACTAAACGATAAATCTGGGTTAGCTAATTACAAATTAGTTTATGTTGTTTATCATAACTCAAGCACACCAACAAAACTTGAGTCTCTGGAATGATTTCCAATTAATATAATTTTCAGTTGTGTTGGGATTTTCTCATTGTATTTATTTAAGTTTTTTTTTCTGAGCTTTATTAGCTAGACAATAGATAAGAGATGGGAATGCCTACATTATTGGTAATACAATGGTAGAGGGAATTGAGGAAACATGAATTGTGTCCTCCATATGTTTACAAATAGGTGATGAATAGTAACAATGCAAATGAGAACATACCACTTTAATTATATTATTACCATATTCATTTTATCAAAATAACTATAGGAAAAAAAAACATTATTATTGGCACTAAATTGTAGTCATTAATGAAAATGTGGTTTACCTATTTCATTCAGGGTATAACGAGTTTGCGACACGAAATTGCTTCTGAAATTGCAGCACGTAAACCCCAATGGTTTTTCTTATCATCCAAATTACATTATAGGTAATAACCAGTTTGATTCTATCATGTAAAGAAGAAATAACCAGTTTTCTCCAAACCATGTACAGGTAAACCCCAATGCAAGTCATGTGATTTGTATTTTCAGTCGTGTAGTTCTTTGATTTCTTTTTATTCTCAAAAATATTAGACAGTTGATACATGTCTCAATTTGAACCTCTTTAATCTAACATATCAGTGATAGAATAAAATAATCATCCTTAGAATATTATGCAGGAAACCAATTGGTGGGCTAAGTCTATCATGTAAAGAAGAAACATACATTGAACTGCTAGCTCAAGATGAGGCAAGAAATCTTAGGGCAACAATATAAGGTAATGTGGTGGATAGACCAAATTGCGTTATGGTATAGAGGACGATGCACCATGGAAAAATGTGGTGGATGCAAAATATGGAAAAGGTGAAGATAGTTGGTGGGGCCCTATGGGTGCTCTTTATGGCGTGGCATTGTAAATTCATTGTTGCTTTCAAAGAAGGAATAAAGTACATACTGGGTGATGGACACCATATTAAATTTTGGAAAGACAAATGGGTTGGTGATATCGCTTTGGCTGAGCAATATCCCTTGATTTTTAGATTGGCATTGAACAAGGAATCAAAAGTTTGTGATCTGAGGAACATGGATGCAAATGCGTCTACCTAGAACCTGTAACGAAGAAGAAACAAGTATGAATGGGAGGAACAACAGATGACACCTTTGAATGGTGTGCTTGACCAGATAGAATTTGAGGAATGTAAAGACATATGGACTTGGAGATGGACTAGAACAGGTCAGTTCTCAGTTAAAACCATGTATAGCAAATTGTGGGTCACAGAGAGAAGTTCAGCCAATCAAGTACAACAAATTTCCCATCTACTGGTATGGAAGCGTCCAATTAACAAATATAAAGCTGTTCGTTTGGACTTTGATGCTTGCGGCAGAACCTTAATGTTCGATAATCTTAATAGAATGGGGAAAGATCTACAACCTATTGTTATTCGTGCAGGATGACCAATGAATCGATCACTAATTTGTTTCTACACTGCACAAAAGCATTACAATTGTGGGCAAGTTTAATTCCATCAGAATTGTGAAATCTTTGGAATGGAGACAGTAGAGGAATGGCTGCTTGCTTGACCAGAGAAAGGTGGAACATAATTTACATCTATGATATGGAAACTGCTCCCAATAGCTATAGTATGGAGAAATTACTTTTGGAAAAACTGGAATGAAGCCCGAGATTCCCTTCACCATATATATCTTCCTTTCACGTTATATCAAGGTTGTTGTATCTGATCGGAAGGTATAAGACTCCTACATATTTACGAATGTATTTATATTAGGGTTTATTAGGATTTTGCATACATGTTTTTCTAACTTTGATGTTTTTCTATGAATTTAGATGGAAAATATGCTATTCTTTCTAGCAAAGCTATGTTTGAGGCACTATGGATGTTTACATGTTTTTCACCATCATGCTACAGTCGGTTAATGATGGTTGTGTTGGCAATCTATGATGCACATTGTATCTTGAACTGAAAACCCTCTTTGGGATGAAACTTTGAAGTGTCATACAGGTTTATTGAAATAACAACTTCATATATTCTTTATTTCCTTTACTACTGGTCGACTTCCACTCAATGGCTAACAAAAAAAAACACTCGGACAGTTTATATGAAGTGTTTGAATCACGTTTGTGGTATGGTTTCTCTAACTTTACTAACCAAAATCGTTTTAGCTTGTTCAACTCTTTGCAGAATGGTGTTCTAACTGTTCATGGTATTATATCACTGTGTAATCATTTTGATGTGGTGGCTATTATATTTCTTATCATAGAAGTTTTTTTTGTTGTGATTGAGAATAGATTATTGATATGGTATCATAACGAGTCAATGACATTAAGTATTGTCAATAATATTGTCTTGTGCAAGCACTTTTTGGTGCCTAATGCATTATCTTAGTAACAAGTACTGTGGTAATTATTATTATTTGTATGTGGGTGAAACCGGCATTAAGTGGTTTGACATCAATTTTGTGACATTGGTCGTCCATGGTTATTTCGCCTTGAGTTCATTGTTAAGAAAACCTAGTTGTACGCGCGTCGTCCCGTGTCTTTGTCTTCGCGTCGTGTGTCTAAAGTGTGGTTTTTGGTTCAGGACGTACGTACCTTCTTAGGAAGTTCGTACGTCATGTCTGTCAGCAGAAAGTTTGTTTGGTCTGGACGTACGTACCTGTTTAGGACGTTCGTACGTCCAAGTAGTCAGCAGCTCGTTTCGTGTGGAAGACGTACGAACGTCATATCGACGTACGTACGTCCAAAATGGTTTTTCTCTATTTCGGCCCATTTTCCTTTGTTTTCAACCCTAAGTATAAATAGGGTTTCTCTTCCAAACAATAAGACAGTTCTTTGGCCGTCCAATTCATCTCTAGTCTTGGAGTTTGTTTAGGTTTTGGTTTAGGTTGTTTTGGTGATTGAACTCATCTTCTTCTTTCCCATTCATCTTCTTCTTCCTTCTTCCCCATTCATCTTCTTCATCCTTATTGAATAGTGATTTAGCTTCGAGTCTTCTTGTGTGTTCATCAAGAAGTCGAGTATCCTTGTGTGTTCATCAAGGAACTCTGGTGTAAGCTTGTTTCATAGTTCGGCTTCGAGTCTTCTTGTGTGTTCATCAAGAAGTCGAGTGTCTTGTGCGTACATCAAGGTACTCTGGTGAAGTCAAGTTGTTAGAGATAACCAGGAGTGTCAACTCGCAGTGATTGCAGGTAGTTGATAGGTTTGTAAATCTCTTTTCATCTAGTGGATTTATTTGTTGTCGCGAGGACAACCGTGGACGTTTCCCATATTGGGTTTTACCACGTTAAAAATTCCTGCGTGTTCTTTACTTTCTGCGTATCGTTCTTTACTTGTTTACTGTTTTATTCTTGTTTGGTTTGCTATTGTTATATTGCACATATATTGGGTTTTCAATTGGTATCAGGAGCAGGGCGCTTGTTATGGAGCGTAATGGCTCACGCGTAGATCCTATGAGTGCAATAATGGTTCATGAGTCTGGTCATAATAATTTTATTGCTAAATCGCCTAAATCTACAAAACCAAAATCTGATTTTGAAAAGGTTGATAATTTGTATGTTATTAGCAATAGTGATTGGGCTCTTCTTTACAGACTTTCTGCAAAAGAATGTGAAAGATTACAAAAAGCTAATATTGATTTGCAAGAAAAATTTAATAAAGCTAATTGTAATGTGTCTACTATTTCTGATAATTTTTGTTTTGAAGATAATGGTGTTTTGCAGAATAAGGTTGATTCTCTAGAACAACGACTCAGACATTGTGCAGAAGATTATATGCTTCAAGGGGAAGTTTATGAATCCAAAATTGAAAATTTGGAAAAGGCTAATCTTTCTTTGCAGGATAAAGTTGAGACTCTTGAAGAACAAATTTCTTATGCTGCAGATGATGCAATTTCTATTTCTCAATTATTTGAAAGAGAAAAACTTGACTTCTTATGTAGAATTGCAGCTTTAGAGAAAGCCAATCAGGAGGTCGATGAGAAATACAAATCTCTATTGGTGGAGTATGAGGTAACAAAGAACGATTTAACGTCTACGTAACTCAAATTGCAGGTTTTGGACAAAACTAGATTTGATTCTCCTATTGCTAGTTCTACTAGTTCATCTAGTGTGATTACTCCTGTAAAATCTAGTTTGCCTGCCCTATTGCCTACCCCACCTATTGAGACTAGACTTAATGCTACTGATTTTCAGCATGTTTCTCGTAAGAATTTTAAGTCTAAGGTTAATGGTAAGGTTGTTTTTGCTGGTAAGAAATCTTGTTCTCATAGTGGAGGTCCAAGTTTTGTTAAGGCACCATGTCACAAATACAATGGTGACATACATGTTTCATCTTCTACTACCATATCTTCTTATAAGAATTCTTTGAGTAAGTCTAATGTTTTTCATTGTTCTTATTGTGGTAGAGTTGGTCATTTGGATATCTTTTGTTGGGATTTTAATCAACATGTTGCATCCTATTCTCGTGTTCCTCATCGTTATAATCATGTTGATTCTTATGTTCCTTCTTGTGCATTTTCTAGACCTCGGACTTTTAATGTTTCTTCTCATAGGTTTAAGAAAAACAGGAACTCCAACAAAAGGAAGTCAAAGACTAAGGTGGAATTAGTTAAGGACAAGTCTATTCCAAAGCTGGTTAAGGGGAGATCTCATATTTTTTTCAACTCCCAAAGTGTGCACGCCTAGTGTTAAACAAGTATGGGTAAGAAAGGATAAGTTGAAGGTTTTTCTGGACTTGCAAAGGTCTGGTGGTGTCCCATAGTTGGGATGATGTGGTTTGTTTCTAGCCTTGTGTTATTTGAATTGCATATTTCTCTAACCACATAGGCTATTTGTTTGGTGTTTTTTGTTCTTCTGTTTATGCATGCGTAAATTGTTCTTTCATTATTCCATGTATGTGTTGTTGGATGCATCTTTTCTAAGATATTGGTTTAGTTCAATTGTCTTAAATAAGTTGCAATATGTTTGGGTGTTTTCTCTTTCTGAACTCTTAAGTATGTTTTGGTATGTATCATGCATTTTTCCTCGCTTGTTTGCACAGTGCACGGCATGCTTGCATGATGGGAGTTTTTGGAAACCACTTACATATTCTTTGAGCTCATAGAACTTCTCTATCTCTCCTTTGTTTTGGTTAATGTTCATCTTGTTGTTCGTGTTATTGAGCATTCTTATCTTCCTATTACAACTCTTGTTAGTGGTCAATGACTCACTTTATCCCCAGCCATTTGATTGTCTTTGAAGCAATATCAGTTGGCTAAGAACCCGTTGGGGTTGTGAGGGTCATGCTCTGACGGATGCACTCAAGAGATGTTAGTTCTTGTGTTGCACGTTATCATGGTATTGCACTTCTTGAGTTTGTGTTTGTCAAAAAGATGTAGGCTACACCCTACCCTCGTGTATTTGAAAAGATGGAGGCAAAAATCCCTCCCACGCGGGACTGACATTAGAGTGATGTAGACTAAACTCCACCACATGCGGCAAAATAAAAATCCAAGAGCATATTCATTGTTTTTTATGTAAGGCATACAAAGTTTATATTCCTTTGCCTTTTTAATGTCTTGGTTTTCATTTGAAAGATCATATTCATATTCGTTTGCCTTCTACTCATAACGTTTGTTTCAAAGGGGGTTAAAGTTTGTTTCTTCTAAGCTCACTTACTAATCTAATCGTATGTCTCTTGTTGATGGTTGTATATTCTAGGTCTTCAAAGGGTGTGTTCTAGTGGTGAACTTTCTCTCTCTTTATGCATTGCATTGCATCTACACACCGAGGTTTAGTTTATGATGCACTTCAATTCTCTTAATTGTTCAATATTTTGTTTATCCCAATATATTGCCTCTTATTTTTGTACGGATTGGGATTGGCTACTGTTTTTGGAAGTTCATGATGTATTCCTCTTCACTTCTATGGTACATCGGTTCTTTTTCTTTTATCTTCTTATTATGTTTGTGTTGTTTGTCATTTGGTTTGGTTTTCTGTTAAAAAAAAAAAAAAAAAAAAAAAAAAAAAAAAGGGAGTACGAACGTTGTTAGCACGTTCGAATGTTTGTGGAGGCAGATGTTTTTTTTGGGAGGAACGTACGAACGGTGTTATAACGTTCGTACGCATGTTCAGGCAGCAAGGTTTATCTTGTATTCCGACGTACAAACGTACTAAAGACGTACGTACGTCCTCTGAACAGTTTCGACCCATATGTTAGTTTTTAAACTCAAGTGTTTTCAACTTTTGCCCAACTGTTCAAATTCAAATCGTTACACCAAGTAAGTCCGCCTGAACATGGTGATTCATGGTTATATGTTTCTGCTTGCTCTTGGTTGGAAGGTTGGTTGTCATTTTTTTGTCTAGCTTGCATCATTGAATATATACTTGGTGTCTTGACAAGTTTGGGTGCTTGTGTGATTCTTAATGGTTATGGAACCCTTGGACATGTTTAGTATTATTATCGACTGCGCAATATAGTGTTTTTGACTATGTGTACTGTCTTGCACACCAAATGTTTGCTCAAATGCCTAAATGGAAATTCTCAACTGTTTTGGTTGTTACTTAGAGTGTTTTCTAACATTCTTCGATTGGTTCCTATTCTGGGTATGCAGGACATGCCTCCTAAGCAAGCTCGGACTTCTCCCACCAAAGAAACACCCGGTTCCAAGGGTGCTTCGTCATTGGGCACACGTCCTTCTCGTGCTCAAAGGAGTAAAGGCGCCATTTCTTCGGATTCTGTATGCTTGTTGTTCTAGCATTGGTTGTTGCTACCACCACTTAGACTGCTCTTTTCTACTGTATGCAGGTTCATGGACACTGTGCGTGTAGTCAACTTTATTTTTCTTTCAGTAACTTTACAGGAACATGTACAGATTGGATTTTCCATGGAGTCTGAATGGATTTTCTTATATTTTACGTATCTCTTCCTGCAGATACTCATATTCCTGTTGTTTTGTCATGGGATATTGTTGGATGTGTCTAGTATGCATGGTTTCCCTATTCTCTTTCATATCTCCTACTAACTATTGTTTTTCTCTTCTTCTTTCTCTTTTCGCATATTCTTTTCTTGCACATTTCTCACAGGTTTGACTATTTGGTTCTTGGTCATTATTGTACCTTCCCAATTTCATCAGGTATGGTATTTCTTCCTTTTTGTTTGTCTGTTCTTTTTCACTAGATATCTTGCTACTATGAAGTCGTTTCTCTGGAGTCTATCTCAGGTGGTTATGGTCGGTTGATTAAAGTGATATTCTAGTGAATCATTTGTTCCGATTGATGGTGTCTTGACTCTTTCTTCTATGTATAGGTTTCTCTTGGTTTCTATTAGGGATTCATGTTATATTTTCTATTCTTCCCTCTGTTACCTATATAAGTATTCAGTGTCTTTTCACTATCTCCTTCTTATCTCGTTTTAGTTCTTATCTAATCTCCTTTCTTGTGTCTGTGTTGGTATTCTTTCTTCTTCATTTATATGCCTAGATCTCTCTCATGTCTTTTAGTTTTGTGTGTCATGGATTCCAGGTTTATGGTATGGTTTTCTCTTTACTCTCTTCTACCCTTGTATGCTTGGTTCCTTGTGTGTTTCAAATATCCTTATTTGGTTTGTTAGTTCTAGGTGCATCTTTCTCATATGCATTGCATTTAGGTGAAGCTTTTGTTTAGGGGGAGAATTCTTTGTATTGACATCGTGTTAACAAGTGTTTATGTTATGGCTTCCGTTGCATATCCTTTTTGTTGTTAACATCATTGTTCTCTTTCTTTTCTTCTTTAATCTTATTTGTTATGGTTTGGTATTTTTTTTTCTTTTCTCTTTCTTTTGTTACCTTGCTTCATTTGTGACAAAAAGGGGGAGATTTATGACTCTAATACTAACACCTTCTTCTTCTTTGTTAGTGTATTTTTGGGTCATGTTTCAGGTATGCTACACGTATGGGGAGTGAACGTGTTGATGTTTAGAGGTTGTACAGTTTTGGGTCATGCTACAAGTATGGGGGAGTGAACATGCATGGGGGAGTGAAAGTGATGATGATCACAAAGTGCATGTACAATTTTTGGTAAGCTCGAGTATTAAACCTTGGAGCTCATGAAGTATGGGGGAGTTGCTCGAGGAACTTCCGTTGGCTCTTTGATTGTTTCAGAATTTCTTGATTGCTTCCGTTCGGTCTCTGATGGTTAAAGCGTCTTGCTCAAGTTGGATAACAAGAATTGGTGACTCGGTATGTGTTCTACTTTGAGTGTTTTTGTAGGCATGTTTTATAAATGCCATGGTTTGGGTTTGTAAGCACGTTTTATAAGTGCTATTAGAGTCATAGGTTTTTGTCACAAAATCAATGTCAAAGGGGGAGATTGAAACCGGCATTAAGTGGTTTGACATCAATTTTGTGACATTGGTCGTCCATGGTTATTTCGCCTTGAGTTCATTGTTAAGAAAACCTAGTTGTACGCGCGTCGTCCCGTGTCTTTGTCTTCGCGTCGTGTGTCTAAAGTGTGGTTTTTGGTTCAGGACGTACGTACCTTCTTAGGACGTTCGTACGTCATGTCTGTCAGCAGAAAGTTTGTTTGGTCTGGACGTACGTACCTGTTTAGGACGTTCGTACGTCCAAGTAGTCAGCAGCTCGTTTCGTGTGGAAGACGTACGAACGTCATATCGACGTACGTACGTCCAAAATGGTTTTTCTCTATTTCGGCCCATTTTCCTTTGTTTTCAACCCTAAGTATAAATAGGGTTTCTCTTCCAAACAATAAGACAGTTCTTTGGCCGTCCAATTCATCTCTAGTCTTGGAGTTTGTTTAGGTTTTGGTTTAGGTTGTTTTGGTGATTGAACTCATCTTCTTCTTTCCCATTCATCTTCTTCTTCCTTCTTCCCCATTCATCTTCTTCATCCTTATTGAATAGTGATTTAGCTTCGAGTCTTCTTGTGTGTTCATCAAGAAGTCGAGTATCCTTGTGTGTTCATCAAGGAACTCTGGTGTAAGCTTGTTTCATAGTTCGGCTTCGAGTCTTCTTGTGTGTTCATCAAGAAGTCGAGTGTCTTGTGCGTACATCAAGGTACTCTGGTGAAGTCAAGTTGTTAGAGATAACCAGGAGTGTCAACTCGCAGTGATTGCAGGTAGTTGATAGGTTTGTAAATCTCTTTTCATCTAGTGGATTTATTTGTTGTCGCGAGGACAACCGTGGACGTTTCCCATATTGGGTTTTACCACGTTAAAAATTCCTGCGTGCTCTTTACTTTCTGCGTATCGTTCTTTACTTGTTTACTGTTTTATTCTTGTTTGGTTTGCTATTGTTATATTGCACATATATTGGGTTTTCAGTGGGCTTATATTTACAAAATGCTAAGACTTAATGTGGTATTACTGCCTTTGTGGAAATAATGGATTGGCCTTCACATACTTACTCGATGTGAATATGTGACATAATAAAGAGAATGCTTTGTTCTTTATTCACTTAAACAAAATATGTGTCGACAGAAAGCATTTTTTTGTGTATTATAACTTTACGCCAATTACTGTTTATATTTACTTGCCCCACATGTTGGGGGATAGTAACTCAAAGTCTCATCTTCTTTAATGTGGAGTTTAGTGTAGAATCAGTATTATACTTTTTATTATTTTTTTGATAAAATGTTGTAGTACATTAATCAAATAACGTAAAATAATACACCAATTAATCAGCTCCAGGCCTGCAGCAACCACTGCATCATCAGTTTAAATTAGTGGGTCAGTCACTTTTTACGATAAAACCCTCCCTCCTATCAGCAGAAAGGTAAAAATGCAAAAAAATTACAAAAACACATCAATAAAGAACCAATTCAGCAGCAACTGATCATGGGTCCTCTTGATATTTAGTTTACTGCATTACTAAAATTTAGTTTGTGTGACAATATCCCAAGTGTGCGGGAGTAGCAACTCAAATTCTCCTCTTCATATTTACGATTAATATAATAAATCTAGGATAAGTGAAATGATACCAAAGATTATTCAAGCCTAATTGTCTAAGGATGAAGAGGTAGAACTATATGAACTATTTGCATTTGAATAAATACGCTTCAAGCCTAATTGTATTATCATAATTTGCTGGCCATATTTACTATGTTAAATTTGGTAATAGGATAGACTTTAGTAATAGACTAAGTGACATTTTATTGTAATAGATTTTTCATTCAATTTTAAGGTTGTATATATTTTATTGTTATTTATAATTAATTTTTATTTTGTATTGTAATTATTCTTTTTATAGGCACAATTGAGTGAAAAGGTTTACAAAATTGTTGACACTAGCGTGGCGAAGACACGGGTACAACTAGTTTTATATATATATATTTTTAGGTTTTGTATTAATACAAATCTCAAGTATGTATTATGTTATTGGGTTGGGTTGATAAGATATGTGTTTTCTTCATGGGCTTAGGATTGATGGGCTTAAGATTGATGGGCTAAAAATTTTGGCCCGTGTTCAGTTTAAATGTTTGCTTAGGTCATTTGAGGTTATCAAACAGTGAAATAGTGGCAAAACCCAGTTTTAAAGTGTTTGCCCGTCGAGTTATCAAACACTTACGAATTTCGTTTGCCTCAAAATATATTTGCCTGAAGCCGGCAAATCACCATTTGCTTCAATATTTGCCGGATTGCTGAAAACGATAATTTGCCAGGAAAATTTATCAAACGCACCCTTAGTTCACCTCACAATCACTCAACAGGAAAAAAATTAATTGAAAAAGTGCTATGGAACGACCTGGAAAAATCACGCAACATGAGGTAAATTCTTGCCGAGAACTCGACTCGAGATTGTTGTAGGCTAATATGAACTCGACTCGAGATCGAGACCAGTATCAACCAGTAACTTTCAGGAAAATTTCCTGAATGTGTGATTTTCTTAAAAATTTGATTTTGGATTCGTTCTTTGAGCTTTTTCCAATCCGTCTTCGCCGCAAGATCAATAGGAGGACTAAGTAACAAGACACTTAAAAACAATAATTAAAAGAAATAAAAAATAGAAGGGTGGGAGAGATAGAAGTGGGATGATGTCCCGAAACTACTATTCTCGCTTGTGCTTGAATGAACTCCATTCCTTAGAGCGACAACGGCGCCATTATGATAGAGTTGGTTTTTACATTCTCTAAAATAGAAATTCTGACTTGTTGACTTCAATAGGTCCCAGTTTGGGCTGAGATTCGGACCGCCCCCCTTTGACATAAAGTCAAGTCAACAGGACTGACCGTGAGGTGCCCTCAGCAGATCTGTTGGTGCAAATATCAATTCTCTTCCCTTAGTTCAAATAGCACTTTTTTTGTTGCTTTTCTTGACTTTCGGCGGGCTTTAAGACAATATTTGCATTTCGGCTCATGAAACCTACACAAATGACAAGAAAGCACTAATCAATAGACATAGCACAATAATATAAGCTAAGTACTAAACAAACAAGGTGCTATTCGGGGGATAAATATACACTTTTGAGGACTTATCACTTACCTGCCACTTTGTGCTAAAAAGTAAAAATTGCCAAACAAGCGCACAAAAGTGGGGAGAAAACGAGTTGAAGTCGACTAAGGGGAAACCGCTCCTTGGGTTTCAATCGTACTTAGGAGTCGTTCCTTAGTAGACTCAAGGCTAGCTCCACAACCTTGCTCTACTATCCGCCACAAACACACAATAAATAAATCCTAACAACACCTACTTTAAAAATATTACAACCGCGACCCCTTCGTGGATCGAATAATTAAATATCTTACATTTCATTTTTTCCACCAGGATTTTTTTTATCTCCATTTATCTTCTATAACAACCACTACCTTTTTTTCGTTAATTAAATTTAAAAATTTTATTAATAAATTCTTTTAATTATATATATATATATTTATATATTTTTAGTTTTTGTATTATTACAAATCTCAAGTATGTATTATGTTATTGGGTTGGGTTGATAAGATATGTGTTTTCTTCATGGGCTTAGGATTGATGGGCTTAAGATTGATGGGCTAAAAAAATTTGGCCCGTGTTCAGTTTAAATGTTTGCCTAGGTCATTTGAGGTTATCAAACAGTGAAATAATGGCTAAACCCAGTTTTAAAGTGTTTGCCCGTCGAGTTATCAAACACTTACGAATTTCGTTTGCCTCAAAATATATTTGCCTGAAGCCGACAAATCACCATTTGCTTCAATATTTGTCGGATTGCTGAAAACGACAATTTGCCAAAAAAATTTATCAAACGCACCCTTAGTTCACCTCACAATCACTCAACAGGAAAAGAATTAATTGAAAAAGTGCTATGGAACGACCTGGAAAAATCACGCAACATGAGGCAAATTCTTGCCGAGAACTAGACTCGAGATTGTTGTAGGCTAATAAGAACTCGACTCGAGATCGAGACCAATATCAACCAGTAACTTTCAGGAAAATTTCCTGAATGTGTGATTTTCTTAAAAATTTGATTTTGGCTTCGTTCTTTGAGCTTTTTCCAATCCGTCTTCGCCGCAAAATCAATAAGAGGACTAAGTAATAAGATACTTCAAAACAATAATTAAAAGAAATAAAAAATAGAAGGGTGGAAGGGATAGAAGTGGGATGATGTCCCGAAAGTACTATTCTCGCTTGTGCTTGAATGAACTCCATTCCTTAGAGCGGCAACGGCGCCATTATGTTAGAGTTGGTTTTTACCATCTCTAAAATAGAAATTCTGACTTGTTGGCTTTAATAGGTCCCAGTTTGGGCTGAGATTCGGACCGCCCCACTTTGACATAATGTCAAGTCAACAGGACTGACCGTGGGGTGCCCTCACCAGATCTGTGGTTGCAAATATCAATTCTCTCCTTAGTTCAAATAACACTTTTTGGGTTGCTTTTCTTGACTTTTAGCGGGCCTTAACACAATATTCGCATTTCGGCTCATGAAACCTACATAATTGACAAGAAAGCACTAATAAATAGATATAACACAATAATATAAGTTAAGTGCTAAACAAACAAGGTGTTATTCGGGGGATAAATATACACTTTTGAGGACTTATCAGATCCAGTGAACCGAAAGAAAATCCTTGGTAGAGATATTATGTTTGATGAGAAGACTATGCCTATGAATCAAGACATGAAGAATGGTGAGAAACACTATTGTTGAGAAAGAAACTACAGATATATCTCCTTTAATTTTACCAAGGTATCCAACAGGGAGACTCCTATTCAGGTGGAGGAGTCAGATGCAGGGGTCGAAGAGGATG
Organism: Aquilegia kansuensis; assembly: GCA_020826895.1. NCBI lineage: Eukaryota > Viridiplantae > Streptophyta > Magnoliopsida > Ranunculales > Ranunculaceae > Aquilegia > Aquilegia kansuensis. Next base: position 17,506,879 of record CM037010.1, on the reverse strand, counting down.
GGCTAGAACAACAACAGTGTGAAAAGGAGGTTGAATCTAATAAAGATAAGCAATAACCTTACAACATAACAAAGAACCGGGGCCAAAGACAAGTCAAAACACCTATTAGACTTGGGTTCGAAGAAGAAGTTCATTATGCTGTAAGCATTAGTGAAGGTGATCCTACTTCTTATCGTGAATCAGTTGAAAGTAACGAAAGAGAATAGTGGATTAAAGGTATGGTTGAAGAGATGGAATCTCTATACAAGAACTCTGTTTGGGAGTTGGTTCCTAAACCCGTTGAAAGAAAAATTGTTGGTTGTAAGTGGGTTTACAGGAAGAAAGAAGGAATGCATGAGAAAGAACCACCAAAGTTCAAAGCATGTTTGGTAGCGAAGGGGTACTCACAGATGGAAGGAGTTGATTATGATGAAATGTTTTCTTCGGTAGTGAAACATACTTCTATTACAGTGTTACTATCACTGGTTGCTCAGCAGGATATGGAGCTTGAGCAGTTAGATGTCAAAACTGCTTTTCTCCATGGTGAATTAGATGAAGTCATCTACATGGCTCAACCTCAGGGTTTTGTTGAAGTTGGTAAAGAAAATCTGGTTTGTAGGTTAAAGAAGTCTCTTTACGGTCTCAAACAATCTTCAAGGCAGTGGTATAAATGCTTCAACTCTTATATGTTGAACATTGGGTATAGAAGATGTGACTATGATTATTGTGTGTACACTCATGTGTTCGATGATGGGATGGTGATCCTATTGCTACTTTATGTAGATGACAGGAAAACGGAAAAGTTATGGCTGTCACAAGTCAAGTACATTCAAAAGGTACTTGAGCGCTTCAATATGATTGACGCAGGCGGACCTGGGCTAAGGAAAGTGAAACTTTATATCAATTGATTGAAATATCCTAAGCTTTAAATTGAATCAACTAAAGCCATGCTATCACGATGTTTATTTAAGGCCTTGAACAGATATTTCAACTAGTACCGCGTGAACCATTCTTTGATTGGAGCACAAGTTAGGAATTGGGTCTGGAACCCCTACAGATTACGTCTGTAGAATCACTATGGTTTTTAATTATGGAATGTCGCTTATGCACGAAAAATCTCCCACACCGGTTATTCGCTACTTGACTCTTAAAATATAGAGATAATTCACAATGGAAACTTGGGAAGAACTCATTGACTTGGGTGGACACAAAATCGAGTCAGTTTTTGAGCGCCTTGTTAGATGCTTTTGAATGGTTAGGATTTCTATGGCATATGTAATGTGCATTTTGCATGCATCTTAAATCCGGTAAAATCTTGTCCAATCCTATTCAAGTCTACACAAAGAGCACAATCACGGGCCACACTCCGTTTGAGGAAGAGTTCAACGACTCAACCTCCATAACTTCTTCTGAGGAGAGTTCAACGACTTAACCTCACTTACTGAAGTAAATCATGCACCGCTCAATAAGCTACCCTTCGGGATTACTTTTCACCTTTGGCCACTGGGCCACCTACCTGCATTGTCTTGCCTGCAACAACTACAGAGAGGTATGGCATTCACCCTCAGATTGTGGGCATGTTGCCTAAGTATGGACTTCCATGGGAAGATCCATATCAACACCTGACTAAGTTTTTGATCGTGTATCTCACTGGTTACATAGCCTTCCTTCAAATTCTATTGACACCTGGGCTCAACTAAGCAAAAGGTTCTTGACCAAATTTTATCCAATTACCAGAACCAATGATATTGTTGATGCCATCAGAAATTTCTGGCAAAAAGAGGGTGAGGTTTTCTTTGATGCATGTGAGAGGTATCAAGACCTATTTCTTCGGTGTCCACACCACAAAATGGATGACACAAAAAAAGTTAGGATCATGTATAGAGGCCTCAATTATAAAACTAGGAACCGTGTTGAATGCATGAGCGGTGCAGACTTTCTTGATCTATCAACCACCAAGGCTATTGCATTCTTTGAAAAATTAGCTAATAATAGCCAGAAATGGAATTTACCTGGACCAACCCCGAGAAACACTACCCCGGACTCATATGATAAACCTAGAGGCATGTATGAGGTCAAACCCGACCCCAAGCTTAAATCGTTACTCCATGGTTTAGTAAAAAAGGTAGAAGCACTTGAGGTATCCTTAAAACCCACATCACCTGTCATGAGTGCCTCCACTCTCCAATGTGATGTTTGTCATGACCCATCCCATATTGCCGAAGTTTGCCCTCTCCTTTACACTTCACCTGAAACTGAGGATGCCCGTGCGTTCAACTACGTCGGGCAAATAAACTTCACAACGGCCAATGTTACGTACCCATACATGGACCGTTCAAATCTCTCTTACACTAATAATAATGCTTACACGGTTCCACCTGGTTTTAATAACTCCTACGGGCAATGTAGCAATGCAACCTATGTTGGTAATAATGATAATCGGAACAGGGTGTCGGCCCCCACTTGTTCGAACAGTACTCATCGCATGAGTAGTTCCAGGGACCCGGTTCGACCTACCTAGCCTGTCCGTCAGAAGTCCTCCCTTGAGGATGTTCTTGCCTGTTTTATGCAACAGACGCAAGCGTCCATTGAGATGAACGCCCAAGCCATCCAACGGATAGAACAAAAACTAGATGAGAAGGGCAAATTTCCAGGACAAATTATCCTGAATCCCAAGGGCAAAGAAATTGCCTTGGTGACGGAAACTCCGTCTACATCACCACTGATTGCAGCAATCAGGTGGCTTGGTAATCAGGTTGATAATCAAGTTAATTATAAACTAAGTCTTAGCATTGTGACCCCGGTTACCACTACACCTGTTGCACCGCCTAAGAATCCTGCTAATGAGGCTAACACCTCTAAGCCAAAGATACATACCCGTAAGATTGTGGACTCCCCACTGCCTTATGACCCGCCCATGCCTTACCCCCAGAGACTTACAAGGTCTGTGAAGGAAGTACAAGCTGAGGAGGTACTTGACTTGTTCAAACATATAACCATAAACATACCGTTCCTCACTGCTATCAAGAAGATACCTTCCTACGCTAAGGTTTTGAAAGACTTGTGTACCGCAAAGCGGAAAACAAATGTGTCCAAAAACGCGTTTGTTGCGGAAGAATTTTCTGCACTTGTCCAACATAACGGAGTGGTGAAATATAAGGATCCTGAGAAGCCTATCTTACCCTGCAAGCTTGGTGAGAAGTTCATGGGTAATGCTTTATTAGACCTAGGAGCGAGTGTCAACCTTTTGCCTTACTCCTTATACATCAGATTAGGTCTAAAAAACATGAAACCCACGAACATGTCATTACAACTGGCCGACAGATCATTGAAAGTACCTAGAGGAATAGTTGAGGATCTCTTAGTCAAAGTGTCCGACTTTTACTATCCTGTTGATTTTGTGGTGTTGGACACTGAACCTACTGTCGATGACTCGGTCCCCATCATCCTTGGTCGACCGTTTTTTGCCACCTCTAATGCTCTCATAAACTATCGGAATTGTTCTATGGTTCTCACTTTTAGATCTATGACCGTTGAAGTTAATATCTTTAATCTTGGCCAACAACCCCCTGATCTTTCTTTATCTAAAGATGTGTGTCATCTCAATGCTCTAGCCTATGAGATGGTACCTAGTTGTTACCCTGAAAATCCGGTTGTTAATTGCCCTACCATGCATAATGTTAACTTCGACATCAATCAATCTATTGTTCAAACCAACGCTCATTTTGATCCTATGCCTATCTTTGACCCCAAAGACCCTGAGGCCCTTCATTCGGTTTGTTGCATTGATTCTGAGTTCCAAGTCGAGACCATAACTCCATCTCCTGATCCTCTTCATCCCGAGCTGAAATGTTCCCAATTAGATTCGGACAGTAGTCATCGTGTTATCATCTCTTCATCTCTTACTACCGAACAGAAAAATCAGCTTTATTTTCACATTGGTGACAAAGTTTTGCTTTATAAAGTTTGCATTTATTTTGTGGTAAACTTATGTCTCGTTGGTCGGGCCCCTTTGTTGTGTCTGCAGTAACCCCTTATGATGCTATTACATGTGTTAATCCTGCAGACAGTTCTGAATTTCAAGTCAATGGTCAATGTCTTAAGCATTTCCACGAGTTAAGGCCTCCTGAAACTTATTTAGACTGACCTTTGACCTGCTGGTATATGGACCCTCTCTTGTTCTTTTTCGGTTGTCTTTTTTGAGAGGTGTGGTCGAAAGTGCCGGGACCTGTTTCCCGCTCTGTTTGGGGGTGGGGAAATCATTTCCCATCTTCTTTTAAGTCTCGAGTATCTGACTTTAAAAGACTCTTTGTTGTATCTTAGACATCAGAATCTCGCGCATTCCACTCTAGCGTTTTATCTCTCCTGTATCTTTGTTTTGAGTAGCGTTTATCTAGGGAGTGAGTCATGTTTGTCCTTCTGTCTGGGTGAAGACATTAAACTTTGCGCTCCTAGGAAGCAACCCTGCGTAGCTTCTAAGCACGATCGTGCTTTATTGTTTCTTAATTGTTCTCGGGTTTAGTGGCTTTTTAGCTGTTAAACCGCTCGTTCTACCATCTGTACTTAGTTCTGTCTGGTTGATAATTATTGCGGTTACAAAATGCATTGTTTTAAAATAGGATTTTCTTTTATGTTGAGCTAGTCCTTTATTTCAGCATATTTTATTGTAGTTATATCTTTGTATGGAATTCCTTGTATTTTCTATGTATGTGGAGATAATTTCGTTTGGCAGGAATTTATAAAAGCGGTTTGAATTTTTAGTACATTCATGGTAATATCTTTCTTTCTCTCTTTCCTATGATTAGTATGAGCCTTGAGGACAAGGCAATCTTTTTGTTTGGGGGTGGGGAAGTATTACAACCTTTTTGCAAAAGATTTTCAAACCTCTTTTTCCATACTTGTATAAAAATTCAAAAATTTTAAAAAATCTAAAAATCTTTGCTACAAAGACTTTTCCAAAAGTTAGAATAAGTACACCATCAATGATGAGTATAATGGTTGAATTCTATCTTTTTCAAGTTTAAGGACATTTATTGCTTGACCAAGTAGTTGAGTCTCATACTACATTTGCATGAGCATAAGCATGACATTCACTTGCATTTATGACAAATTACATATGCAAATACAATTACACCTTGAGAAACTTGAGAAATAAGTGTGGAGACTTAACCCAGTGAGCTTTTGAGACCCGTCCTTTTCTTGGAGAGTTATTACGTACATCTGGAGTCAAAAGACTCAACCTCTCAGTTTTGTTTGTTTTTAGTCTTATATTCATTTTTCCAGTTAGCCTTGAGATGACAACAAGTGGGTGTACTATAAACTTGGGTCTTGTAGCTTATTCAATATGTGATCACCATATCAGTACTTAGAAATGATACAAAGACATTTAGTTAAACCTTGTTTACCTTAGCCTACCCTGATGATTGTTTTATCCATTAGGTTGACCATTCTGAGCCTTTCTTGTTACTAAGCCTTTTCTTGAGCCCATTATCCTTACCCAACTCCATTGTAGGAGTAATTACCCTTAGAATGTTTAGGTCCTCTTACCCATTGTTTTTAGAACATGAGGATGTTTGTTTATGTGGTTACAAGAAGAAAAGGAGAAATACAAAGAAATCTCCAAACTAGTGAGATGAACCAAATGTTGAAAATCAAAAAGTTTGTAGAATTCCAAAAAAAACCAGAATCTTCCAAACCATTTCAAATCCAAAAGAAAGGAAGATTCCAAAATATTTGGCTAGAGCTTCATTGAATTTTCCTTAAAGAAGATCAGAAACACTTCTTTCCAAAAGAAAAATTCGAAAAATTTCTCCAAATGCTGTTATTACAAATCACAAGTATTGAAGGCCCGAATGTTCCAAAAATGTTTCACAAAAGCCTTTTTCCAATTCTAGCCCTGTCCTAATCCAAGTTACAACCTATTACTGTCTTTTGTAGATCTAAGCTGATATGGTAGGATGTGGCGAGTAAGTGAGAAGGTGCTAAGGTGAATAATCCGACATCTCAAGCAAGGCTAACATTTCCATTCTTTGAGACTAAGTTCAATCCATTACACCAGTCCGTTCTTATTAATATATGTGAGATGATTGTCCATCTTCTTTCCTCACATAGAGGTAAAATGATAAACACCATCTCGGAGTGACTTTTATTTCTGAGTGTATGTCTGTGAGGTAGAAGTCAAATCGACCTTTTCAATGGTGACTTAAGACCTGTGGTAGTATGGGTACATGCCTGTCTTCGTTGCATTTTTCATGCATTCGTAGTACGCTATCTCATATGAACGATTTTTCAATACTTATCCTTATCTTTGATATAATCATTTCTGAGGTAAATGTTAGAACATCTTGTTCTTTGGATTAGTCATTGTAGTAAGTTTGTGGGTATCTTCTCTGGAAAACCCTCAGGAGACTATAACTCCTCCACTTGGGAAACCCTTGTGGTTGAAAGCCTTGATGCATATGGTTAATGCAATCACCCTAGTTCTATTTCTCGGAGTCCTTATTTTTTTTCTTCTCACCTTTGCTTGAGGATAAGCAAAGTGTTGTTTGGGGGTATTTGATAAGTCCTCAAAAGTGTATATTTATCCCCCGAATAACACCTTATTTGCTAGCACTTAGCTAATATTATTGTGTTATATCTATTGATTAGTGTTTTCTTGTCATTTGTAGGTTTCATGAGCTGAAATGCGAATATTGTGTTAAAGCCCGCCAAAAGTCAAGAAAAGCACCCAAAAAGGTGTTATTTGCACAGGGAAGGAGAATTGATACTTGCATCCACAGAGTTGTTGAGGGCACCCCACAGACTGGCCCTATGGACTTGACTTTATGTCAAAGTAGGGTGGCCCAAATCTCATCCCAAACCGGGTTATATTGAGGCCCACAAGTCAGAATTTCTATTTAGGCATTTATTTAAAGTACAATCTTAAAAAGACTTTACAAGAAGATCCAGAAGTCTGATTTGGGCCCATGAGCGGTCCAATTCAATGTCTTGGTCCAAGCTACAACTTAAGGCCAAGATAATTAGGTTTTGCTGAAAATATAATGCCTCTAGAAATTCAACAGCAGCAGCCACGAATTTGACCTATTTTGGAAGTCTTTGTATGCAAGTAATAAGCTTTTTATTTACTATATAGGAGAAGTAGTAGCTAGGGTTTAGGTAGTTCATGTTTAAGAAGTCAATGTTTGAGAGACAAAAGTTCATCTTCTTATTCTTTTGTATTGAACTCAATTATTATTATCAATATCAATCCATTAACTTTTCCTTTATGATGTTTTGTTATTTAATTATTTATTCCATGGTGTCATCATCAACGATGAGTAGCTAAATTCCCTTAGGGGGATGGTTGAAGCACTCTAGATAATGCAAAAGCACCATATTTGTTCTTAATGTTCATTGTGATTCAATTTCTTAATGCTTGTTTATTTCAATTCTAGATAGAAGTAAACATGATTATTTATGTGTTATTGTTATCCATGTTGATTAAATACTATTGTTAGAGTATAAGGAGACCTAGCTATAATGGTTGTATTAGATTAATTATAGATATGTGATGGAATAGTTGAGAGGTGACTATCATATATCTAGAACGAATCCCTTTTATTGGATCCCTTTTGTAATCAAATTGAATAGCTGAGAGGTGACGATTTGATTATGAATTAATATGTTGAGTTAATTGAATTGAATAGTTGAGAGGTGACGGTTTAATTAATGAGATATATTCAATAGCACATATAAAAAATCTCGTTTTAATTGAGTGGAATAGCTGAGAGGTGATTACTTGATTATTATAGGTATTGATAATTAATTGGAATAGCTGAGAGGTGACTAATTAATTGTTATAGATTGAACATGAAAGGATGACATGTTATGTTTGCATGATTTAGTTTGTGGATACCAACTCTTCCCCCTATGTCATCATAAGATCTTCTTTACATCTCTATCCATTTTCTTAAGTTAGTTTATTTATTAGTTTATTTAATTATTTTCGGTAGGAAGTAGAATCATAATGAACATTAAGAACAAACATGGTGCTTTTACATTATCTAGAGTGCTTCAACCATCCCCCTAAGGGAATTTAGTTACTTATCCTTGATGATGACACCATGGAATAAATAATTAAACAACAAAACATCATAAAGGAAAAGTTAATGGATTGATATTGATAATAATAATTGAGTTCAATACAAAAGAAGAAGATGAACTTTCAATAATGAACTTCAACTCTATATGAACTATCCTAAACCCTAGCTACTACTTCTCTTATATAGTAAATACAAAGCATAATACTTGCATACAAAGACTTCCAAACTAAGTCAAATTCGACAGCATAATATTATGCTGAAGTTGTAGCTTGGACCAAGACCTTCAATTGGACAGCTCATGGGCCCAAATCAGACGTCTGGATCTTCATGTAGAACATTTTTAAGATTGGGCTTTAATAAAGGCCTAAATAGAAATTTTGACTTGGGGGCCTCAATACATCCCGGTTTGGGCTGAGATTTGGGCCACCCTACTTTGACATAAAGTCAAGTCCATAGGATCAATCTGCGGGGTGCCCTCAGCAACTTTGTGGGTGCAAGTATCAATTTTCCTCTCTTGTGCAAATAACACTTTTTAGTGGCTTTTCTTGGCTTTTGGCGGGCTTTAACACAATATTCGCATTTTGGCTCATGAAACCTACACAAATGACAAGAAAACACTAATCAATAGGTATAACACAATAATATAAGCTAAATGTTATGCAAACATGGTGTTATTCGGGGGATATACACTTTTGAGGACTTATCAAATACCCCCCCCCCCAAACACCACTTTGTTTGTCCTCAAGCAAAGGTGAGAGAAAAGAAATAAGGACTCAAAAGAGAAATAGAACTAGGGTGATTGCATTAACCATATGCATCAAAGCTTTCAACCACAAGGATTTCCCAAGTTGAGGAGTTATAGTCTCCTGGGGGCTTTCCAGAGAAGATACCCACAAACTTACTACAATGACTAATCCAAAGAACAGGATGTTCTACCATTTACCTCAGAAATAGTTATATCAAAGATAAGGATAAAATATAATATAAGCATAACGGTCTCAAATGCAACGAAGACAGGCATGTACCCATACTACCACGGGTCTTAAGTCACCATTGGAAATGTCGCTTTGACTTCTGCCTCATAGACATACAGTCAGAAATAAAAATCACTCAGAGATAGTGTTTATCATTTTACCTTTATGTGAGGAAAGAAGATAGAAAAGCATCTCACATATATCAATAACAACGGACTGATGTAATGGAATGAACTTAGTCTCAAAGAACGGAAAAATTAGCCTTGCTTGAGATGTTGGGTTTTTCACCTTACCACCTTCTCATTTATTCGCCACATTCTACTATATCAGCTTCGATCTAGAAAAGACAGTAATAGGTTGTAACTTTGCTTAGGACATGGCTAGAAATGGAAAGGCTTTTGTGAAATATTTTTAGAACATTCGGGCCTTCAATACTTGTGATTTATAATAACAACACTTGGAGAAATTTTTGGAATATTTATTTTTGGAAAGAAGTGTTTCTCATCTACTTTGGGGAAAATTCAATGAAGATTTAGCCAAATATTTTGGAATCTTCCTTTCTTTTGGATTTCTATATTTTTGAAAGATTCTGTTTTTTTGGAATTCTACAAACTTTTTGATTTTCAACATTTGGTTCAACTCACTAGTTTGGAGATATCTTTGTATTTCTCCTTTCTTCTTGTAACCACAGAAACAATCATCCTCATGTTCCAAAAAAAGTGGGTAAAAGGACCTACACATTTTAAGGGTAATTACTCCCACAATGGAGTTGGGTAAGGATAATGGATTCAAGAAAAAGGCTTAGTAACAAGAAAGGCTCAGAATGGTCAACCTAAGGGATAAAGTATCATCAAGGTAGGCTAAGGTAAACAGGGTTTAACTAAATGTCTTTGTATCATTTCTAAGTACTGATATGGTGATCACATCTTGAATAAGCTACAAGACCCAAGTTTATATTACACCCACTTGATGTCATCTCAAGGCTAACAGGAAAAATGAATATAAAACTAAAAACAGATAAAACTGAGAGGTTGAGTCTTTTGTCTCCAGATGTATGTAATATCTCTCCAAGAAAAGGACCGTTCTCAAAAAATCACTGGGTTAAGTCTCCACAATTATTCCTCAAGTTTCTCGAGGTGTAATTGTATTTGCACATGTAATTTGTCATAAATGCAAGTGAATGCCACGCTTATGCTCATGCAAATGTACTATGAGACTCAACTACTTGGTGAAGCAATAAATGTCCTTAAACTTGAAAAAGATAGAATTCAACCATTATATTCATCATTGATGGTGTACTTATCCTAACTTTTGGAAAAGTCTTTGTAACAAAGATTTTTAGATTTTTAAAATTTTTACACAAGTATGGAAAATGAAGTTTGAAAATCTTTTGCAAAAAGGTTGTAATACTTCCCCACCCCCAAACAAAAAGATTTTCTTGTCCTCAAGGCTCATACTAAGCATAGGAAAGAAAGAAAGATATTACCATACATAGAGATTACAACGAATTCCATACTAAGACACAACTGAAATAAAATATGTTGAAATAAATGGCTGACTCAACATAAAGTGAAATCCTATTTTAAAATAAGGCAATTCGTAACCACAATAATTGTCAAGCAACCAAATGGCAAAAAGAGAGTGGGTGGGCCAGCTACGCCCACCCCCCAAAAAGAACTGAGCACAGTTGGTAGAACGGGCGGTTTAACAGCCAAAATTCAACTAAACCCGGCAACAAAAACAAACAATAAAGCACGATCAGGATTAGAAGATACACAGGGTTGCCTCCCAGGAGCGCTAAGTTTTACGTCTTCAGCCAGACAAGGGGACAAACAAGAAACTCACTCCCTAGATAAACACTACTCAAAAAGAAAGATACATGAGAGAAGTGGGATGATGTCCCTAAACTACTATTCTAGCTTGTGTTTGAATGAACTCCGTTCCTTAGAGCGACAACAACGCCATTTTGATAGAGGGTATTTGTGTAACCTATAATCAAATTAAAGATAGATTTGTATGTTATTTCCTTCTTGTGCCTGTAAATATTAATTATCAAAGTAGACAAGTAACAAGCAAGGGTCGTACCCAGCTTAAAGGTGAAGATCTTAGCTCCAACACAATAGAAAACAATAGTTAAGAAAGACCAAAGGAATCACAAATAAGAGAGAGATATGATTCTACTTCCTACAGGCAATAATTAAATAAACTAACTTAAGAAGATGGATACAGATGTAAAGAAGATCTTATGATGACATAGGGGGAAGAGTTGGTATCCAGAAACTAAATCATGTAAACATTACATGTTATTCTTTCATGTTCAATCTATAACAATTAATTAGTCACCTCTCAGCTATTCCAATTAATCATCAATACCTATAATAATCAAGTAGTCACCTCTCAGCCATTCCACTCAATTAAAACGAGATTCTCTTATGCATTTTATTGAATATGTATCATTCATCAAACCGTCACCTCTCGGATATCAATTTAATTACAAAAGGGTTCCAATAAAAGATATTGATTCTAGATATATGATAGTCACTTCTCAGCTATTCTATCACATATCTTTAATCAATATAAACAAAACCATTATAGCTAGGTCTCCCTATACTCTAACAATGGTATTTTAATAACATGGATAACAATAACATCTAAATAATCATACTTACCTCATATCGCGAATAGAAGTAAATAACCATTAAGTATTTTGAATCACAATAAATATTAAGAACAAACATGGTGCTTTTGTATCAACTAGAGTGCTTCAACCATCCCCCTAAAGGAATTTATCTACTCATCCTTGATGATGACACCATGGAATAAATAATTAAATAACAAAACATCATAAGGGAAAAGTTAATGGATTGAAATTGATAATGATTGAGTTCAATACAAGAGAAGAAGATGAAAACCTAAACCTTCAACAAGAACTTCAACTCTATAAGAACTGTATGAACTACCTAAATCCTAGCTACTACTTCTCTTATATAATAAATACAAAGCATAATACTTGCATACAAAGACTTCCAAATTAGGTCAAATTCGTGGCTGCTGCTGTTGGTCTTATAGAGGCATTAGATTTTCAGCAAAACCTAATTATCTTGAGCTTAAGTTGTAGCTTGGACGAAGACCTTCAATTGGACAGCTCATGGGCCCAAATCAGAATTCTGGATCTTCTTGTAGAGACTTTTTAAGATTGGACTTAAATAAATGCCTAAAATAGAAATTCTGACTTGTGGGCTTCAATAGGACCCGGTTTGGGCTGAGATTTGGACCGCCTTACTTTGACATAAAGTCAAGTCAATAAGACCGGCCATGAGGTGCCCTCAGCATCTTGGTGGGTGCAAATATCAATTCTCATCCTTTGTGGAATAACACCTTTTTGTGAGCTTTTCTTGACTTTTGGCAGATTTTAACACAATATCAACATTTCAGCTCATAAAACCTGTACAAATGACAATATAAGCTAAGTGCTATGCAAACAGGTGTTATTCGAGGGATAAATATACACTTTTGAGGACTTATCACTCTTCAAGAGAGTGTAGAAGGTAATGGATAACAACGTGATGACTGCGGGTTTGAACGAATATGTATTTAGGAGAATCGGGTTTGCTATTCAGAAAGGAATTGTAGTGCGTTTGTCCTCTACCTTTGTGTAATTCCTTAAATTTTTATTAATAAAATTTGTTTTTAAGTTAAAAAAAAAAAAGGGCGAATTTGAGATTGGCCACTGGTTTTAACTGCCAATATGCGATTGCCCATTGTTTTCAACAAAAATTAACAATACCCAAAACTTTCAACTTTCAGGTAGTCAAACCACCATTGACCCAGTCATTTATTGAATATTCCAAGAATACCCTTCTTGAGCCATGTCGGGTACGATATTAGTTCGATCTAACCATTAGATCGAAACTCATTTGTAGACAAAACCGTTTTTGTTAGAAAACAAAGTTTAGGTTTCCCTACTTACCCCACTTCATTCATCTACTTCAGAAATTGTGAACAGATTTGAGGATTTAGAGTTTTGTTTGAAGCTTGAAATTTTCGGAAGACAAAGTCTAACGGTCAAATGATTGTGTCCTTTAGATTGTCCTCAATTTGACCATATCTAATTTTAAAACAATCATATCTTCAACTTGTTATATGATTACATGTCATTGACCTGCCAAATTGGTATCTAACCGCCAGCTAATTAGAAAAAAAAAGGGTAATTCAGTAAAAGAACAAGGTTTGACCGAGTTAGTGGTGGTTTGACCACCTGAAAGTTGAAAGTAGTAGGCAATTTTAAATTTTGTTGAAACCAGTGGGAAATCGCAAATTAGCAATTAAAACCAGTGGGCAATCTCAAATTTGCCCAAAAAAAATTATAAGTAGTTTGATCATATTGATCTAAAAAAAAATTCCTAATCAAAATTTTCATTTTCTGTCCCAATACCTTATAACTTCATCAGTGCTTTGTCTCCTAATATTTGTTTCAGTAATACAACTCCACAAATGACAAGGAAAAATGCTTTCTATCATTTTTAAATTTCAGGTAAAATAATTTAAATGAATAAGTTGGTGTACAGAAACATCACCCATCCCTTCAGGGATTTACATAAGGTTACATAATAACACAAGACTTCCTTGGTAGATAATCCATGGCTCTGTCCAAATATTTACCTGAATTCCATTCCCAACTCTCCAAAGACACCCTTTCATTACGAGATCCACACATTTTCTAAGATCTTGCCAAAAGTTAGACACCTCGCCACTGAATTTAGTTAAATCCATCCACTCAAGATTATATTTTGGGCATAACCTTCTAAAAATGACTGAAGACCAAAAAGAATCTGATTTTTTAATAAGCTTCCACCAATGTTTAAAGCATTATTCATGTTATTGGTTTTCCTCAACCGAAGGCCTCCATTCTCCTTAGCCTTACATAAGGAACTCAAGGATTTTAAATGTGTTGGAAACTGTTTCAGCAGATTCAGTCAGAAATCTGACAAAAATTTGACAAGGTCTTTGGCAGAATATTTTGACATGTTCTAGAGCTCCCTTGAGCGAGATCTTGGAATGTATGGAATCCTCATTCCGAGTAGATGCTCGTAGAGTATCCATACGTCCAAAACGGTTTCATATTGAATGTAAGTGGTACAACTTGAGACAAAGGAAGGAAAATATGATAGTCCCACATTTGACCCATGTAGATAAGGTTTGCTCTTAATAAACTACTCTTGTACAATAAGGGCGTGGCCCTTGGGGTTACAATATTTTCGCGCGTTGGGGGGAACCTTACATGGACTTGGGCTTGAAAAACACACACACGCGTGCGTGCGCGCCATCTGTCCGTCCGACCGACCCGACCCGGCTCGGCTCGGCATTGAACTTAAATCCCAATAGGTGTACACTCGTTCCCAACCGGTTTGCTACTGGTTCGGCCAATAGGTGTGACCTTTCATAAAACTGTTTCGGGCCCAATAGTTGTGTCCCTTGATGAAACTGTTTCAAGCCCAAAGTGTTTTTTCGACCCAAATGGGTGTGTCCATTCATTGAACTGTTTCGACCCATTAGGTGTGTTTGTTCACTGAATTTTTCCTTGCTATAAATAAGTGCTCAGTGTCTGCATCATTCGTTCATTCCAAAAAAACCTCATACTCATTTCATTCATTGTGTCTGTGTGTCCTTGAAAGAGTTACATCACTGAACTGGTTCGCCTCTTCGTTTTGTTTGAAGTGCTGCTACACGACAAAGGTACTGATCGTTGTATCCTGGGAGACAGTTTGCATAAAACCCATATAGCACCTGTTGGGGCAAATTATGTCTTAAGGACAGAGATATTTCTCGACTCGTTCAACTCATATTGACCTTAATTTTCTTTCTGGTTTGCTTACTTTATTTTATTCTGTTTTCACTTAGTTTTATACATGTGCAGTAGCCAATTACTAGCATGTAACTCCCCGGGATTTCGTCATCGCTCATCTCGGTGCGTCGAGCACCATACCGCTCGCTAATGTCAATATTGTCCCCCTTTAGTCACTGCGGATATCCAGCAGTAGAGGGTTTTGGATCAGGGCCCACCTATGTGGTTTACCCCAAAAGGCCTTGACATTAGTTAGAGTATGGTTAAGCTCTACATACTACCAATACAACCACTTCCTTGGCAATGTGGAACTAACACCAACTCATGGGTGTTACAATCTCACCACCTTAGAAATAGAGCCGTCCTCGGCTCTGCAGTACACTCATTACAGTCCAAAAATCTCCGACGTTCCCTGCCAAGTGAGACAAGTACCTGGCGCTCCTTGGGCCTTTCCAGCGTACTTCCCACCTGCAACAGGCGACCCGTCGTCGGCTCTGATACCAACTGTAACGCCCCGGGATTTCGTCCTCGCTCATCCCGGTGTTTCGAGCACCATACCACTCGCTAATGTCAATATTGTCCCCCTTTAGTCACTGCGGATATCCAGCAGTCAAGGCCTTTTGGGGTGAACCACATGGGTGGGCCCTGATCCAAAATCCTCTACTGCTGGATATCCGCAGTGACTAAAGGGGGACAATATTGACATTAGCGAGCGGTATGGTGCTCGACGCACCGGGATGAGCGAGGACGAAATCCCGGGGCGTTACATAGCATATTGCCAAACAAAATGTACAACCTTAGAATCAGGAGTGCCTCTCCACCAACAATCCCTTCTAATCCTATCTAATCTATTGCAAATCGGTTATAGAAGTTTATAAGTAGACATGACATAAATAGGAATCGATTCACCAACAGACTTTATCAAAGTCAATCTATCGACTTGGGATAGAATTTTTGCTTTCCAACCAGCAACTTTACTTTACACTCTATCAATAAAAAATTGGAAGTCATTCCTTTTCTTCCTACTTAATAAGACAAGAACACCCAAGTATTTTTTTTTTCACAAAATTTTTAACTGCTCACATCTCCCTAATTTGTTGTTGGATTCTCAACCCACATTACTATTAAAAAAACACTAGATTTCCTATAATTAACTGTTTGACCTGAAACTTCATAGTAATTTTCATGAGTTTTTAATAAACTCTCCGCCTCTTGAAAATCGGCTTTACAATATAAAATAAAATTATCAACATATAATAAATGTGAAATACTAGGAACACCTCTTTTCAGTTTAAGGCCATGAATGATTCCTTCACTCTTTGTTTTTTTTAACACCATTCTAAAACGCTTTAGAAAGTAAGATAAAAGGATATGGTGATAAAGGATCACCTTGCCTAATACCTCTACTAGGCACGAAATTCCCAAAAGGAGAACCATTAACAAGAACTTGAAAAGAAACTGTTAAAAGACAATGATAAGTCAGTTGAACCCACTTCTCACTAAAACCTAACCAAGTAAATTAGCACTTGTAACTAATTCCAATGCATATCCTAAAGGGCACTGACATAATTTACCAACAGTTGTTTGTGTTAAAGTTAATCCAAAAATATTACCATAAAATCCAACTGGCAAAGATGGGTTAAACTTTGTATGTGCGTCTACAGAGAATGCTACATCTCCAGTTGCATGCAGTGACTTTATAAAACTTAGAACACATATTAAGGTGAGGTGTGTGGTATGTGATTTCATAGCCCTGCTATCTCTTTTGGAACGAAGAAGAATGAGGTGTTGGGCTATGTTGTCGAGGGACATGCCTTTACTGGCAGGAAGTCCATTAATAGCTTTGCAAATAATCTAGATTGTGTAACTTAACTGCAGCAGAGCAAAAGTTTAAGCAAACTCTAAAATCCACCCATGTATCAGGTTCTAGAATTTGACAGAAATTAAAATCATACAATAAATTACTGATGAGGCTTTTCTAGGACAATTATTTTTTTCACACGTAGGTAAGGTGGAACTCCTTTCAACTTTTTTATTAGCTACCATTTTAACCTCTCTCGGGGTATAAGTACAATCTTACTGTAACTAAAGTAGTTTCACACATCTATTCAATATATCTTTGATTTTCCATGACGTTTTTCCGCTTCACCAATATTGACATCTTGTTCTGACAAACTATAAAAGGAGGTGGTAAATGTATTACATACATATTCCATATACAACTATACACTGAACTTCAACATTCAATGAACAGGCACACCACCTAAAAGAGGAATTATCGAACTGTTTTAAACGGAAAGGAGAATATGTATCAATATTGTTGGTTGGCTTGCATGAGAATTGTAGTGAAACTGAGCTCCCTCTTCCAGGTTACATAAAATCATAACATTAGAAAAGACTTGGATAGCGATTCTAATGATGTCAATCATCAACTACATCTCATTGTCATCCTCTGTACCGTATTCTGATGTATCATGAGTAATATTCTCTAAAACCACAACATATTTGAGCAAATAATCAAGAAATATGAGTTCGTTCTCACATCCTTTGTTATCTTGATTTCAATTGACTTCAAATGACCATACTGGGACTTCAATATTGATAATTGTTCTCTCCAGTCACTTCGATATTCCTTCATCAAAAGTTTCTTATCAGCAAAAATTACAAAACCTTTTTAATCTAAAAATTGTATATCGTTGTTAATATAAAAGCATGATATATATTAATGATTGTAAATTTTTTTGTGATATATATTATAAAAATTGAAACTGAATCATTGCTAGGTTGGAAGATATGGCATACCTGGGATCTGACTTGTGACCTCAAATAATGGCCACCATTTATTAAAATAAACGTAAGAAACTCTTCTTCCTGAAAAGTAAGAAAACAAAGAAAAACACCATGAATAACTAGAGGCGACATCGAAAGTAAGTTGCAACTTGTAGCAAGCAAAATTGATACCACATTAATGTTCCACAACAGTGGAATATAACACTAAAGTATATTATATATATATATATATATATATATATATATATATATATTACCTCTTTCAAGATAACTATAATAATTAACCAACTACTAGTTATAACAATACATACGTAAGACATAAAAACTATGCATCGTTATTTTCAAATGTGAAAAAGATTTGAATATTACTTCTTTACGTCTTACGAAAAGTATTGATGCCATGGAATCTTAAAAAAACAAGATAATAACGCAAAGAACTACATACCTTATATTCGTCACCAAATTCATATCAACAATTATAATTGTAACATGATTACAAGTTGAACCCAAAAGCCCTTGCGTGTCTTCTCTTGTAAGCTTGAGTTCTATCCGGTCCTCATTTTTTATCTGAAGATGTATACTCTTTAAACTAAGTGTACTGCTCTTCCTCTTATTAGAGATGAAGATACGCGACTGAGTCCTAAGAGCATCCTTTATGTTATAACCTGATTTATCCACTTCAAACCAGGTATTCACGTCTTTCAGATTTGTCTGCTTCATTAGTAAACAAACACATAGTCAGTTGTTTGACTAGTATTAAAAATATGAGGCCAACTTAAGATTTAACTTTTTTATTGTACCTCAGCAAGTTTGGAGACACCATTCCTAGTCATTGGATTTTTGTTCCTATCAAATGAAAATCAACGAAGATAAGAGAAATTATCCACTTTTAATATCCAAATCAACATTAAGAACACAAGAGTATGAAACTATGTAGTTCTTACACACAAAAAAAAAAAAAAAGGACAAGTTACAAAATGTTGCATTAACATGTGAAAAAGATTCTTATTACATCTCCCAATGAGAACCACCGATGTAAGTGTCAGAGGATCATCTACAGAATTATGTTTATAATGAACTTTTGATGGAGGTCTCATTTTAAATGAAATAAAGTGTAGAGTTGCGGACTCTTATTACATGTAGATTTTTTTTTTCACTCTGTGTATTCTCATTTAAGATGAGCTGGAGGGACTTTCCAATTTAACAGAGTAAATAATGTTTAATAGATGATTGACACATTCAGATGACATAAATGATCTTTCAAGTCATCTGCATGTAAATTAAAAGTCCATTGAATGTTGGTCGAAAATTTTCATATGCATGATATAGGTCAGAACCATTTGTTAACAAATACATAGAGTTTGATGCATTTCACATATTTTTATTTACCTAAATACTAAGGTAAATAAAATGTAACACAAAAAATGCATGAGATGTTGAGGAACACGTAAAATTTATCGAACATATACAAAAAAGGTATATAACCTGAGTAGATGGTGAAGCATCTGGAGTCTTCACGACCACGGCTAGCTTTCTATCTGGGTCTAATCGACTGAATGTTACTGAAGAAACAAAACTAAACTTAGATATTGAGACACATGATACAAAGGATATCATGAATTACAACACACTGAAAAAGTTAGATGAACCTTCATCAGGTAATGGTATTTTTAACTTTATTAAGATCAAAATAAAGTACATCTAAACGATAAAGGTGATGCATTAGTGAACTTTAATTTCAAATATTTATATCTTTACTTTGTAAGACTATCTCGACTTAACAACATATTTGTATGTGTGTGAGATGAGTGTGAATAGATGCAACAATTTTACCGTATAATAAAAATATCCACACCTTCAGGTAATCTCATGAAAAATAAAATATGTGAAGCCGGGTGGCATCCAACTACCACTAATAACAATTTCATGATGAGACAACCATATACACCAGGAAACAAAACAATCCACCACAAAACAATTTGATAATACTAAGGAATTAACCAAAAGTTGGGGTTACCTATATCACCCACTTATGATGACATATTTTGAGTGCATGATGGTACCCTTTCCAACACATACATCCTACTATTATTTTTGGCCCATAAACGAAATTGAAATATCCATTCATGACCTTTTGCATTCTGGACAACATCTTCTTCCGGCTCGGGTATTGTAGGGAAGTAAACCTGAATAAGAAACAAATAAATAATTCAATAATAGACATCAAGCTCTAATGGGTATATTTAGAAATAAGAAAGAAATAAAAAAAAAATTATCCCCACAAACATTCTCATTTTGCAAAATTTTTTATATTTAAAGGTTACTTGTTTTCCTTTAAAAGAACGAGAGTTTACAAGATCTTAATGATGGAAGAATGCAAAATATACAAATTGAATGGAAAATTATTATTTGTAATTATTTTTGAAGGTAGCAGAACATATATAATAGAAAATATCAGTAAAATAGACTTTACCACAAAGTTGCAAAACAGCCTAAGACTTACAAATGATTTTACCAGAATAGATACCAAAAGTACTAGTAAAATATCTCAAGATCAATTGTATACATAACGAACATGCTTGAGAACGAGGCGTACATGGGATCGTACCTGTGACCTCAATGAATGGGCTCCAATTAATAAAATTAACATAACGAATATTTTCTCCTAGCAAAACATACAGAGAAGAACTTGATTATTAACTATAGACATCGTTCAAACTAGAACAAGAATGTAATGCATAGTATATTTTTTGTTTTTTTTTGTTAAGAGATCTGTTAGATGATATTCATCTCCAGAGGAGTTCTACCTCAACACGAGAAAACAACTAGACTCGATCGATGCGTACTTTAATAAAAACATAAAAATAAATACGTGAATCATAGGTGGTAAAAATTTCTATATCGGATCATGGGTCGTCTACCCTCATCTTCATAACTAACTTCTTTTTTATTTTTTTTTCTAAAGGTTACTTAATAAAAAAGAATAAATAATTAGAAGTTACAAACTATGCAACCTAAGATACTTACATCTTAATATACATTTTTTTATCATGAAATTCAAGTCTGATTTCAATAAGCACATAGATATTTTTTGAAGAACGTCACATCTTAACATCATGGTAATCAAGGGAGTTTCTCCTTTTAAAATTAAGGCAATTTCACTTCCAACAGTAAATTACATAGACTTACTATCTAATTGCTATTATGCATAGTTAATTCAACTCTTTGAGAAATAATTGTAATACCTGAAAATTGTGTGCTGTTTGATTTAAAGATTTCACTACATCAACTACAGTAAGAATCTTGCCACCAATATTAGATCTTGCAAAGCAGTGTTTTGCCGTTTCTACATCAATTCTCGAAAATGTGAGATTGGGTTTATTCATCGTCTTTGATGCACAATCTGATGTATATACAAACATCTGATTTTCAAAAACCATGTACTTGAGATTCAGAGCATCAATATGTATAGTTTTCATCTGATTTCCATATGACAACAATATTTTATTATATGGTAAATCAAACACAAAATCTTTCTATTGAAATACCCACAATGTGTTTTCAAAAAGTGTTGTTTGAAAAACAATGAGTCAAGAAATTAAGTGAAGCGAAGGAGAAATAGGTGGTGTTCTTAGCCATCAACACCCATCCCCAAGATTTTAAGAAGTAAACACCTAGTTGCATCATTTATAACGACACACGACACTAATGTGGCAAAGGATTGCATGGCTTCCACCTTTTGTTCATGTAAGGAAGTACTTAATTAACATTTATTTAAATGTATAATTAAAAAAATACACCAAATAAAGCAAATATCCAGGTTCATGAAATTGTGCGATAAATATGGTAAGGTCGGAACTTTCAAATTGAATTGTTGAAATAAAAATGTACATTGAATGTGAAAATAATTGTCAGGGAAGCTGAGAAAATGCTCTGGTACTATGTGTCATTCTTCATTTCAGACCTTGACTTTGGAGTATTGAAAGAAAACATATTTTTGCTTATAATGTTATGTGAATATTCAAAACGTAACGAATCTATTCTACCATTATAAACCCAAATAAAATTCAGAGGCTTCAAGAGTAATTTTCATTTATAATTAACTTAATACTGAAATACTCAAATAAGTCCATATTTAACAGTGCGTAAATATCTTAATACTTGTACAACACAATAACTCAACCTTATATTTGTCGTTGATAATCTTGTAAGAATCAATGTTAAAAGTGAACATGTGCGGTGCAATTAATCGATCTACTAAGAATTAAATTTGGACGAACTGTTTTAACGAAGTTCGAAGCTTTTATTACATGGCGACAAAATTAAACGGTCATTGATATTCTCATGCAGATCGATGTTAAAAGTAAACACGCACAACACAATTAATCGATTTATTAACAATTAAATTGGAAGTAATTGTTTTAATGAAGTTTGAAGGCTTAATTTATGTAGCAAGAAATTTATAGGTTATACCACGATAAATTAAACTGATTATTGTTAAATATACATTTTTCCACACTTCCATTAAAGGTACAAGGTCATTGAAGTATCTACTTGCAGGAGGTGGATGGCCAATTGCAACATGTTCAAATTATGGTGGTTTTCCATTTTTAACATCACGACATGGTCTGATTATAGGTCCTTTCATGTTTGGTCCAAACAAAGGTGTAGCTCATCCCTTTTTATGCCCCTCAATTTCTTATTAAAACTACTCATGTTTGCCTCTAAGTGATTAAGAGATGTGAGATTAATATGAAGAAAAAGAATATGTAAAAATTATATATTAAGAGGAAGAAAATTATTCTCTGAAAGTAAGATATATCGTTTACGACACTTGCAACAATAGGAAACACTTATAAGTACATAGAAGAAAAATCTCGCGTGTACCTAAAACTTTACATGCATATAGATTCTAAACTTGGTAACAAGTGTTTTAGTTGGGTTTCCATGCATATAGATTGATTACCGACAATGCAGTTTGGCTTGTGCAACCTTAACAAAACCTTTTTATGATTCATTTGGGTTGTTTGGATTCTTATATATTCTGAATTTTTTTGCTTCTTAATGTCTTAAAAGGATGGATTTCTTATGGCAGATCAATAGTCCACAATAGACCATTAGGTTAAAATGACTTGCAAATGGCCGGGTTCTCGGGATTAAAAAGTTGGGTTGACCGTTAGGGTAAGGCCTAAGCCCTAAGGGAGACTTTAAGTCTTAATGCGGTGACAAAAACAATAGTTCAAATATTTTTTAAAAAGTACATGTAATGGAATATCATGTGTATTAGAAATCATGGTATAAGATCTCATGATACGCTGATATCTCATAGTTCAAAAAAATGAAATATACCGCTGATATATCGAATCATGTGTTGATATTTTGCATTTTTTTAGGTCACTATAAGCATTTAATTAAGTTAACTTAAGCTCAAATAGACTCTAAATATGCAATATAAATTCTAATACCTTACATTAACATTTGATCACATGTTGTTGTAAAAACTTACATATTATAAATAACATATTACATTGAAACAACCATAAGTAAAAACAATATCATAAATTATTGAAAGTACAAACTAATTAAGTATAATGCCAAAAGATCTACTTTTTCTTGAATAACACCATTACAAGAGTTCCAACTTTATAACATAAGATATTCATTGCAAGATTGATTCCATTGCAAGATAGTCATTGAATATCTATATAGCCAGTCTGCGAGATTATATTTGGGGTCCACCTATATTTGGTCAGCAACCGGGATTCAGCAGGGGGATCCATTAGGGCCTCTTCTTTTTATCTTAGTCTTGTATCCACTTGTACTGCGCATGCAATCTGAGTGTCACTTGAAGTTGTAGGCGTGGTATTTAGATGATAGGACCCTGATTGGTGATACTGATCAAGTGGCCGCAACATTCAGCTAGTCGGGCCAGCATTGGGACTCATTCTTAATGTGAATAAGGCAGAGGTGTTTTGGCCATCAATTGATCCTCGTCGCTCTAGTACTGGTCTGTTTCCACCTGATATATCATGTTCTCAACGGGAAGTCAAGTTGCTTGGAGGGGCTGTTAGTACTGATGCATCATTTATTGTGGACCTTGTTAGACAACATATTAAGAAAACAGTCAAGTTGATGAGCTTACTGGCAGAATTAAAAGACCCACAATGTGAGCTGGCACTACTATGAGCATGTATAGGATTACTCTAACGCCCCGGGATTTCGTCCTCGCTCATCCCGGTGCGTCGAGCACCATACCGCTCGCTAATGTCAATATTGTCCCCCTTTAGTCACTGCGGATATCCAGCAGTAGAGAGTTTTCTTGGTATCAGAGCGCTTGGTTAACTTAGGCCGAGAAGGTCTAGGTGATCCTCGGAATGTGGAATGGGTGATAAGTTTGATGGAGTTGGGTGGTTATCTAATAATAATTTAATATTTTAAATGAAGGTTATGGCGGGAAGAGGACGTGGTCAAGTCTATCAGTTGACTCAAGACCAGATGAATCAGCTGTTGCTAGCAGTAGCAGGCAACAATGGGGGTAATGGTGACCCATTTGCTAAGAGGAACAAAGATTTCCTCAATCTGGGCGGTATAAAATTCGATGGTAAGGGAGACGGGAA
Source organism: Aquilegia kansuensis (assembly GCA_020826895.1). Lineage (NCBI taxonomy): Eukaryota > Viridiplantae > Streptophyta > Magnoliopsida > Ranunculales > Ranunculaceae > Aquilegia > Aquilegia kansuensis. The sequence continues at coordinate 17,482,593 of CM037010.1, read as the reverse complement.
AGCTGCAGTGTTATGGCTTCGACAAACAGAAGCAGTGTTTGCGAAGATGGTATTGACTAAAGTTCAGAAGCAGAAGCTCGCTTCCCATCAGTTGGAGGGTGGACCATTACTTTGGTGGGACGCTTTGAAGGTCGGGCTTGACCTCACCACTCTGACTTGGGAGGAGTTCAGGAATACTTTTGAGGGGAGATATCTTTCGAGTGCTTACAGAGACCGATTAGTGGATGAATTTCTGAATCTGAGACAGGGTATTATGACTGTAGCGGAATATACAAATCGATTCAATGAGTTATCTATGTTTGCTCCGCATATGGTGGATACAGTCGAGAAGAGAAATCATCGTTTCATTAAGGGCCTAGGGCACTATGTGTCGAAGCAACTGATCCCATTTGAGCACGAGCCATTTGATAGAGTCTTGAACCTCGCAATGAAGTATGAGGAGAAGGAACAGGAGTTTAGAACTGAGAAGAGTAAAAAGACAGGTGATAACTTCAGAGACAGGAACCGACACAAGCCTTATGATCCTAACTTCAGGGGTCGACGTTATGACAACAACCCAGAGAGGAACCAAGGTTACAACAGGCCACCGGGAGATAACCAGGGTTTCAGACACCGTGGTGGGTATAGGCGTGGTGACAACCGAGCTAGAGCAGGAGCACCACCACCACCACCAGCACTAGGGCAACCTGCCCCAGGTTTGCCTTATAGGCCAGCACCTTTACAGTTACCAGCGCCAGGAGCATTAGCAGGGCCGATCAGGGGTAACTATTGGAACTGTGGAGGACCAGGACATCGTTCTGCTGAGTGTCGTCAACCAGTGAACAACAACCAGGGAAGGCCAGCACATCAGCCGAACCGAGGGAGAGCCTTTGTTGTTTTGCCCGCATTTCAGGGATTGGAAGGTACTTTTGATTGTTCTCAGTTTAGATTCCGAGTGTTATTTGATTCTGGTGCATCACATTCTTTTATAGCTAAGCAGATAGTAGATAAGTATCAGATTGTGACTACACCTTTATCCCAACCTTTATATCTTCGGACACCTATGGGAGGTTCGACTTGTTTGTTCTACGAGTGTAAGAACTTTGTTTTGACATTCATGGGTAGACAGTTTGTTATCGATCTAGTTGTTTTAGATTTTGAGGGCTATCAGTTTATTTTGGGTTTTGATTGGTTGAGTCGTTATCATGTGATTTTGGATTGTGCTGGGAGGAGAGTTATAGTGGATACACCAGGTTTACCCACATTGGTACACAGTTGTGTTAGTAGGGATGATTCGATTATGTCCAGCTTTTTGATGTCTATGGCTACCCAGTCGATCGATATTAGTGATGTGGCGATAGTTAAGGATTATCTAGATGTGTTTGAGGAGATTCCGGGTTTACCACCCAAGAGAGAGGTGGAGTTCCGTATTGATTTGTTGCCAGGAACGGCACCTATTTCTAAGACTGCTTACAGGATGGCGCCTAAGCAGTTGGAAGAGATGAAGACCCAGCTAGAGGAGTTGCTTAAGAAAGGGTATGTGATATTTGATGTTTTATTTGATATGGTTTATTCTTTTGGTATATATGTGTGAGCCTTTTGAGGTGTGTATGAACCACAGGTTCATACGTCCAAGCAATTCTCCATGGGGAGCTCCAGCTATCTTTGTCTCTAAGAAGGATGGGACTTTGAGGATGTGCATTGATTACCGTGAGTTGAATAAGGTGACGGTCAAGAACAAATATCCACTACCGAGAATAGATGATTTGCTTGATCAGTTGAAAGGAGCAGCCGTGTTTTCTCAGTTTGATTTGAGGACGGGTTACCATCAGATGGGTGTAGAGGAGAAGACTATACCACTGACTGCTTTCAGAACTCGATATGGATTGTATGAGTTTCCAGTAATGCCTTTTGGGTTAACTAATGCTCCAGCATTTTTCATGGATTTGATGAACCGGATTTCCAGGCCTTATCTTGATAAGTTTGTGATCGTATTCATTGATGATATTTTGGTGTATTCTAAGGATGCTCAGGAGCATGCGAAACATTTGAAGACAGTGTTGCAGATATTGAGAGATCACAAGCTATATGCTAAGTTTAGCAAATGTCATTTCTGGAAGAATGAGGTGCATTTCTTAGGTCACGTGATATCCAGAGAGGGCATTGCCGTTAACCCTGAGAAGGTTACTGCAGTTAGGGATTGGAAACAACCAACCAACCCTACAGAGATTCGAAGCTTTTTGGGATTAGCTGGATATTATCGTCGTTTCATTGAGAAGTTCTCGCTCATAGCTGAGCCATTGACCAGACTTACGAGGAAGAATGTGAAGTTCTTGTGGACTGACGATTGCGAGAGAGCTTTCCAGGAGCTTAAGCAGAGGTTAACTACGGCGCCAGTGTTAGTTATACCGGTTAGAGGAGGCAAGCTTGTGGTATTCACAGATGCCAGTGGTACAGGACTTGGTTGTTTTTTGATGCAGGATGGGAGAGTGGTTTCGTATGCTTCTAGACAGTTGAAGCAACATGAGCGAAAATATCCAGTGCACGATTTAGAATTGACAGCTCTGGTGTTTGCTTTGAAGATTTGGCGTCACTATTTATATGGAGAGAAGTTTGATCTTTACACCGACCACAAGAGTTTGAAATACTTGTTCTCTCAGAAGGATTTGAACATGAGGCAGCAGAGATGGATGGAGTTCATTAGCAGTTATGATTTTCAGATTCAGTATCAGCCTGGGAAGGGTAATGTAGTTGCAGATGCTTTGAGTAGGAAACATGCCACCGTTGCTATGATAATGATGGAGGAGTGGAAATCTTTGGAGACTATAGCGTCTCATGATGTGTACTTACAGCAGGGAGGTGAACAGGTCACCATTTGTTCTATGGAGGTGAAACCTATGATGATTAGCTTGATTGTGTCCAAGCAGCATGAGGACCCTTTCTTGCTCCGAAAGCTTGGGCAGTTAGTTGTGGATTTGTTAGATGATTGTCCCACAGAATGGTCAGTTGGTGTTGATGGAGGTTTGAGGTATAGAGATCGATTGTGTGTTCCTGATAAGGATGGTTTGAGGAAGAATGTTATGGATGAGGCACATCATTCTCGTTTCACTATTCACCCTGGTGGAACGAAGATGTATCAAGACTTGAAGAAGACTTATTGGTGGGAAGGAATGAAGAGAGACGTTGGAGAGTATGTTTCTAGGTGTTTGACATGTCAGCGAGTGAAGGTCGATCATCAGAAGCCGTCAGGGTTACTTCAACCTTTGTCTATTCCCCAGTGGAAGTGGGAGCACATTTCCATGGATTTTATTGATGGTCTGCCTAGATCACGGGGAGGCAACGAATCCATTTGGGTTGTCGTCGATCGATTGACTAAGTCAGCTCATTTTCTTCCAATTTTTGTGAATAGAAATGCGGATAAGCTGGCAAAGAAGTATGTGTAGGAGATTGTCAGACTACATGGTGTTCCGGCTAGCATTGTTTCAGACAGAGATCCTATATTCACTCCAAGTTCTGGGGTAGTTTTCAGTGTGCCATGGGTACGAAACTTAACTTGAGTACTGCTTATCATCCCCAGACAGATGGACAGACTGAGCGGGTAAACCAGATCCTAGAGGATATGTTACGTGCTTGTGCACTCAGCTTTGGTGGAGAATGGGAAGAACATCTACCTTACGCAGAGTTCGCTTATAATAACAGCTTTCAGGCGAGTATTGGTATGGCACCATATGAGGCACTGTATGGTAGGCCATGTAGGTCACCAGCTTGTTGGGCGGAGGTTGGTGATACTGCGATTCTTGGACCAGTGATGGTTCGCGAGACTACAGAGAAAGTAGATATCATTCGACAGAGATTGAAAACGGCTCAAAGCCGAATGAAGAGTTATGCAGATGATAGGAGGAAGCCACTCGAGTTTGCTGTAGGGCAGAAAGTGTTGCTGAAGATCTCCCCGATGCGTGGAGTAATGAGGTTTGGTAAGAAGGGCAAGCTGAGCCCTAGGTATGTGGGACCGTATGAGATCACTGACAGAGTTGGACCGTTGGCTTACAGGTTGGCATTGCCACCTGCCTTAGAGAAGATACATAATGTATTTCATGTCTCCATGTTGAGAAAGTGGAAAGGTGATGATAAGGATGAAGAGGATGAAGGAGTAGACTACGCCCAGTTAGATATTTATGCTCCAGAGCAGTTAGAAATTAATGAAGATGTTACCTACAGAGTGAGGCCAATTACTATCATTGATAGAGATGAGAAACGACTAAGGCGAAAGACATTGAAGCTGGTAAAAGTGCAGTGGAGTGATGATCCGAGCGATGTCACATGGGAGCTGGAGGACAAGGTGCGAGCTAAGCACCCGGAATTGTTCGATTGATCTTTCTTCCAAATCTCGAGGCCGAGATTTCTTTTGAGGTGTGTATGAATGTAAACCCCCTCTTTTATATTTTATGCTAATTTTAATTTGGAATTAAGAGTAATTGAGTGCAAGTCCCTGGACCAAGGGTTTAAGTATAATTACTATAAAGTGGGAGGACTATGGTTTAAATAAACCAAACTTGATGAAAAATAACCCACGAACAGATTTTTCTTTGCTGGTAATTCGGGAGCACGATCCCACTTTGATTAATTGGTGAGCGTTGGATGAACCGTCTTAGGATAGATTCTTAGCTATATCTAGAGATCAGAAGTTGTTTGCGTTTATTAAAAAAGAAAGGTTTACGAAAAGAAAAGGGAGAAAGAGTGGCGGCGATCAGAGATCAGAGTTTAAGATGGAGAAGTTGCAGAGAAAGTCGGAGTCGGGTTTAGAAGAGGACGAATTGAAGAAACTAACAGCAACAACAACACAGTGAGTAGACGTAGTTTTTAATGAGTTAATATTTTCGAAGTATGAACTAGCAAAGTGTTAAGAAGCATACTACCAGATTTAATTTCCTTTCTCTGGTCATTGTAGCTATATTTTTCTATAGGTTATCTATATGATCAGAAATAATTGCATGCGTCCCTGATTCATGGTCGTTTTTGAACCGAGTATCAACTGTAGTTAATTTACTTGGAAAATTAAATTGTTATGGGTGAGAATAAGATAACATATACCTCTATTTCTATGTGGGGACGGGTATTGTAATGCGTTTGGTTTGATTTGTTGTAGCTTTGGTAACATCTGTATTAGTTATCCTTACTTATTTTATTGGTTAGATATGAAAATCATAGGTACAGTATTAATGGGTATAGTATGAATGATTGTTGCTGGAACTAATTTGGGATGAATAAGCATGTTCTAATATTTTTTTAAACTAGGTTGATTTTAAGGTTCTAAGTTGCGGTAGTGTATTTTGGTTTGATAGTACAAACGTTCAGTATATGTTTATGGATTTGTTATAGTTGCCGAATTGCCAGGTTTTTCCTATTTCTCTTTGTTTCTCTTCACATACTTGGATTAGAACTATATACACTCTGATGGATATAATCTTAATGAGGATTGGGCTGCTGAATTTTGTGAAATTATTACATTAAATGCCTTGGAATGGCCGACACCATGGACGGTGTATTTACATGGAAAAATGGAAAAAAAAAATACGAAACGGATTTGGAATGTAAAGCTGAGGTATAATCTCATTGTCGAGTGTTGTTTGATTGATTGATAGTTTAGATGTCTTAGTAGTTGCCCAAGCATTAATACATTTGCCGCACCTGTGGAATTAGGATTTTAAGAATTTAAATAGCACCCTAGACGGCTTAGCCTGCGGGTCGACACTTGGAAAATATATTTGGGTATTCCCTAGATGGCTTAGCCTGCGGAACTGACCCTATAGACCTTCATAGCCTTCGGGGTTGGTCTGGGCGCCACTTTAGAAAGCTCAAGGGAGCTAGTAGAGGCCATGAGTTAGGCATACGTCGAGGCTAGCCAAAGCTTGCAGGTGAGCACCCACTTGGGTTTTGGTTTCCGCGTAGAGGGTCTTAACCATGGTCAAGGCACACTAGTGCAGTGTGGGTATGGCAAATGTGTGGAGTGCATCTTGTGGGAAGTGTACTAGTGATTGGGTATAGGTTGTGGAGTGTTGTTTGGTTACAAACGATTGTTGGTAGTGATTGAGATATAATGTTGAGACTTTGAGATGCCATGAATTATATATTATTGTACTAACACAGTTTTGCAGGATGATAGGTCCATTAACATTTCTTGCAGGGCTCGACCTATCCTAATAGGAGGTGCAGCTCAGGTAACGTATTATGATAACATATAGTTTATTTACTTAGTAAACGAGATACACGTGTAAAGACCGCGGAGTCTGTTATTTTATTGTTTTGGGGAATGGAGTTCTCTACCCTTGTCTACTCATACCAGCATAATTTGGTGACCCATGTTGCTTGTTTTGCACATGGGTACGTATCCTTATGGAGCGTAGGCGGAGGAGAGCAGCAAGTTGAGTACGATCGGGAGCAACACCAGGAGGCTCGTGTAGATCCAGTTGTTCGGGAAGGAGTTTGAGATCGTAGAAGTTATAGTTCATAGTAGGTTTAGTTCTTTGATTTGTTGGTCAATGGATTATTCTAGTTTATTTCATTTATTGGATTATTGTTGATTGGGGAATATAGTACCTCAGTTGGAGTTGTTTAATTCAGTATTTGGACTTTTCAGATTATTTATGGAAACTTATTGGAGTTCAATTTTTCTATGGAAGTATTTGTCTTTAATGGTTATGGATTTTTACCTTGTGCAAATGTTTATTTAGATTACTGTCCCGGTCTTTTTTCCTTTTATTGGCTTATTGAGGGTAATTTTGTAAATTCTCTCTTTTTGCCGATTTATGGATATTAGGGTCGTGACATACACTTGCCAACTAACTTTTGTTTTTGTTTGGGAAGTGATCAATATTTTTTTAGTGGACCCATTGAATACCCACTAATACATCACTTTTTCACAGAAATTAACTACCCACAGTCAGTTATTGTAAGGGAGTTGAAAGTGAGGAACTATAATAAGAGTAGCTTCCATCCCCTCAATCTTTTTGGTCTACAACTGGTCGGAAGGTAAACATGCGTGTGTTGATGTTACAGGGGCGTCTCCGATGGTTGGGCTGAGTGCTGGGATTTTTGAGGTGGGGCTAGCAGCTAGCAATTTTGGATTGCTAGGCTCAGAAGCAGTTGAGCTCCTCCGGAGAGTGCAGAAGATAATGGATAGCAACGTGATGACTGCAGGTTCGAACGAATATGTATTTAGGAGAATCGGGTTTGCTATCCAGAAAGGACTTGCCGCGCAGTTTGTAGCGCGTTTGTCCTCTACTTTTGTGTAATTCGTTGAGCTTATCAATAAAATTTAAAATAATTAAAAAAAAAAAAAAAAAAAAAAAAAAAAACAATTGAAAGCAAAGAATGAGTCCTAGATCCCATTTAGCCCACCTTACTTATGGATTAGTCTTGTTTGACTTTGGCTTTAATGATTAGTCCCACTTTCTAATATTACTTAATCTCAGATCTTTTTTCTTTAAAAAAGTTATTAACCAATCCTTGACTTAATTTATCCTAAACTAAAACTATCAGATTTATATTTTTAAATGACAATACTATCCTTTTAAATCATTTTAACCGTTTTTTTATTTAACTATCTAACTATACAATTCTAAAAAATTGCTAATCATTAACACTTGCAATTCTAAAAATTGCTAACTATTTAACTACGCAATTCCAAAAAATTGTTAATCATTGATACTTGCAATTCTAAAAAATTGTTACTTGGATTGGGTAACTAATTTAAGTCTATTAGGGTTAACTACACCCATACATAGGTTATATTTAATTATTGACATGTGGTATTTTGTGATTGGGTGTCTATAAATTAGTTGGATAATTAATTCAAATCCACTAGGGTTAATTACATCCATACATAGGTTATAGTTTTTATTAAAACATACAAATTTTCTTTATAATTCTAAAAAATTGCTAACATTACGTGCAATTCTAAAAATTTGCTAATTATTTATATGTGCAATTCTAAGAATTGCTAACTTTTAATTATGTAATTCTAAAAAAATATAATAGCAATTCCACTAAATTGCAATATCACTATTGTGCGGTTTCAATTTTTGATAGCAATTCTTGATAGCAATTCCACTTGTTACAATACCACTAACTTGGTGGTTTTCAATTCTAATAGCAATTTTAAACTTTAAAAACTAGTATTAGAGGGTATTATTGTAAACTAACTTTTGGTAAAAAAAATGGACTAATCATTAATCATTAATGAGATAGTTTGACGGGACTAATTGATAATACCCACTGCATTTTGGGATGGCTAATTTAATCACTGCAATTGAAAGGGACTAGCAGCACCGAGGCATTGAGAAGCCGAATTCGGTAAAGTTTTAACAATTCCTTGATTTGATTATAGTGAAATCTTTGCTCGTATTGAGCCGTGGATGTTTTTCCCAATTCTTTTGGGATTTTACCACGTTAAAAAAAATCACTGTCTCATTTTATTTTGTTCTTCATTAGTGCAATAGTATAAGTTATAGAGTGTTATTCAATTTCTAGTGTTGTTGTTATAAGTATCTTGTGTTTGTTGAAGGGTGGATCAAGTTTTTGGTATCAAAGCTTAGGTTTTTGGCTGGTGGCATGTTCATTATCTAGTTTATGCAAGGAATTAGATCTAAGGGTATAACATTAGTTCCATTTGACCCTGAAATCGGCGAGAGGAAGAGAAGTATGTCAGACTCTTCACATGAACAACAAACTATATCAATGGAAAAATTTACTGAAGATATGCAAGAGATGAAGAAGAATGTGCGGATGTTGATGGATATAATGCAAGGAATGACAATTTCGACATCGGAGAAGAACAAATCACTGGAATCTCTTGAAGGTATTTCATCAAATGCACATATTCCATCAGAGGTTACAGATAACTTCCCATTCAAATTGGAAGCAAGAATTGAAATACCAACTTATGATGGTGAACTAGATCCAGAGAAGTTAGATGGTTGGCTGAAATCTTTGGAAGTTTACTTTAGTACAAAGGCTTATACCGAGGTGCAGAAAGTCAATTTTGCACGATTGAAACTTGGTGGCCATGCTCTTACTTGGTGGGAAGCATATACATCTGGGTTGGCTTTAAGTAATGAACCTTCAGTGACTACTTGGAATCAATTTGCTACAGCGGTACGAAACCAGTTTTACCCCATTGGATATAAGGAGAGATTGCGAGAAAAATGGCAATTCTTAAGCCAAGGAAAGGGGCAAAGTGTGCAAGAATACACAACTGAGTTTCAGAAGCAAGCAGTGGCGTTGAATGTGAATTTGCGAGATTCGGAGATCATTGAAAAATACAAGGGAGGACTATTTTATTCTTTACGAACAGAGCTCTCTCTTTTTATGGTGGTTGACATTGATGATACTTGTAAGAAGGCCATGTACATTGAGATGAAGAATCGACCTTTTGGAATGAAGAAATCTGAATTTACTATGGGAACTCTAGCGAGAAAAATACTCGTGGAGATGGTTTCCATAAGGGAGGAAAGAAAAATCATGTCGTGGCAAACAAGGGCAAGAAGTATTGTGATAATTGCAAGACAGGTCGTCACTCAAAAGAGGGATGTTGGATGTTACATCCTGAACTAAGACCTTCTTGGTGGAAAGATAAGAAGCAAAAATTGGCTAATGTTTGTGTTGAAGATGAAATGCTAGAAGGATCATCAGAACCTAATGTCTAACTTGCAGGAATGGTTTCCAAGGGGATGGCAAGTACATCACAAGAAGAAATTGCAGTCCAAGCCTCGACCACGACATCCGAAGCTACTAAAGAGGAATTGTTTTGGGTATATGCTCAAATTGGGATGACACCAGTGGTAACTTTGATTGATAGTGGATCACAGCGAAATTTAATTGCAGAACAACTTGTGAAGCAATTAAAATTGAAGACGATACCTCATCCTCGACCGTATTCATTAGGGTGGCTACGAAAAGATGTAGAGTTGCTGGTCAAGACTCAATGCACTTTCAAGTTTGCAATAAACGAAAAGTTCAAAAACGAAATAACATGTGATGTGGTACCAGTAGATATTTGTCAAGTTATATTTGGGAGCCCTTATTTATGGGACTGAGATGCTTCTTTTTTCGAAGGGAGAATGTGTGGCGACTAATGAAAGATGGAAAAGGCTATCGTATCTTGGCTTCTAAGGAAAAAAAAAGCTACTACTTGTGACTGCACAACAAACCAAACACTTGGTTAATGCTAGTCAAAAGTGTGTTTTTCTTTTCATCAGGTCTGTTGAAAGACAATCTGAAAATAACAAAGACACTTGTTTTGGGGACTGCAATGACGAAAGGAAGAAGCAAATAAAAGAAGTGCTGGAAAGTTTTGATGAAGTGATGCAAGAGCCAAAAGATTTGCCACCAAAAAAGCAAGTGGAGCATGAAATTCAGTTGTTACCTGATTCCCCAATACCCAATGTTGGGTTGTATAGACAGTCCATTGCAGAATCTGACGAGGTGAAGCGACAAGTACAAGAACTCCTTGATAAGGGCCTGATTAGACCAAGCTGCTCTCCAGCAGGTTCACCTATTGTGCTTGTACCAAAAAAAGATGGCGATTGGCGCATGTGTATTGATTACAGGGCATTGAACAAAATCACCATAAAAAACAGGTATCCGCTTCCTTGAATTGATGATTTGTTTGATCAATTAAAGCATGCTAAATATTTCAGTAAGATGGATTTGAAATCTGGATATCATCAAGTTCGAATGAAAGATGACAATATTTGGGAAACAGCCTTTAAACAAAACAAGGTTTGTTTGAATGGTTAGTTATGCCTTTTGGACTAACAAATGCTCCTGCCACATTTATGCGATTAATGAATGAGGTGATGCGACCTGTGCTTGATAAATTTGCTATTGTCTTTTTAGACGACATTTTAATATATAGTTTATCTTGGAAGGAACATCTATCGCACTTGAAGACAGTATTACAGTTGCTGCACTCATCTCACTTAAAGTTGAATATGAAGAAGTGTGAATTCGGATGTACATCAGTGAACTACTTAGGTCACATAGTTGGAAATGGTGAAATCAGCATTGATCCAAGCAAGGTGTCGGTACTAAGGGACTGGCCTCAACCCACCAATCAGACCGAGTTACCCAGTTTCATTAGGGCAACACAATACTTGAGGAAGTTTATCAAAAATTACTCAGGAATTGCTGCACCATTACTAAGATTGTTGTCCAAGAATCGCGTCATCACTTGGGGACAGTTGGAAAAAGAAACTTTTCATGTATTGAAGGAGAAAATTTGCAAAGCACCTGTATTGGCATTACCAGAAATGCGAATGCCGTTTGAAGTGGAGACCGATGCTTCGGGACATGCTATGGGAGCTGTTTTGCTTCAAGGGGGAAGACCGGTGTGTTATCATTCAGAATTATTTTCAGAATCTGTTCTAAATTATCCTACATATGACAAAGAGCTATATGCTATGGTACTAGCTATCAAGAAGTGGAGACATTACTTGTGGGGTAAAGAAACAGTCATTCACACCGACCATGAACCTTTGAAGTATTTGCAGACACAAAACAAGTTACAACAAACAAGGCATTTCAATTGGATGGGTTATGTAGGGGTACTACATACTCCAGCCAATCAAAAGCAGCCACGTGGCACAACCATTCATCCATCAGGTCGCCACGATCCCGACCTGCTAGTAGCTCGACTACAACGACTCGACCACGTACCCAACAACGACCAGCTTATACACATGTGCTCTCATTCAATGCACAGAATATCCTCGTCAGTTACATAATTAATTCACAGGGACGATTCTCATTCGTTACACAATCAATCCTCATTATGATGGCGGAGAATCTGCAAGATCCATGATCCACGCCCTTTCATCTTCTATATAAACAGAACTACGATGGCTTGATCTCTAAGTTCAATTCCCTCGAGCTAGAGTACGTAGGCAATCTCGATCTCAACGAGGTGCAGCCACTCCGATCTCAAACATCCCCCCTTGGTCAAGTTTCCCAGCGACCTGACCCAGTTAATGCATTAATCTAGAAATAGGTTAATACATTTGGCGCCGACTGTAAGGAATTCGATATAATCGAAAAACCCAAACCCTCCCACCCTTCTCAAAGTCAATCATTCAAATGGCTAACCAAGAACTAACTATCCAAGATCTGCATGAACAAATCACTCTTTTGCAGGAAGAAAATGCACGATTGAAGGCTGCACAAACCAACCCCGCACCAGGAGCTAACGGTGGACATGTACTCAATGCTGCTGATGACCCAAACCAGAAATACGAACAACTGAGCCAGCAGCTGGCTCAGTTGGCGGAGTTCAAAACCTCCCAGGCTATCCTTCACCAATCCAAGAGCCACACTGCAGAGCAACTGGCTGTCCAGTCCCTCGAACAGTTCCAGGAATCTCCTTTCTCCAAGGAGATCCTGGAACAGGAATTGCCTAACAAGCTGAACGCCCCCAAGTTCGACCAATATGCAGGAGTCGGAGATCCAACCGACCACATCAAGGGATTCCGGAAGTCCCTTCCTCTGATCAAAGAAGATCACCTTTTGTGTTTGTTGTTCCAGTCCAGCCTCACCGGACCGGCTCTTGACTGGTTTCACCGATTGAAGCCAGGAACCATCAGCTCGTTTGCCGAGCTCGAGAAGAAATTTGTCATCTTCTACATCCACAACAAGAAGCGCCCCGTCACCATCGATTCCATCTTCAAAGTCAAGCAACAAGATGGTGAGTCTCTGAGCACATTCTTTGCTCGTTTTAAATCTGAATTGCATTCAATTCAGGATTTCGCAAAGGAACATGAGACCTTTGCAACTATTGCATTCTCTCACGGTCTGATCCAGGGATCCGACCTCCACCAGTCTCTAGCCATGAAGAGACCTTCATCACTGGACGAGCTCTACCTGAAGGTAGATCGTTATATCAAGCTCGAAGAAGCCCTCACTGGGAGGGAAAAGAACCATGTAGTCAGCAACATCGAGTCTGGCTCAAACAAGCGACCTCGATCAGATGGAAAGAGGTTTAAAGCTAAGTCGTTGCCTACCGAGCAGCGAGAATACCACCGGTTCACACGACCAGCCGGTTATATTTACGAGCGGGTCAAGCACAACCATTGGTGCAAGATCCCTACCTTCACACAGTTGGAGGATACATCTGGTCGGCCGTACTGCAAAGTCCACAAGGTACGATGTCATCAGACAGATGACTGTCGCGTTCTAAAGCGCGCTCTCCAAACATGGGCCGATGAAAAGAGGCTCAACAATTGGATCCTCGGAAGGAATGAGGATTCTACAAGCAAGCGGGCGAGGAAAGGGTCCAGAACCCCTTCCCGTTCACCAAAAATGAACCACAGCAATGCCAGAACGGCCTCCGCAAGTCCAGCACGCAGCAGAAGACGTAGCCTCTCACGACGTCTAGGTCCAACAGGGGACCTACGTGACCAGCTTAATAAGAAGGTCGCGAATAAGATCGACAGTGATAGCGAATCGGAAAGTCATGTAGTCTACATGATTGACGAATCCAACCACACCCCTGTCTCACGAGACAAGAAGAGACGAGTAGAACATCTTCACCATGTATACTCCATTACTGGTCGAGCAGCTCGTTCCAACATCCCTGCCCGCCAAGAATCCGACATCACTTTCACCGAGAACGATCTCAACAAGGTCGTTACTCCTCACAACGACGCCCTGGTCGTTGAGCTGCGAATTGCAGACTATACCATCAAGAGGGTATTCATCGACCCTGGAGCATCATGCAACATTCTCATGTACAGGACCTTCAAGGACATGAGGTTGCCCGATTCAGTTCTCATCCCAGATTTCACCCCAATCTTAGGCTTCAACAGTTCAAGAGAAGATCCTAAGGGAGAAATTTTGCTGCCCGTCACCGTGGGCAGAAAAGAAGACAAGGTCGTCGTCACGGCCAAGTTCAGCATCCTAAACATCGCAAGCAAGTACAATGCGATTCTGGGTCGAAAGTGGATCCATGCTATGAGAGGCGTGCCATCAACATATCATCAAGTATTCCGCTATCCTGGCCCTCATGGGATAATGGAACTTCGCGGCAATCAGAACGCCGCACAGGAATGCCATGGCATTATTGAGGCTGTCCCACCTTCAAAGCCATCCACCTCTGGAACCAAGGATGCTGACGCCAAAGGAAAGAGCCCGATCACATCAGAGTCTCAGGAGGGCAACAACAAGTCAAAGAGCCCGTCCAAAGAAAAGGCTGAACCTGCCAAATAGCAATTACAGAACGAGCAAACGAGCTCCCACAAACTTAATCTCGGAAGTACTGATCCAGGTGTACGTGTGAACATTGGGTCAGAAAATGACCCGAGATATGTCTATGTAGGTGCAGAGTTGGAAGGAGATAAGTTCAAAAACTTTGTAAATTTTCTTTCAACTAATAAAGATGTTTTTGCTTGGTCGTATATCGATATGCCTGGAATAGATCCATCAATCGCATGTCATAAACTGCGCGTCAATCCCAATTATAGACCTGTAAAGCAAAAACCAAGGAGGCTCACCCCGAAGTTTCACGAATCTGTCAATGAAGAGATCAACAGACTCAAACAGGTCGGGTTCATCAGAGAGGTCGATACCCCAGACTGGCTAGCCAACATCGTACCAGTCTTAAAGAAGAATGGGAAAACAAGAGTCTGCATCGACTTCACAAGTTTGAACAAAGCTTGCCCTAAAGATTCATTCCCGATGCCACGAATCGATAGGCTAGTCGATCAGACATGCGGTTTCGAGTTACTGTTGTTTATGGACGCATACTCGGGATACAACCAAATCCCAATGTACGAGCCTGACCAAGAGAAGACCTCTTTCACAACGGAGCAAGGCATTTTCTGCTATAAGGTTATGCCATTCGGGTTACGGAATGCAGGAGCGACCTATCAGAGACTGGTCACCAGAATGTTCGACGACCTACTAGGTCGAACAATGGAAGTCTACATCGACGACATGCTAGTGAAAAGCAGCGAAAAGCAGGATCATTTGCACAATCTTGAATAGGCATTCCAAAGATTGAGACAATACAGAATGCGTCTTAATCCAGAGAAGTGTCTGTTCGGAGTTGCATCAGGGAAATTCCTCGGCTACCTAGTCACCAGGAGGGGCATAGAAGCAAATCCAGACCAGATCAGAGCCCTGATCGACATGCCCAGCCCAAAAACAAAGAAACAAATCCAAAAACTAAACGGCATGGTGTCAGCTCTAAACAGATTTATCTCTAGGGCGTCAGACAAATGTCGACCAATGCTTCATATCCTAAAGAAGGGGGCTACATATGAGTGGACAGAAGAATGCGAGAAGGCCTTCAATGATCTCAAGGCATATTTGTCTACTCCACCAGTTCTCACAAGGCCCAACGATGGAGATATACTCGGTGTTTACCTCGCAACATCAGATTTTGCGATCAGTGCAATACTCTTCAAGGAAGAAAACCAGGTTGAACGACCTATCTACTTCACAAGCAAAGTCTTACAACAGGCCGAAATAAGGTACACACCTCTAGAGAAGTTAGCATTAGCTTTACTTTACGCTGCATGCAAGTTCAAACCTTATTTCCAAGCACTGTAAAAGTAATCACCGACCAGCCATTACGCCATATACTAGAAAAAAAAGAACAAAACAGGTCGTATGGCTCGATGGGCAGCCGAGCTGGGTGATTACACTTTCGAGTTCGTCTCACGGCAGGCCGTCAAGGGCCAAGTCGTCGCAGATTTCTTAGTAGACTATCCAGCAGAGGATGTCAATTGGGAACCAGAACCAGAAACAAGACAAGTCCAGGTCAATCCCCCAGACACCTGGCAACTATATGTTGATGGTTCCCACAACTACAACGGAAGTGGCATAGGTGTTGTATTAATTTCTCCTGAGGGTTCACAGCTCGAAAGAGCAACTCGTCTCGACTTCTCGACCTCCAACAACGAGGCCGAGTATGAAGCTCTAATCCAAGGCTTACAAATGGCAATCGACCTCCAGGCAGTTCGCCTAAAGGTGTTCAGTGATTCTCAATTGGTAGTCAATCAGATTACCAATAATTACCAGATCAATGGTGTCAACTTAATCAGATATGCTAGCAAAGCAAAGGAACTCATCAGCAAACTAAGTTATTTCACAATTGATCATATTCCCAGAGATGACAACAGACATGCTGATTCATTGGCATTCTTAGCATCTAAGATAGAGTCAGATCGACCACGGGCTCTCACAATAACAATCAGTACAAAGCCCGCGTATTTGTCCAAAGAAGAAAGCATCCACCAGATCTCTGATCTCCTAGACACAACACCAGTAGACATTCAAGGAACCTGGATGGAACCTTTCATCACTTATCTTCAAACTAGTGTGTTACCTTCCAATAAAAAGGAAGCCAGTCAGCTATTACATAAAGTCACTATGTACAAACTCCATGAAGGTAAGCTGTTCAGAAAATCTGCAACTGGTTTGTTGTTACATTGCCTGATCCCCAAACACGGGCAAATCATTTTCCAAGAAATCCACGAAGGAGAATGCGGAAACCACTCCGGAGGTCGAACTTTAGCTCATAAAGCGATCTCACAGGGATATTTCTGGCCAAGAATGAAAGAGGATGCAAAGAAATTTGTGTTGAAATGTAAAGAATGCAACCGTTTCGCTGATAAGCAACATCAGCATCCAAACGATCTCATCAACATCACAGCACCATGGCCATTCCACATGTGGGGGCTCGATATAATGGGGCCTTTAATCAAAGAGAAGAAGTCTGAAAAGAGATATGTTCTAGTCGCCATCGACTACTTAACAAAATGGGTAGAAGCCGTTGCACTTACCAACATCACTCAAGCTGATGTTCAAAGATTCATGTGGGAAAACATCATCACGCGATTTGGTTTACCAAAACGTATAGTGACAGATAACGGCACTCAGTTCATTGGCAAAAACATCAAGGCCTTTTACGCCCTATGGAAAATTGAACATTCTAGGTCAACACCTATATACCCACAGGCCAACGGCCAGGTCGAAGCTGCAAATCGACAGATTCTAAACAACCTAAAGAAGAAGCTTGAAGACCAACACGACCAATGGCCACAGCAGTTGGAAAACATCCTATGGGCTTATAGAACAACCCCTCGTACATCCACAGGGATGTCACCATTCAGTCTATGCTACGGAGTTGAGGCCGTTATTCCCACCGAGCTAACATTCGGAACGACCAAGTCACTTCTGGTAGACACTGAGCTCAACAATCAGGCATGGTCGTTCGGAATCGACCTCCTCGAAGAGCGACGGAACCACGCCGTTATAAAGCTCGAGCAATACCAACAGAGACTCAAACGAGCTTATAACAAAGGCGTGCGACCAAGAACTTTCCAGCCAGGGGAACTAGTCCTAAGGAAAATGTTCAACAACAAAAAAAAGGACACTATAGGCAAGCTCAACGCCAATTGGGAAGGCCCTTACATTATCACAAAGGTTCAGAGCAACGGTTCTTACCGTCTGCAAACACCAGAAGGGGAGATCATTAAGAACCCGTGGAATGCCTTTCACTTGAAGAAATTTTATCAATGAAATGTAACCACTTGTTCATCACATTTCAATGAATAAATCAACTTTTGCCTTCATCTCTGCTCAAACATGAATGGCTACTAAAGGTCCAATCCCTCGACCTACAAATTATCAAAACTCTAGTCCCTTTGATGATTTAAAATTTTGTTAAGTTACATCATTAACAACTTAGCTGGGTGCATTGGTCATTCCCTTCCCACGACCCAAGCACAACACAACTAAAATGTATGCGACATCTTCCCCAAGCATGTCCAACACTAGGCATGTCATTTATTGTTTGCAGAACCCATACAAGCAGACAAAACAACATGAGCAACAGTGCTAGGTAAATCGTTAAATTCCCTTTTTACTTGATGAGATTCTAACAATTACAGGTAAAAGCAAAATAAAACCAAGGCATACAAGAGGAACTGTTTCAGTGCGTCCTGCTTGCAGCCATTCATCTCGTCTACCTGCCTTCTGAACGAGCTACCAGAACTCCCTGGAAACTAGCTGACCAGAACGCCCTATTTACATGCTCATCAAATAAAAAATACTGCCGCTCATTACAACCACAAACAATCGTTCTCTCTACCTCACAAACTCAGAAAACTACTTTGAAGAACAAGGAGTGCAAGAAGCAAACTTTGCACAAGGTTACCCAATACAAGAAATGGGTACCAACGCGACCTCACTGCTGCGTAGGCTGCTGACTAGGATCATCCACCTCCATCTGCCCACTTGCGACCTCCTCATTAGGGCCCATCAAGGCGTCCTGAGCTGGCACTAAAGCTTCTTCAGCACCACCTCGCGTCTCCTCTCCTTCGGGCGACCCTGCTAAAGCTTTCTCCAATCGGTCGCAATAGGCCTTCCACGCTAGGCCAGTCTCATGGCACGAGCGCTCCCAGTGTTCAGCAGACGATTTAGCAGCATCAAGGTCTCCCCTTACCTGCTCCAACATCTCCTTCAGCACCACAACCTCTGCTTCCTTGTCCTTGAACTTGCTCTCCGCAACAACACCAACGTTCTTTGCCCGCTCGAGCTTCTCACTCATGCACTTCAGGTCAATCTCAGCTCTAGCTCCAACTTCAGCGACCAGACGAACCTCCTGGAAGCTGGCGTTGAGCTACAAATAAAAACATCGATTAGGCAGCAATAATCCAGTACAAGCAAAGGAAAGATAATTCACATCCCAACTTACCAAAGACATTGCTGCGTTTATCTTCGAGCAAGTCACCAGCAAAGGCTGAGACTTCACTGCTCGAGAATCAGCATCCAGAACGATGCCCTCATTTACAGCTCGAGCAACGCAGGGATCGTCAATCGCACTGTCGTTCTCATACACGACGTGCTTCTCACCCCGTCCATCCACGTACTCGAATGGCCCAGGGCAAAATTCAGACATCACCCCCTTGCCTTTCTGTAAAGGCCGAGCAACAGTCTTCCTGGACAACAAGGAAGGCTCAGGAGAGTTCACAGCCTTCGGAGGAGGAGCAACAATCAGAGCTGGGCGATCCATCACCTTCAGGGTCCCAGAGAGCTGCCTTTTCTTCCCCAATCCAACAGCTGGCTTGGGAAGAGAGGACGGAGGAGAAACGACCTGGGGGCTCGCTACTACCTCCCCCTGTTGCGAGCTACCACCAGAACGTCCAACCTCTGGTCGCCGCGAGACATTCCTTCCTCGCTCCTTCTCGGCATTCCTCGAGCTATCCCCAGCTCGATCCTTATCCCCAGCTCGATCCTTCTCCCCAGATCGAAGACTACTACCAGAACGACCAGAATCAGCTTTGTGCACAGAAGACATAAAGACTTTCTTCAGCTCCTTCCTTCTCTCAAGTTCGTGTTCAACAGTTTTAACTCCACCTTTGGGAATAAAATGCTCCCTCAAGTGAGGCAACAACGATATCTTCCGGCTATCAGTCAACAAACCAAAGCCGTTCAGCGCAGACCGCAGATCGTTCTTCCTAATCAAATGGTCGTCCCTGATCGCTGCAAACCAAACACAATGTCAGCACGTACAAAAAACAGATACATCATCTACCATTATAACAAGAAGAACCGCAAACTTACGAGTATCATTCCTAGTCACATGGCGCAACTGGATACTCCCCTCAGTGATCGATTCAGTAAGCAACATGGGATCTTTCCACCACGGCTCACTACTTACCGGATAGATCAAAGGCAAACGTTCTGGCCTAACTTGCATGTTATAACCCGAAAATTCAGGCTTGGCAGAACGTTTAAAGCAGAAGTTGTCCAACACATCTTTAACAGTGATGTTCCACCTATGCAACTTTTTGAGGTCATCAATTACCCTCATGTTTCTCCAGAAATTTCCATTCATCTGGCAAGGAGCTCGACCAATAGCATTCAACAGGTCGACCACCAAACAAGACAAAGGCAGCCTCAACCCAGCTCGAAATTGGGTCAAAGTAAACACAGTGGAGAAAGGGTTCTTAGGTCGATACCCAACAGACAACAAACGATCTCCTAAGAACCTAATCTCCAAATGCTCGATCGTTCTAAGACCATACTTCTCCCTAAAAGCAATGTGCCTATTCACATACTTCAGATTAACAACCCGACAAGATGATCCCTCCTCCCCCTCAATCATTTCTTCATCAGAAGAATCCTCCCCATGAGGACCACTACCCTGGGGGCTTCCAGTATTATCTCCCCCACCACGACTGGAACACCCACTATCAGAACGAGTCCTTTCAGACTCATACCCCTCACCGACTCCACCACTCAAATTCTCGTTTTGAGAGTCACTTGCTTCAGACATATCTCTCAAACAAAAGAAACGAAAGCAAAAGATGCAACAACAGTGAATTTAAGGAAAGAATTGAAAGCAACTAACCTCACGAGCTCTCAAAGATCTTCAGATCGCTAAGGCGGCAGCAGTTCAAACGATTGAAAAACAACAGGTAACCCCTTCTCAAGCAAGCTACAGCTTAAATAATGTAGCACATGAAATACTAGCCATCCGTTCGAAACAGATGAACGGCCAGGATCAAACAAATAAGCAAAGTGTACTGCAGTTATTCTCCACTCAAAAAACGATTCACGTCCACCGTCGGATCAGGCCACGTGCCATTCATACACAAAATCAACCAAGACGTGCGTCAGTTGCCATAACTGCACAGCTAACTGCTCGAGGAAACTCCTCCACTTCCCCATGGAAGCGCCATGATTATTACAGACAGCTCTGCATGGATGCCACGTCAGCAAATTCAAAAAGTAAACTTCAAATCAACATCGATCAGAGTTCTCAGTCTTTTCAGCTCGCCTTCTACAGCCGACCTAAAAAGAGGGGGCTTATGTAGGGGTACTACATACTCCAGCCAATCAAAAGCAGCCACGTGGCACAACCATTCATCCATCAGGTCGCCACGATCCCGACCTACTAGTAGCTCGACTACAACGACTCGACCACGTACCCAACAGCGACCAGCTTATACACATGTGCTCTCATTCAATGCACAGAATATCCTCGTCAGTTACATAATTAATTCACAGGGACGATTCTTATTCGTTACACAATCAATCCTCATTATGATGGCGGAGAATCTGCAAGATCCATGATCCACGCCCTTTCATCTTCTATATAAACAGAACTACGATGGCTTGATCTCTAAGTTCAATTCCCTCGAGCTAGAGTACGTAGGCAATCTCGATCTCAACGAGGTGCAGCCACTCCGATCTCAAACATCCCCCCTTGGTCAAGTTTCCCAGCGACCTGACCCAGGTAATGCATTAATCTAGAAATAGGTTAATACAGGTTATTTGCAAAAGTACATGTTGGTTATCAAGTATAAGAGAGGGCAAACAAACAAGTTAGCAGATTTTCTCTCTAGGCCACCTTCTAAAGTAGTTGCAGTGGTGATGCAAATGGAACCAACCAGTTTTGATTCATCAATGAACAGTACATGGAAGAAGACACTTTCAGAAAATACATTGGGCAGGTCGGAATTACAGGAATGGGGAATAATGACTATCACATTGACGATGGTTTACTATATAAGGAAGACAAGTTATGCATTCCAAAAGAACATAGGCTACCATGAAAGAATGAAATTATACTAAATGAAAGAACTAAATTAACTTAGATAAATCAAATATGTCCAGGATCGAATATGCATAAGGCTTTGGTCACAAAATAAAACAATATATAGATATACAAAATATACATACCTTATTACCTTCTAATCACCTTACCATAGCAATACTTCTCTCAATTTCTCCTTAAATCTACCTAGGTGATGGTCCATATATTGTAGAGAATGAGCATTGAGGGGAGCTATGGCCTATGGAGTGTAGTACTTATATAGTCTTCCATCAAGACCTTTGAGTTCTTCATAATAAAGAACACTACTAATAATACTACTTAAATTATTACAACTTACATTGTAATATGGAAAACCAAAAGATTATATCAATTTAATTTAGACTTAAACAAATGGTTATTGGGCCACAATTCTAACATTCTCCCACTTGGACCGATAACCATTTGGGCTATAACTTTAACAATCTCCCACTTGGCCCAAAATGGGTGTCAACCAAAATTTCATCAGAAAAACAATAAAAGTTTTGAATCACATCAAAATTGTGATAGCGCTATAATCCGAAATTATTAAATTCTTAATTGAATCAAATTCATGATATGAGTCATGGCGGTCACATGTTCCATTCGACACAATTCCTTCCATGTACTACAATATCACGTAAATTCAATCCAACCAAGGCTTGAATTTGGTCCAACTAAAATGCTCCCACTGAAATTTTGTCTTATCATTGACAAATATATCTTTATGCAATAAAATTTGTGCACTAATTATTTAAGGTATACAAATAGCAAAATCAATACTAATGTGATCACTATGAAATATCCATAATTATAAATCCATACAAAATATGAATTACTTCTTACAAAAAATATTAAATAATAATTCAAAAAATGGTTTAAATTTGTCAAATTATTTTTTGATTTTGCATCTTCTTCACAACAAGAAACTTATAGTTTGAATCTTATACTCTTGTACTAGAAGTAGACAATAAAATTCTTTGAAATGATATTGAGAACCTAATGTCTTGAGATATAGGTTCACATAATAATAACTTATATCATGATTAAAGAAAATTGATCATGTTTCGAATCAAATTAATATCTTATTAAGATAAATTACCTTAATGAGTACTCGAGTGCAACACTAAAACCTACCTTTGGGTCCGGGAATTAGCTTGCTATTGATTCACTCTACAAATAAATCTTAAATATGAATAAGAATGACAATTCAATTCTCTCAACTAGTTCAATTCCATGCCTTTGGGCTAATGGTTTCAAGCTAAGTAAGATTAATATTTATCACTTTATTCCACCTCCAAATAAAAAAATGTACAATTGTATTGAACCTTTGGGTCAAACACAACCACGTGTAATGAGGTGTTAAAATATTATCGAATAATTTACCAAATTATCTCAAATATATATTGAATATATAGGCCGCTTTGGCGACTAACAATACACCCAATACTATACACTAGAAATTGGTAAAACTGAAAGTTAGACTTATAAAAGTCTATAGTTCTTCTAATATGGTTTGCTATAAACAAAACCTTATGTTATCATTACAATATGTGATTATTACAATAAAATATTCAAGATCACTTAAATTGAATAATAAAATGACAATTTTAAAATTTAAGACATCATTACACATCCCACTAAAAGAATATGATAAAAAAGAATTATTTGATCTAATATCTATAAATATAAAAATGAGCATAGGCCGCTTTGGCGACTAACAATGCTCAAAAAATATAGAATTGGTCCTATCTATATATATATGATATGAGATGTCAAATATTGATGCTTAGCTTGGATTGTATTGAGAATAGAAAAGAAATTGTGCTACAAAAGCAACAAAGATTTAATAAAAAAAAAAAAAAAAAAAAGATATCTAACACATCTCAATAGAACAAGAATAATAGCAATATTGGATGTTCGATTAGATTAAATAATATCACCCAGGATTCACTAATATGAGGAATTAAATAAAATTGGTATGTATTTTTTTGATTTTCTCACAAACAAATATCTTACAAAATTTTGTAAATAACTGAATATGAAAAAATAAATGAATATCAATTAGCAAAACTTAAATTATAAATCATATATCAATATTCATATGACTACAAAATTGTGAGATTGAATATGAGATTTTTAAAAATGGGACGAATAAAAGAAAATCAAATAACTTATGATATTGAACCAAAACCATTATACATTTGAGGCGACTGATACCAAATGAAAAAAAATGAAATTATACTAAATGAAAGAACTAAATTAACTTAGATAAATCAAATATGTCCAGGATTGAATATGCATAAGACTTTGGTCACAAAATAAAATAATATATAGATATACAAAATATACATACCTTATTACCTTCTAATCAAACCTTACCATAGCAATACTTCTCTCAATTTCTCCTTAAATCTACCTAGGTGATGGTCCATATATTGTAGAGAATGAGCATTGAGGGGGAGCTATGGAGTGTAGTACTTATATAGTCTTCCATCAAGACCTTTGAGTTCTTCATAATAAAGAACACTACTAATAATACTACTTAAATTATTACAACTTACATTGTAATATGGAAAGCCAAAAGATTATATCAATTTAATTTAGACTTAAACAAATGGTTATTGGGCCACAATTCTAACATACCATTGATCATAGAAGCACATACATCCTTAGTGTCGGGACATTTTGGAGTTCAAAAGACTCTTGCGAATTTGCGTTGTTTTGTGTATTCGCCAAATATGAGTTCTGAAGTAGACCGATTTGTTAAGGGGTGCACAGTTTGCTGTACAAGTAAGCCTAGTAATCGGAAATTGGGGCTCTACACCCCCTTACCTGTTCCAACCAGGCCATGGGAGAGCATATCAATGGATTTTCTTGGTGGATTATCGACTACTAAGAAAGGACATGACTATGTCTTTGTTGTTGTTGATCGTTTTAGCAAAATGGCAATTATGATTCCGTGTAAGAAGACAGTTACAGCTGAAGGTGCAGCGAATCTTTTCTTCCAATGTAACACCCATGAGTTGGTGTTAGTCCCACATTGCCAAGGAAGTGGTTGTATTGGTAGTATATAGAGCTTAACCATACTCTAACTAATGTCAAGGCCTTTTGGGGTAAACCACATGGGTGGGCCTTGATCCAAAACCCTCTACTGCTGGATATCCACAGTGACTAAAGGGGGACAATATTGACATTAGCGAGCGGTATGGTGCTCGACGCATCAGGATGAGCGAGGACGAAATCCTGGGGCGTTACAGATGGTATCAGAGCTGACGACGGGTCGCCTGTTGCAGGTGGGAAAGTACGCTGGAAAGGCCCAGGGAGCGCCAGGTACTTGTCTCATTTGGCAGGGAACGTCGAAGATTTTGGGACTGTACTGAGTGTACTGCAGAGCCGAGGACGGCTCTATTTCTAAGGTGGTGAGATTGTAACACCCATGAGTTGGTGTTAGTCCCACATTGCCAAGGAAGTGGTTGTATTGGTAGTATATAGAGCTTAACCATACTCTAACTAATGTCAAGGCCTTTTGGGGTAAACCACATGGGTGGGCCCTGATCCAAAACCCTCTACTGCTGGATATCCACAGTGACTAAAGGGGGACAATATTGACATTAGCGAGCGGTATGGTGCTCGACGCATCAGGATGAGCGAGGATGAAATCCTGGGGCGTTACATCCAACATGTGTTTGTTCATTTTAGTTTACCTCACAGCATCATTAGTGATCGAGATAGCAGATTTTTTAGTCGGTTTTGGAAGACGTTATGGAGTATGATGGGTACTCAGTTGAAGAGGTCGACCGCTTTCCACCCAAACAGATGGTCAAACCGAAGTAGTCAATCAAACTATTGTTCAGCTTTTACGTGGATACAATCAGCAGCGACCAAGGAGTTGGGATGAGAATCTGCCTTACGTGCAATATTGCTACAATAGGGTAATTCACAGTTCTACAAAGAAATCGCCTTTTGAGGTGTGTTATGGATTTGTCCCACAATCACAATTTGACATGGTACTCTCAGCTCAACAACCTCTCAATGGTGAAAAGTCGGAAGAAGTCAGTGTGTTCAAGTTTATTCAACACATCCAACAGGTTCATCAACAAGTTCGGGACAATTTGGAGAAGGCACAAAGAAAGTATAAGGAAAGGCATGATAAACATCGTACTCAACACAGTTTCCAGATTGGTGACTTGGTTTGGTTGCATATTGAGAAGGCTCGATTACAAGGACCAGGTAGGAAGTTGAAACCACTACGATATGGTCCATTTCAAATTCTTGATCAGTATGGTACCAATGCATTTAAGCTTGATTTACCGAGCTATATGCAGATGTATTCAGTAGCTAATGCTGAAAATCTTAAGCTCTTTGAACCGTCATTGCTAGATGAGCGAGATACATCACCATTGTTGCCTGCAATACATGATCTTATCCCAAGTGAAGTTGTTTCTGAAGATTTAATACTTGGAAAGAAGACAAGGATGACCAGATTGGGTGAGAAAGAATTCTTGTGGATCTGCCCCAAGGGACAATATCCGAATCGCGTCAAATGGTATTTTGTTGATCAGGTGCAGGAAAAATTTCCCCACTTGTTGGATTGAAGCTTTTGAGGGACCAAAAGCCTTCAAATGGGGAAGGTTTGATCTATATTTTTTTTAGTGGAACCATTGAATACCCACTAATATATACAACTTTTTCACAGAAATTAACTACCCACAGTCAGTTATTGTAAGGGAGTTGAAAGTGAGGGAAAAAAAAAGAAAAAAAAAACAATTTAGAGGGACTAGCAGCACCGAGGCATTGAGAAGCCGAATTCGGTAAAGTTGTAACAATTCCTTCATTTGATTGTAGTGAAATCTTTGCTCGTATTGAGCCGTGGATGTTTTTCCCAATTCTTTTGGGATTTTACCACGTTAAAAAAAATCACTGTCTCATTTTATTTTGTTCTTTATTACTGCAGTAGTATAAGTTGTAGAGTGTTATTCAATTTCTAGTGTTGTTGTTATAAGTATCTTGTGTTTGTCGAAGGGTGGATCAGGAAGCAACAGAGTATTTTGATCGCATCCTTCGGGCAACCCTTCAGGGTATCGTAGTTTTTGATGGTCCGGGTTTTGGTGACCTCCAGTGGCGCATAACAACCATGCCATTACGCCTTGGTGGTCTTGGCATTTATTGTGCCACAGATACTAGTAAGTTTGTGTTCGCATCCTCCCGATACCAAACTGATGATCTCCAGAACCACATACTCCGAGGGTGTGGTACTGCACACATGGATGATGCTTTTGATAATGCAATTGCTGAGCTACAACTCTCTTTCCCTGATTTCAACCTTAGTATTCTAGCCTCAAGGGCAACCGCTCCCCCTAAACCCCAACACACACTGGTCGAAGCTTACTACAGGAAGATTGCTACACGTATTGACAAGGATTTTGATTTGTTTGCTCGCCAGAGGGCTGTGATAGAATGCTTATAGACCAAACATGCCAAGGACTTCATTATTGCTATTCCTATGGAATGGTTAGGACAACGTATGACGACAGTGGAGTACTGTGCCATTCTCCAGTACTGTCTCATGATCCCGTTATTTATAGATGGGGATTTATGTCTTGTATGTAAGAAAGGCTGACTGGACGTCTTTGGGGATCATGTTGTACACTGTAAGTATTACCCCGGTTCTAAATACATGCACAATCATGTACGTGATATATTGTATGATGTGGTATGGCGAGCAGGAATACAGGTTAAGAAAGAGGCCCCGGTCAATTTTCTTACAGACTCGTCAAAAGGGAGATCAACACTACGCCTAACTGATGTTTTGATATACAGTTGGTTAGAAGGGAAACATGCATGTGTTAACATCACTGGGGAATCTCCGATGGTGGGGTTTGGTAATGGAAATTTTGAAGTGGGTCAGACAGCTATTAATGCAGCTGCAGCTAAGGTACAGAAACACGAGGGAGCATGGGGAACGAACCAGCATTGTTTCATTCCTTTTGCTTTTGACACTTTTAAGTTTCTAGCACCAGAAGCAGTTGAACTTCTAAGGAGGGTACCAAAATTGATGAATAACAATGTGATGATGGTGAGTTGCAATGAATATGTATTTCGTAAGATTGGTTTTGATATTCAAGAAGGGCTTACAGCGCAGTTTGTAGCGCGCTTGTCCTCTACCTTTGTATAATTCCTCAATTTGTTATCAATAAAATTTATTTTGGATAAAAAATATTAAAAATAAATCTAAGTAGTTTGTAGATATTGATCTAAAAAAAAATTCCTAATCAAAATTTTCATTTTCTGTCCCAATACATTATAACTTCATCAGTGTTATGTCTCCTAATTTTCATGTCAGTAATGCAACTCCATAAATGGTAAGGAAAAATGTTTTCTATCATTTTTAAATTTCAGGTAAAATAATTTAAATGAATAAGTTAGTTGTAACGCCCCGGGATTTCGTCCTCGCTCATCCCGGTGCGTCGAGCACCATACCGCTCGCTAATGTCAATATTGTCCCCCTTTAGTCACTGCGGATATCCAGCAGTAGAGGGTTTTGGATCAGGGCCCACCCATGTGGATTACCCCAAAAGGCCTTGACATTAGTTAGAGTATGGTTAAGCTCTATATTGTAACGCCCCAAAATCATAACATGAATCCCCATGATTCCATGTCAGATCTCGAGGCAATAGAAAACCCCAACCCATGATAATCATATAATAATACAAGATTTTGAATGATATTCATATATATAATTAGCGTTAGAAATACATAACTTAATACAATATAGATAATACATCTACGATCACCTCTATACAAAAGAAACTAAGTACATCTATCGCACGAATACTCATACAAATTCCCCATGTAATCTCTGTACAACCATCTCTGCTGATCGAATCTCATATATCCTCGAGCAACTGTTTATCTGAAAAGGGTTAATGATAGGGTGTGAGCATTTCCACTTGCTCAGTAGTGACTCACATTTTCAAAATACTATCTAATCATGCATGACGATTAACCATACGAAACAGTTGAAATAATGCAGGTTTTAACTGCAATAATAAATAATATAAGTAATTTAATAAGTAAATACTTTTAAACCAAATCTTTTACTTTTTATAGTAATCATACTAACCATGCATCCATACAATAAGTCGGGTAGCTGCATCCTATTAGAGTAGTGAGAATACGACTGGAACTCAGCCCCAGCCCCAGCCCCAGGCAAATCATCTTGGTTCAGGATTTTCCAGTGTGAACTTGCACCGTTGTTTTCCTGATTATCCAGTCGGGTAGTGATTACCGTTTTTGTGTCCGAAGACACTAACCCTCTTTTAGGGCTCAGGTGGGCCCTTTGACCACGCCTCCTGATACGAGGAGTCCCTAACTTACGGTGGTCAACCGTTCGACGACTGCAGACTGCACAGGATCCTGACACACGTCCAGGAGTGGACTAACTCTCACCCCTCGCGTCTAAACCTCCTCGAGGTAACATGTATCCCCACAGCACACTAAGCACCAACAACGTACCACTAAAAGCATGGTAATCCAGGAAGGTAGAAGAGGAATTCCCGAAAACATCCAACAGTGTTCGCCTCTAGAAAGTGCCCATTCACCGTCTAAAGGTGAACAACGCGTATGTAATCCTAGAAAGAACTGTCGTCTCCGGAATATTACAACAATTCCTTCTCTATAGGAATTCACAGATCCCTTGCCAGACCGCCTCGTTATACAATATATATAATATATAGGGTGTTTTTTAATAATAATTAATTTAATCTGGCATATGTGACGAGTCCCTGAATTTATCAACCATCAAACCAGTCCCCTCTTCACGGCTACCCTACCCGGGCCAAAGCCGAAGAGACTATCCCCTATTCATGGCTACCCTACCCGGGCCAAAGCCAAAGGGATTATAATCCGATCTGTAATAATATGTTCGTGTAAGCACCCAGATCATATACCCAATTCAAGAACCTCACACCATACCAACATACAACTGGGATCTCACATCCCACATACAAAATCCATCTCCTTTTTCCCATCCTGGAAAAGAGATGCAATAAAAACCTCGATAGCTTTTCCATTTATAAAACCATTTCAATATACGTATAATGCTTTAGTATAAAACATGATATCTGTAACTAATCACTTTAATAAAAGCTATAATCGATAAACCACGAGTAATCTATATATACCAAACAAAACCATGCATGCGATTTTATCATTAATAATATATCAAATAATTTGCAACATTTAAAATATGACACATGAAAACAGTATAAAAGAAATGTAAGTCCCTACCTTAACGTGCTCTGAATATCATGTTCCAATCCAAATACCCGAGTTAGTCCAATGTCCCCCTCTCGTAATCGACATCAAATCCCTATAAACAAATTGATCATTCAAACCACTGAAAGGTGTTATTCGAGGAACCACACTTTATGTACTTTGTTTAATTAGCCATAAGCAAGTGTGTCGGCAAAGCCACTAAGACTAGAAAGTACTTCCCATTCCAGGTGACATTCTATCACCTTCTTCCTATTTTTTGTTATATTTTTCCTGAAATCACCCAAAGCCTGCCACCTTCTTGGGCACTTGATTAATCAAACAAACTAAAGAAAATCAACTATACCAGTAAGTTAATTAAGTTGGTCACCTCCCTTAATTCATACTAGACTTCCATAACTCCCATGAGCAAGAATCTAACTGTTGCTAAAATGGACAACTAGCTATATATGCCTAAAAACAAGTTCTAAAGCATGAGAATGTACCCGTCAGAACTGAAGCTTCTCTTGCTACAAAAACCTTGGCAAGATAATTACTTAGAAAGTCACCAATATGAATTTCTATGATGAAACCCCTGGTTCATCTCTCTTTCCTTCCTTCATCCTTGTTCCCTTGCTTTTCTTATTTTAAACCAGTTGACAAGCTAAATAATATGGACAGGTTCATCTTTTGTTTATGTAATACAAAGCCCTTTTGATTTTCCATGATCAGCTAATGGAAGTTGGTATTTTCTTCTTTGGTGTGAAACCAATCTACACCAGGTTGAAGTCAATCAGTCATAACTAGTTAATTGAGGCACCAGGCTGTGGCTACAGCTCATGCTTAATGAAAGCAAGAGGTGTCAAATGCATCTTCATACTAATCTATCACAAGGAAACAATCTGGTGGTGGTGGTGGTTGCGAATTATTATCTTAGTACTATTTACAAAAGTTTAACTAAAGCACGTAGGAATCCATGTATACTATATCGTGTATTTCTAGCTAAAACCAATAATTCCTGCTCTAGTAATAAACCGTCTGTTCCAACTATTTTCAAAATGTGTTTTAGATTTTCACTTATATATATTTATTTCTATATTTTTTTTTAATTAATCGCACTCCATTATCTATTACTAATAGAATAAGATTATAGTAAATTTTTATCATAGCCATATGTTAAGGTGAAATTACTAAAATACCCCTAAGGTTGGTGCGTGTCGTTACATCCTATAAACCTTAAAAGAAATTTCGTCCCCGAAATTAGAACAGTACACGATACAAAAATTCCCAAATGATAGATAGCAAAGGTCTCCAAAAACCCAACACGTAAAACCATTATTGCACTTCTAGGAGATTAAAATCTTAAATCAAACAGCCAGAAATCTCCAAGAGTTTATATATCTACACATGAAGTATATAGATCAAATAAACAGGTTGACATATACCTATATAATCCCAAAAGTTAATACTATCTTCATGAATCGTACTATAACTTATAGTCCTATAGATATAACTTCTCACCTATAGTACAAACACTCAAAGGATTGCAACAGGCATACACCAAAAACGCCCAAAATAGAAATTACTACATGTAAAAGACGATTCACCAACTAACGTCTTAACTTAAATGCTAGACAAGAAGCTGGTAGATATATACCCCAAAATTTCCACAAGCAAATATGAGATCAGTTACTCCTAATAGTTGCTCACAAAGTTAGGAATTAATATATTGATATTCCCAAAATTTCACAGTCAAAAGATTCGCACAAGACTATTGTACCACAAAAATTTGCCAAAGTCGCTATTTTCAAAGCTTCCATAAAGCCTGCCAATTAACATAAAATAGTGACTGGTCATCAATCCAAACTTTTCTGTTAATTCAAGATATATGTGTATCAATACTGATTATCAGATTGTAAAATTCACTTCAAAATCCTAATCCATTCAATGTCCCAAAAAGCATCAAAAATTTCTATATGCTTAGATTGTACAGACTACTATGATTTAGATCAACCTCAATAACATCACATCACCATGTTCATAAAATACTAATTGTACACTTCTTTAATCAATCACTTATATTAGGGTCCATGTCATTCCTTTATAATTCCAAAGCTCGATTTACTCTAAAAGAAATTTTATCAAATCTCCCAATGAGTGACAAATCAATTAAATTTTTTACTACAGTTGGTTTTCCTTAACTGGTAGTACAAGCATATGTAGATTAATTAACCTGCGTTTACTACTAGAGTTATCACATGGTAAAGTCTCACAATTGCCTACTAAAACCTATGCTTGCTAAAAGGCTATATCTCTAACCTATACAATCCAAAAGTAGACAAGCACATAACAGGACTAGTACCCATATATTATATTAGCCACAAGCCTAAGAAGCAAATAGCTATATAATAAGGTGTATCACCATATATAAACAAAATATCATATTTAAATATCTGAAAATATATAGATCACATAAACTAGCTATAGTATACAATCAAATATCATATCTCACTAAGGCTCTCATATACCTCCAAAGTTCGTTCTATATATAACTAGTAAAGTTAAGATGAAATTCCTAAAGTCCCATATTTTCATAATTTTTATCTCCTCAAAAAATTCATGATTGGAAATCTTCTCAAGACAGACTGCAATATAAATTAGTTAATTCTCTCGAACAAGCCTATTAAATACAATTATTCATTACTCCTCAAAATTATTCAGTAAATGTGTTCTACAGACGTCTTAGAAATTTACATAAAATCCTTAACAAACACACCTTTCACCTATTAAACCACCAAATATTATTTCAGATCTTAAGCCAAAACATATATCATCAAATGCTTACCTAAAAATAATCAAGATATTAATCAATATTACCTTAAGCCTCAAACTTTCTTTTTCAGATTTAACTCACAAAGTTTAGATCTTTCCTTAATCACTGTAATCATTTCAGAATTAAAACCACCATAATATTATAATGATAATCCCAAATTATTCGCTTAATACAAAATTTGTATAGTACACCAAAGCTTACTGTACAAATCGTCTCACTAAAATTTCCTAACATTTCTCTAATATATTCTAGCATTCACAAATCTCCATTATACATATATTATAGACATACCTATAATAGAATAGTCTTTACCTCAATTCCTAAGTCAACTTCAATCAAAATTATTATACTATGCCTATCACAATTTCTCTCTATTATAACCACCAGAAACAATATAATGCACAATCCTCAAATAACATTCTCTATAATAAAATTCTCCATAATAACTTTTTCCACAGATGACTTTCTTAAAGAAGCACATAATATAACATGTGGCAACTAC
Organism: Aquilegia kansuensis; assembly: GCA_020826895.1. Classification (NCBI taxonomy): domain Eukaryota; kingdom Viridiplantae; phylum Streptophyta; class Magnoliopsida; order Ranunculales; family Ranunculaceae; genus Aquilegia; species Aquilegia kansuensis. The sequence goes on along the minus strand of CM037010.1, from coordinate 17,449,389 downwards.
TAACATTTTTATCTAAAATTTCAAGTATGACTGTCTCCTAATGTTCTCAAATTCAGAAAATATATGTAGAGCCACAGAACAGATTTTGCAGCCTCGAGTCTTCAAATATATTAATATAATAGATCAAAGGATATTTCCCCAAAATCTTCTTTGATAATGATATATCAATTATCATCAAAATTAAGTATTCCCATATAACACTGAAAATCAACACCCTTCAAAGAATAACATCAAATGACAATTCTCTTTCTTTTATGTTAATCAAACTACTTAATAAAACTCCACATCAAATCGTATCTCCTTAATCCTGAGTAGATGCACATATTAACAGATCAAATCTAAACTCAAGTTCTTTCAAATCAAAATGTGCAATCCACTAATATCATAAATCGAAAGGTGTCTATAAGAAACTCATATAATACTAGAAATACACATAAGAATACAACAAACAAAAATAAGTTTTAGTCTTTACAATTTTATTAATTATTTTTAGTTATAGATTTTTCATCCCCATACGTACCCAAATAGTGGCGGTTACTATCTACTAACAAATCCCAGACGGATCTACTAGTGGCGCTCTGATACCATGTCTGTAACGCCCCAAAATCATAACACGAATCCCCCATGATTCCATGTCAGATCTCGAGGCATTAGAAAACCCCAACCCATGATAATCATATAATAATACAAGATTCTGAATGATATTCATATATATAATTAGCGTTAGAAATACATAACTTAATACAATATAGATAATACATCTACGATCACCTCTATACAAAAGAAACTAAGTACATCTATCGCACGAATACTCATACAAATTCCCCATGTAATCTCTGTACAACCATCTCTGCTGAATCTCATATATCCTCGAGCAACTGTTTATCTGAAAAGGGTTAATGATAGGGTGAGCATTTCCACTTGCTCAATAGGGACTACATTTCTTTTATACTGTTTTTCATGTGTCATATTTTAAATGTTGCAAATTATTTGATATATTATTAATGATAAAATCGCATGCATGGTTTTGTTTGGTATATATAGTGTAAACCCCCCTATTTTTAATGTTAATGGAAATTTTATTTAAGTGTAAATTGAGATTAAGAATAATTGGGTTAAAGTCCCTGGACCAAGGGTTTAAGCATAATTACTGTAAAGTAGTGGACTATGGTTTAAATAACCCAAACTTGGAGAAAACAGCCCACGATCAGGATGTGGAGTTATTGCGAACCGTTAGATGTGAAAACACGATCAATTAGTAGCTTAGGTTATGCGTTCTTTATTTATGGGAGCAAAGATCTGAAAGTAGTTTTGCGATAAAAGAAAAGAGTTTGCAGAGAGAGAAAAGTGAGAGAGGGCGGCGCTGCGATCCGAGCTTAGAAGTGGAAAGAGAGGATACGAGGGTTTAATTTGCGAAAAAGGGAAGAAAAGAAAAAGAGGATTTGTGTGGCAGCTGTGAAGAGAAGTTGCAGAGTGAGAGAGAGAGGAAGAGGACGAACAGCAGCAGAGAGAGGAAGAGGACGAACAGCAGCAGTAGCAGGTGAGTGGATGATATTTTGTTAGATTAGTTTGTTTTAATTAAACTAGAGTTTGACTTTAGTGGTGGGGGTAGGATATGGTTGCTGTTGCCTGTTGGTTTTTGATTTTAGAGTGGGCCTATACATATGTTTATATATATAGATATATAGTTATGTTTGGTGAAAGCAGTAATCTGTTTGAAAAAAAAAAATTAAATAGAAGGTACATGGTAGTACTGTACATGTACCTAGATTGCCGAGTTTTTGAGATCGCTTTTGGATTATTATTTATATATATGTGGACTAGAAATATATACACCGAAAAAATATAATTTTAATGAAACTGGAATTAAAGAAGGTTATATAGTTTTATGGGTACAGTAAATATTATTCGCTGAATGTATTTTAGTCTGATAGTACAGACGTTCAGTATATGTTATGGATTTGCTACTGTCGCCGAAGTGCCGGGTTTTTATATTTCTCTTTGTTTCTCTTCACATACTTTGATCAGAACTATATACACTCTGATTGGATATAATTTTAATGAGGATTGGGCTACTGAATTTTGTGAAATTATTCTATAAATGCCTTGGAATGGCTTAATACACCATGGATGGTATTTGATTAATCTAGAAAATGCGAAAGGAATACAAAATGGATTAAATGTGAAATTGTCTTGTCAAGTGTTGTTTGTTAGTTTTAGTTGTTGTAGTCGCCCAAGCATTAGTACATTTGCCGCACCTGTGGAATTAGGACGTACTAAGAAAATTAGACATCACCCTAGACGGCTTAGCCTGCGGGTTGACATTTGGAATATATTTTTGTTGGGTATTTCCTAGATGGCTTAGCCTGCGGAACTGACCCTACAGACCTTCATAGCCTTCGGGATTGGTCTGGGCGCCACATTAGAAAGCTCAAGGGAGCTAGTAGAGGCCATGAGTTAGGCATACGTCGAGGCTAGCCAAAGCTTGCAGGTGAGCACCCACTTGGGTTTTGGTTTCCGCGTAGAGGGTCTTAACCATGGTCAAGGCACACTGGTGCAGTGTGGGTATGGCAAATGTGTGGAGTGCATCCTGTGGGAGGTGTACTAGTGATTGGGTATAGGTTGTGAAGTGTTGTTTGAGTGTAATGATTGATTTGCAGTGATTGAGATATAGTGTCGAGACTTGAGATGCCATGAATTATACATTATTGTACTAACACAGTTTTGCAGGAGGATAGGTCAATTAACATTTCTTGCAGGGCTCGACCTATCCTAATAGGAGGCGCAGCTCAAGTAATGTATTATTATAATATATAATATTTATTTAGTAAACGAGATAAGTGTATAAAGACCGCGGAGTCTGTTATATTATTGTTTTTGGGAATGGAGTTCCCTACCTTTGTCTACTCATACCAGCATAATTTGCTGACCCATGTTGCTTGTTTTGCACGTGGGTACGTATCCTTATGGAGCGTAGGCGGAGGAGAGCAGCAAGTTGGGTACGATCGAGAGCAACATCAGGAGGCTCGGGCTGGTCCAGTTGATCGAGAGGGAGTTTGAGATTTACAGGAGTTATCTTTCACAGTAGGTTTAGTTCTTCGATTCGTTGTTAGTTGATTACTCAAGTTTATTTCATTTATTGGATTATTATTGATTGGGGAAAACAATACCTCAGTAGAAGTTGTGAATTTTATTGTTGGAGTTGTTTAATTCGGTATTTGGAGTTTTTGGATTATATATGAAAATCATTGGGAGTTCAAATTATTTGTGTTGAAGTATTTGTCTTTAATGGTTATGGATTTTACCTTGTGCAAATGTTTATTTAGATTACTTTCCCGATCCTTTTTCCTCTTATTGGCTTATTGAGGGTAATTTTGTAAATTCTCTCTTTTTGCCAATTTTTGGATATTAGGGTCGTGACATATAGATTACTCGTGGTTTATCGATTATAGCTTTTATTAAAGTGATTAGTTACAGATATCATGTTTTATACTAAAGCATTATATGTATATTGAAATGATTTTATAAACAGAAAAGCTATCGAGGTTTTTATTGCATCTCTTTTCCAGGATGGGAAAAAATAGATGGATTTTGTATGTGGGATGTGAGATCCCAGTTGTATGTTGGTATGGTGTGAGGTTCTTGAATTGGGTATATGATCTGGGTGCTTACACGAACATATTATTATAGATCGGATTATAATCTCTTTGGCTTTGGCCCGGGTAGGGTAGCCATGAATAGGGGATAGTCTCTTCGGCTTTGGCCCGGGTAGGTAGCCGTGAAGAGGGGACTGGTTTGATGGTTGATAAATTCAGGGACTCGTCACAAATGCCAGATTAAATTAATTATTATTAAAAGACACCCTATATATTATATATATTGTATAACGGGGCGGTCTGGCAAGGGATCTGTGAATTCCTATAGAGAAGGAATTGTTGTAATATTCCGGAGACGACAGTTCTTTCTAGGATTACATACGCGTTGTTCACCTTTAGACGGTGAATGGGCACTTTCTAGAGGCGAACACTGTTGGATGTTTTCGGGAATTCCTCTTCTACCTTCCTGGATTACCATGCTTTTAGTGGTACGTTGTTGGTGCTTAGTGTGCTGTGGGGATACATGTTACCTCGAGGAGGTTTAGACGCGAGGGGTGAGAGTTAGTCCACTCCTGGACGTGTGTCAGGATTCTGTGCAGTCTGCAGTCGTCGAACGGTTGACCACCGTAAGTTAGGGACTCCTCGTATCAGGAGGCGTGGTCAAAGGGCCCACTTGAGCCCTAAAAGAGGGTTAGTGTCTTCGGACACAAAAACGGTAATCACTACCCGACCGGATAATCAGGAAAACAACGGTGCAGGTTCACACTGGAAAATCCTGAACCAAGATGATTTGCCTGGGCCTGGGGCTGGGGCTGAGTTCCAGTCGTATTCTCACTACTCTAATAGGATGCAGCTACCCGACTTATTGTATGGATGCATGGTTAGTATGATTACTATAAAAGGTAAAAGATTTGGCTTAAAAGTATTTACTTATTAAATTACTTATATTATTTATTATTGCAGTTAAAACCTGCATTATTTCAACTGTTTCGTATGGTTAATCGTCATGCATGATTAGATAGTATTTTGGAAATGTGAGTCACTACTGAGCAAGTGGAAATGCTCACCCTATCATTAACCATTTTAAGATAAACAGTTGCTCGAGGATATATGAGATTCAGCAGATATGGTTGTACAGAGATTACATGGGGAATTTGTATGAGTATTCGTGCGATAGATGTACTTAGTTTCTTTTGTATAGAAGTGATCGTAGATGTATTATCTATATTGTATTAAGTTATGTATTTCTAACGCTAATTATATATATGAATATCATTCAGAATCTTGTATTATTATATGATTATCATGGGTTGGGGTTTTCTAATGCCTCGAGATCTGACATGGAATCATGGGGATTCGTGTTATGATTTTGGGGCGTTACATATATACTACCAATTCAACCACTTCCTTTGCAATGTGGGACTAACACCTACTCATGGGTGTTACAATCCCACCACCTTAGAATAGAGCCATCATCGGCTCTACAGTACACTCAGTACAGTCCCAAAATCTTCCACGTTCCCTGCCAAGTGAGAGAAGTACCTGGCACTCACTGGGCCTTTCCAGCGTAGTTCCCATCTGCCACAGGCGACCCGTCGTCGGCTTTGATACTATCTGTAATGCCCCGAGATTTCGTCCTCGCTCATCTTGGTGCGTCGAGCACCATACCGCTCGCTAATGTCAATATTGTCCGCCTTTAGTCATTGCAGATATCCAACAGTAGAGGGTTTTGGATCAGGGCCCACCCATGTGGATTACCCCAAAAAGCCTTGACATTAGTTAGAGTATGGTTAAGCTCTATATACTACCAATACAACCACTTCTTTTGCAATGGGACTAAAACCAACTCATGGGTGTTACAATCCCACCACGTTAGAATAGAGCCGTCCTTGGCTCTACAGTACACTTAGTACAGTCCCAAAATCTCCGACGTTCCCTACCAAGTGAGACAAGTACCTGGCGCTCCCTGGGCCTTTCCGAGGTACTTCTTACCTGCAACAGGCGAACCGTCGTCTGCTCTGATACCAACTGTAGCGCCCCGGGATTTTGTCCTCGTTCATCCCGGTACGTCGAGCACCATACCACTCGCTAATGTCAATATTGTTCCCCTTTAGTTACTGCGGATATCCAGCACTAGAGGGCTTTGGATCAGGGACCACCCATGTGGATCACCCCAAAAAGCCTTGACATTAGTTAGTGTATGGTTAAGCTCTATATATACTACCAATACAACCACTTCCTTGGCACTGTGGGACTAACACCAACTCATGGGTGTTACAACCCCACCACCTTAGAAATAGAGCTGTCATTGGCTCTGCAGTACACTCAGTACAGTCCCAAAACGCTCTTTAGGTCGTGGTTGTAATATTTTCTAAAAGGTTGTGGAGCTAGCCTTGAGACTACTAAGGAACGACTCCTAAGGACGATTGAAACCCAAGGAGCGGTTTCCCCTTAGTCGACTTCAACTCGTCGTCTCCCCACTTTTGTGCGCTTGTTTGGCAATTTTACTTTTTAGCACAAAGTGGGAGGTAAGCATTCTCCTAACCCTCCTTGAATCCTCTACAAGAGGAGTTTCTGTAATGATTAGAATGACCTTGATTGTTGCTTGATTTTAATTCTGTTTTTACATTTTAAATCTGGACTGCAAGGTGGACCTGGCCTAAAAGTGAAACCTAATATCAATTGATAGCAATATCCTAAGCTTTAAAATTGAATCAACTAAAGCCATGTTATCACGATGTTCATTTAAGACATTGAGCAGAGATTTCAACTAGTACCGCGTGAACCATTCTTTGATTGGAGCACAAGCTAGGAATTGGGTCTCAAACCCCTACAGATTATGTCTGTAGAATCACTGTGGTTTATTAATTAGGGAACGTTGCTTACACACGAAAAACCTCCCACACTGGTAATTCATATAAGGGGAATTCACAACAGAAGCTTGGAAAGAACTCATTGACTTGGGTGAACACAACATTGAGTCAGTTTTTGAGCCCCATGTTAGATGTTTTTGAATGGTTAGGACTTATGTGGCATATGTAATGTACATGTTGCATGCATCTTAGATCAAGTAAAATCTTGTCCAAACCTGTTTCAATCTACACAAAGAGCACAACCACGGACCTCACTCCTTCTCTTGAGGAAAAGTTTAACGACTCAACTTCCATACCTTCTGAGGAAGAGTTCAACGACTCAACCTCACTTTCTGTAGTAACTCCTGCACCTATGGCTCAAGAAACTACCCTTCGGGATTACTTTTCACCTTTGGCCACAAGGCCACCTACCTGCATAGTCTTGCCCGAGACAACTGCAGATAGCTATAGCATTCACCCTCAGATTGTGGGCATGTTGCCTAAGTTCCATGGACTTCCACGAGAAAATCCATATCAGCACCTCAATAAGTTTCTGACCGTTCTTAATACTTTCAAGGAGAAACACTTGTCTGAAGAGGAAGTTAGCTTGAGATTGTTCCATTTTTCTCTTGAGGATCGTGCATCTCACTGGTTACTTGGCCTTCCTTCCAATTCTATTGACACCTGGGCTCAACTAAGCAAAAGGTTCTTGACCAAATTCTTTCCTATTACTAGAACTAATGATATTGTTGATGACACAGAAAAAGTTAGGATCATTTATAGTGGCCTTAATAATGTAACTAGAAACATGGTTGAAGGCATGAGCGGTGGAGACTTTCTTGATTATTCCACCGCCAAGGCTATGACATTCCTTGAAAAAATAGTTAATAATAGCCAGCAATGGGACTTACCTGGACATACCCCGAGAAACACTACCCCAGACCCATTTGATAAACCTAGAGGTATATATGAGGTCAAACCTGACCCCGAGCTTAAAACTTTACTTCATGGTTTAGCCAAACAGGTAGAAGCACTTTGAGTGTCCTTAAAGCCCACATCACCAATCATGAGTGCCTCCAGTCTCCAATGTGATGCTTGCCATGACCAAACCCATATTGCTGAATTCTGCCCTCTCCTTTATAATTCACCGGGAACTGAGGAAGCCTGTGTGTTTAACTACGTCGGGAGGACCAACTTTACTAAGGGCAATGCCACGTACCCATACATAGACCGCTCATCTGTCTTATTCCAATAATAATTATGCGGCTCCACCTGGTTTTAATAACTCCTATAGGCAACGTAGCAATGCCACGTATGTTGGTAATAATGATAATCGGAACAGGGTAACGGTCCCCCGTTACTCAAAAAATGCTCATCACATGAGTGGTTCCAGGGACCAGGTGCCAACCAATCAATCTGCCCCTCCTAGACCTCCCTTGAGGATGTGCTTGCACGTTTCATTCACCAGAAACAAGCGTCCATTGAGTCAAATGCCCAAGCCATCCTGAGGATTGAACAAAAACTTGATGAAAAGGGTAGATTTCCGGGACAGTCCATCCCGAACCCCAAGTGCAAGGAAGTTGCCTTGGTGAGGGAAACTCCATCTCCGTCTGTACTGCTTGCTGAAGTAAAATCGGTTTCCACCCTTAGGTGAGGTAAACAGGTTGATAATCAAGTAAATTATATACCAAGTCCTAATATTGCGACCCCGGTTACTTCTGCACCTGTTGCCCCACCTAAAGCTTCAACTAATGAGGCGACCACCTCTAAGCCGAAGAAGCCTGCCCGTGAGATTGTGGATCCTGCACGAACTTACAACCAGCCCGTGTCTTACCCCTAGAGACTCATAAGGTCTCTGAAGGAAGTCCAAGAAGGGGAGGTACTTGATGTGTTTAAACATATAAATATTAATATACCTTTCCTCACGGCTATTAAACAAATACCTTCCTATGCTCAGGTTTTGAAGGATTTGTGCACTGCCAAGAGAAAAACAAATGTGCCTAAAAACACGTTTGTGGCAGAAGAATTCTCTGCACTTGTCCAACATAACGGCGTGGTAAAATATAAAGACCCTGGTAAACCGACCATACCCTGCAAGCTTGGTGACAAGTTCATGGCAAAAGTTTTGCTAGACCTAGGAGCGAGTGTTAATCTTTTACATTACTCTTTGTACCTCAGCCTGGGTCTAACAAACTTAAAACCCACGACTATGTCTTTACAACTGGCCAACAGATCATTGAAAGTACCTAGAGGAATAGTTGAGGACCTATTAATTAAAGTGTCTGACTTTTACTATCCTGTTGACTTTGTGGTGTTGGATACTAATAGAGGCCAAAGGTGTTGCTAATGTCTAACCTCTAATCAAAAGATTATATTTTTATTGATTTCCCTTCTTGTGCCTGTATAAATTTGATGTCAAAGTAGACAAGTAACAAGCAAGGGTCGTACCCACCTAAGAGGGGGAGATCTTAGCTCAAACACAATAGAAAACAATGGTTAAGAAACACCAAGAGAATCAACAAATAAGATTTAAGATTGATTCTAACTTCCTACAGACAATAATAATAAATAAACCCTAACTTAAGAATATGGTAGAGATGTAAAGAAGATATATGATGACAAAGAGGGAAGAATCGGTATCCACAAACTAAATCATGCAAACATAACATGTTGTTCCTTCATGTTCAATCTATAATAATTAATTAGTCACCTCTCGGTTATTCCAACTAATCATTAATACCTATAATAATCAAGTAGTCACCTCTCAGCTATTCCACTAAATTAAAATGGGATTCTCTTATGCATGCTATTGAATATGTTTTATTAATCAAACCGTCACCTCTCAGCTATTCAATTTAATTAACTCAACATATTATTCATAACTAAATCATCACCACTTAGTTATTTGACTTAATTATTAAAGGGTTCCAATAAAAGATATCAACAGCAGACATGTAATAATCACCTCTCAGCTATTTCACTACACATCTTTAACCAAAATAAATAAAACCATTAAAGCTAGGTCTCCCTAACCCTAACAATAGTATTTTAACATCATGGATAACAATAACATGCAAATAATCATACTTACCTCAAATCGCGAATTAGAAGTAAATAAGCATTAAAAACTTTGAATCACAATGAACAATAAGAACAAACATGGTGCTTTTGCATCATCTAGAGTGCTTCAACCATCCCCCTAAGGAGATTTAGCTATTCATCCTTGATGATGACACCATGGAATAAATAAATAAATCACAAGACATCATAATGGAAAAGATAATGGAATTGATATTGATATTGAGTTTGATACAAAAGAAGAAGATGAACTTGTCTCTTCAATCTTCAATTCATAAAAAGCTACCTAAACCTTAGCTACTACTTCTCTTATATAGAAAATACAAAGTAGAATACTTGCATGCAAAGACTTCCAAATTAGGTGAAATTCATGGCTGCTTCTGTTTGTCTTCTAGAGGCATTAGGTCTTTAGCAAAAGCTAATTCTCTTGGGCTTAAGTTGTAGCTTGGACCGAGACCTTCAATTGGACAGCTCATGGGCCCAAATCAGACTTTTGGATCTCCTTGTAGAGTCTTTTTAAGTTTGGAATTTAAATAAAGCCCTAAATAGAAATTCTGAATTGTGGGCTCCGATAGGACCCGGTTTGGGCTGAGATTTGGACCGCCCCACTTTGACATAAAGTCAAGTCATCTGGTCTGACCGTGGGATGCCCTCAGCACGCAGATCTGTGGGTGCAAATATTAATTCTTCTTCCCTTGTGCAAATAATATTTTTTTGCTTGCTTTTCTTGACTTTTTGCGGGCTTTGACACAATATTCGCATTTCGGCTCATAAAACCTACATAATAGACAAGAAAGCACTAATCAATAAGCACTAATCAATAGACAAGAAAGCACTAATCAATAGATATAATACAATAATATAAACTAAGTGCTAGACAAACAAGGTGTTATTCGGGGGATAAATATACACTTTTGAGGACTGGTCATAGATCTTGTTTCATCCTTGCGTATTCCTAAATATAATAGGGATATTCGAGCCTTGTTGGGGTTGTTTGAGGTCAACGTGTAGATGGTAAGCCTCATGTCATATATTACTCGGTACCCATCATCCTTGGCCATCCATTTTTGGCCACCTCTAATGCTCTCATAAACTGTCGGAATATGGTTTTATGGTTCTCATTTTTGGGTCTATGACTGTTGAACTTAATATTTTTAAACTTGGCCAACAACCCCTTGATCTTTCCTTATCTGAAGATGTGTGCCTTCTTGACTCATTACCTTATGAAATGGTGCATAATTATTACCCTGAAGAACCGGTTGTTCATTGCCTTGCCATGCATAATGTTGACTTTGACATAGACCAATCTATTGCACAAACCAATGTTCTTCTTGATTTTGTGCCTATCTTTGAACCTAAAGACCCTGAGGCCCTTGATTCAGTTTGTAGCATTGATTCTAAGACCCAAGTTGAGACCATCACTCCACCTCCTGTTACTCTGAATCCTCTTCCTCCTGAGCTAAAATATGCTCATCTTGATTCAGATGGTAGTCATCCTGTTATTATTTCTTCATCTCTTACTACCGAACAGGAGAGTCAGCTTTTAGAAGTTATCCAAGAGGATCGTTCTGCCATTGCCTGGTCTATCCACGACATTAAAGGCATTAGCCCTTCTGTTTTTTCTCATCGTATTCATCTTGAGGACGATGCTAAAGTTTTTCGTGAACCTCAGACACGTCTTAACCCTGCGATGAAAAAAGTTGTTCGTGCTGAAATTCTTAAACTTCTGGATGCAAGTATGATTTACCCCATTTCTGACAGTCCCTGGGTTAGTTCTATTCATGTGGTTCCTAAGAAGGTCAACATGACTGTAATTACCAATGATAAGAACGAACAAGTTGCCACTAGAGTTTCAACCAAGTGGCGTGTTTGTATCGACTATAGAAAGCTTAATACAGTCACCCGGAAGGACCATTTTCCTCTTCCCTTCATAGACCAGATGTTGGAACGCCTGGCTGGTCATTCCTTCTATTGTTTCTTAGATGGTTACTTCGGTTATAATCAAATTCCTATCGCCCCTGAAGATCAAGAGAAGACAATTTTTACATGTCCTTTCGGCACTTTCGCTTATGCCCGTATGCCTTTCGGTCTGTGTAATGCACCTGCTACCTTCCAGAGGTGTATGTTACACATCTTTAGTGATATGGCAGAATGATTTATGGAGGTGTTTATGGATGACTTCTCCATATATGGTTCATTTTTTGAAGAGTGTCTTAGTCATCTTTCCTTAGTTTTTAAGCGTTGCATTGAGAAGAATTTGGTGCTTAACTGGGAAAAGTGCCATTTCATGGTTAGAAAGGGAATAGTTCTGGGTCATGTAGTCTCTCCTGAAGGTATCCAGGTTGTTAAAGCTAAAGTAGATTGATATAAGATATTTTGTGTACCTCACATCAAAAGATAGATTTGTATTGAATTTTCCTTCTTGTGCCTGTATAAATTAGTTATCAAAGTAGACAAGTAACAAGCAAGGGTCGTACCCACCTCAGAGGGGGAGATCTTAGCTCAAACACAATAGAAAACAATGGTTAAAGAACACCAAGGGAATCAATAATAAGATTGGAGATTGATTCTACTTCCTACAGACAATAATAAATAGTAAACCCTAACTTAAGAATATGGTAGAGATGAAAAGAAGATATATGATGACAAAGGGGGAGAGTTGGTATCCACTAACTAAATCATGCAAACATAACATGTTGTTCCTTCATGTTCAATCTATAATAATTAATTAGTCACCTCTCGGTTATTCAAACTAATCATTAATACCTATAATAATCAAGTAGTCACCTCTCAGCTATTCCACTTAACTAAAACGCGATTCTCTTATGCATGATATTGAATATGTCTTATTAATTAAACCGTCACCTCTCAGCTATTCAATCTAATTAATTTAACATATTAATTCATAAATAAACCGTCACCTCTCGGATATCAATTTAAATACAAAAGGGTTCCAATAAAAGATATATATTGCAAACATGTAATAATCACCTCTCAACTATTTCACTACACATCTACAATAAATATAAATACTACCATTAAAGCTAGGTCTCCATAAACCCTAACAATAATATTTTAACATCATGGATAACAATAACATGCAAATAATCAAACTTACCTCATATCGCGAATTATAAGTAAATAAGCATTAAGTATTTCGAATCACAATGAACAATAAGTACAAACATGGTGCTTTTGCATCATCTAGAGAGCTTCCACCCTCCCCCTAAGGAGATTTAGCTACTCATCCTTGATGATGAAACCAAAGAATAAATAAATAAATCACAAGACATCATAATGGAAAAGATAATGGAATTGATATTGAATATTGAATTTGATACAATGAAGAAGAAGATGAACTTTTCTTCAATGAAAGTTGATCTCAAATAATAACTAAAAGATACCTAAACCCTAGCTACTACTTCTCTTATATAGAAAATACAAAGTAGAATACTTGCATGCAAAGACTTCCAAACTAGGTCAAATTCGTGGCTGCTGCTGTTGGTCTTCTAGAGGCATTAGGTTTTTAGCTAAACCTAATTATCTTGGGCTTAAGTTGTAGTTGGGACCAAGACCTTCAGTTTGATAGCTCATGGGCCCAAATCCGACTTCTGGATCTTCTTGTGGAGCCTTTTTAAGTTTGGACTTAAATAAGGCCTAAAATAGAAATTCTGACTTGTGGGCTCCAATAGGACCCGGTTTGGGCTGAGATTTGCACCGCCCCACTTTGACATAAAGCCAAGTCAACTGGTCTGACCGTGGGGTGCCCTCAGCAGATCTTGTTGGTGCAAATATTAATTCTCCTTCCCATGTGCAAATAACACCTTTTTGCTTGCTTTTCTTGACTTTTCTTGCTTTTCTTAACACAATAATCTTCGCATTTCGGCTCATAAAACCTACACAATAGACAAGAAAGCACTAATCAATAGATATAACACAATAATATAAGCTAAGTGCTAGACAAACAAGATGTTATTCAGGGGATAAATATACATTTTTGAGGACTGATCATAGATCTTGTTTCATCCTTGCGTATTCCTAAGTCTATTAGGGATATTCGAGCCTTTTGGGCCATGCAGGATTCTATCGACGCTTTATCCAAGATTTTTCAAAGATAGCTCGCCTCTTAACCAATTTATTGCTTCAGGATGCACCTTTTGATTACACAAAAGAATGGAAGACTGCCTTTGAAAATCTTAAGACCACCATCACGACTGCACCCATCATTAGGTCGCCTGATTGGAGTAAACCCTTTAAGCTGATGTGCGATGCATCGAACTTTGTTGTTGGGGTTGTTTTAGGTCAACGTCTAGATGGTAAGCCCCATGTCATATATTATTCTAGCAAGACTCTCAATAATGTTCTACGTAATTATACTACGACTGAGAAAGAATTGTTAGCAATAGTATATGCTCTTGGTAAGTTTTGTTCCTACCTTTTAGGTACCCGTACTGTCATCTTCATGGATCAAGCTGCACTTAGATTCCTCCTTTCCAAGAAGGAAACTAAACAGCGACTTATTCGTTGGATTTTGTTGCTTCAAGAATTTGACATTGAAATTAAAGGTAAAAAAAGGGATCGAAAATGTAGTAGTTGACCACTTGTCTAGACTCGACCGTCCTGAGGATTCTAGTGTCATTTCTGAGAACTTTCCCGATGAGCTTCTTTTTGCAATTTCTGGGATGACCTTTATCTGTTTACTGTCCTGACCAGATTATTCGTCGTTGCATTCCCGACTGGGAGCAACAAGAGGTCCATAAGTTCTGCCATGAGCATGCTTGTGGTGGACATTTTAGTGCAAAAAAGATAACTGCTAAAGTTTTGTAGTGTGGTTTTTATTGGCCAACTCTGTTTAAGGACGCTCAAATGCATTGTACAGTCTACACTCGTTGTCAACAATTAGGAAAATCACTAGGCGACATATGATGCCTTTACAGCCAATTCTTCCTATAGAAGTTTTTGATGTATGGGGCATTGATTTCATGGGTCTTTTTCCTGGTTGTCATGGTTTTTTGTACATTCTGGTCGCAGTAGACTATGTTTCTAAAGGGATTAAGGTCATTCCCACAAGGCACCACGACCAAGAAACTGTAGTAAATTCTCAAAGGGTATATATTTGGCCGATTTGGTGCTCCCCGTGCGATCATTAGTGATGGGGGAGCCATTTATGCAATAAAGCTTTTCAAAAACTTGTCCAAAAGTATGGAGTAACTCATAAAGTGGCCCTTGCGTATCATCTGCAAACCAATGGCCAAGCTGAGGTTTCCAATAAAGAGATTAAAAACATTTTGCAAAAAAACAATTGACCCTGAAAAGGTTGATTGGTCTCCCTTTCGTCTTGTATTTGGAAAACCCTGTCACTTACTTGTAAAGCTTGAGCACCGAGGCAATGGCAAAGCTCAACTTTAATCTCGACCAGGCAGGTAAGAGGAGAAAACTCCAGCTTTCTAAGCTTGACGAACTTCAGAATAAAGCTTATGATCTTTCCAAGTCCTATAAAGCTAATACGAAAAAACTACATGATCGTCAGATCTTACGTAGAGATTTTCAAATTGCGGACAAAGTTTTACTGTATAACTCTCGCCTGCATTTATTTTCTGGTAAACTACAGTCTCGTTGGTCGGGTCCCTTTGTTGTGTCTGCAGTAACTCCTTATGGTGTTATTACATGTTTAAACCCTGCAGACAATTCTGAATTTCAAGTCAATGGTCAACGTCTTAAGTATTTCCATGAATTAAGGTCCCCTGAAGTTGAAGAAACTCTCTTAGAGGACCCTACTTATTTAGACTGACCTTTGACCTGCTGGTATCCGGACCCTCTCTTGCTCTGTTCTGTTGTCTCTTTTGAGAGATGTGGTTGAAAGTGCTGGGGCCATAGTCCACAAACTTTTACTGGCAGAGTATAATTGATCCAGTGCACGTTTTTCTCTTGAGCGTCACCACCAAACAGACTTGTGTCCCGCTCTGTTTGGGGGTGGGGAAGTCATTTCCCATCTTCTTTTAAGTATTGAGTATTTGACTTTAAAAGACTCTTTGTTGTATCTTAGACATCAGGATCTCGCGCATTCCACTCTAGCGTTTTATCTCTCTCGTATCTTTGTTTAGAGTAGCGTTTATCTAGGGTGTGAGTCCTGGTTATCCGCCTGTCTGGCTGAAGACATTAAACTTAGCGCTCCTGGGAGGCAGTCTTGTGTATCTTCTAAGCCCGATCGTGCTTTATTACTTTTATTTGTTGTCCGATTTAGTGGCTTTTTGGCTGATAAACTATCTTTTTTAAATCTGTGTGCTAGTTCTGTTTGGGGGTGGCCGCGGCCACCACTCTCTGTTGCGGTTTGTTTGGTTAAATAAATTATTATAATTTCAAATTTTAATTTAATTCAATCTTTGGAACTTCTAATATTTATTGCGCGGTTTTCGAAGTTATTTGACATCTTAATGGTACTTATATTCGCGAGAATATATTTATACATTATCACGGAATTTTTAAAATTAAATTTGAATTATTTCGTGGTTTTACGCATTCCGGGGGTAAAATTATCATTTCCACTAATTCTGGTAGTAGGGGGATGCGTCTTGGGGAAGTTACTGGTCTATATATACCTTTGGGTGTATTAGAAAAGTCCCAAGTCACTTTCATTCCTAGTCAAAACCAAGTCAACCAAAGTCAACCGAGTATCCTTCCTCTCCAGAACTCGACTCGAGTTCAGTTGTGTGCAAACAGAATTCGACTCGAGTTCATTTGTGTGCAAACAGAACTCGACTTGAGATTCGAGGTAGATCTATTTTCTCTCTCCTTCGATCTCCCTCATCTATGTTCCAAATTTCAATTTCTTGTAGGGTTTTGTTCCTCTCTGTATTCTCTTCATTTCTATATAAAAATCTGCTTCTATCATGCATCCTAGACAGAGATCTCGAGTAGTAGTTCGAGAACGCGATTATTCTCGTCTCTTCGACGATAATCGCTTTGGGAGTGGGTTTGTGGAGAGAATCTTTGCCCGAGGTTGGGATGTGCTCTTTGGCTCTGATTACAAGCTATTTGATCCTCAAATGGTTCGTCATTTTTACGAGTCAATGGAGTTGACCGATGAGGGTATTTTCGTCAATTGGGACGCCCACAATCGTTTTCTACTCTCGCCCGAGACCGTCTTTGTGGTCACGGTGCTCGAGCTTGACGAGGCTCCTCTCCAGCAGGAGGCTGCACTGGCGACCCCTGATGTCATGGAAGCTGTCTTAGTCGATGACTGGATGGCTCACCGGTATAGCAGCCATATCTCGATCGATGGCTCATTGGTTGAACACCAATGTCCTTGGGACGACGAGGACGAGTGAACTGTTTTCCGAGGGTATTCACATCCTGTGGCTTCTCCAGGAGGACCTCCATGGCTACTGCATGGTTCGTCGCCTGTTCCATACCATCACCAGTGCTTGAGCTACTTCTGCACCCCTTCCAAGCCTAGTGATGAGTATTCTGCGTTATTAGGAGGCGCCTCTTCCTTCTGCCCTGTCTTTGGAGTCGGTCGTCCATCTTGAGGTCTCCAACTCTGGATTGTCTGCCTGTCGACAGTCGTTGTAGAGCCCTCACGAGGAGGCGCCCATTCACTACAGGCCCAACGACTAGCGGGCGTTCGAGCTGATCCATACGAACGAGGAGCGGTTCCAGCTTCTCTGGAGGGGTATGGGAGAGATCATTGATGTCGTTGAGGACATCCAACGTCGTTTGGACGGCCAGGCGCAGCCTCGTCGGCAACGTGGTTGAGATTTTGTTTAGTCAGGCTATTGTAGTTTTTTATTTCATGTATTTTGTTTTATTCTAGTTCTTTGCAATTTTGTAATAAAATTTCAATCCTTGTACTTTATTTCAAAATATTAATGAAATGGATGAAATTTTAAAATTTCTAAACTTGTGTCCTTTTCTGAAATTTTTAGCCATTCCTGGGCTTTATTTCAAAAAATTTGAACCTGTGGAGTTATTTTCAAAATTTTCTGGTCCTAGGGACCTAAGTCCAAATATTTTTTTAAAAAAAAGGGTTAGGGTTTGATTTTTTGGAAACCCTAAGGAAATAGGCAATTTTTGGAGTCTTAATTGGGCTCCACCTCTTTTATTTTTGCTTATATATACCAAACTAGAGTTAGGAGACCGTAACTCAAATCAGAAAACTTTTTTATTTTTCTGGGACCGCTCAATCTCGAGTCGAGTTCCAGATAGGCATACCTGATCTCGAGTCGAGTTCTGGTCTGGCAGCAGTTTTTGCTTTGGTTTCTGTGCGGTTTTTCTCGATTTTCGTGCTGGTTTTTGGTATTTTCCTTTTTTTTTGCAATGGCTGATGTTCAGAATGAGTTGTGGATGCCTAGTGGCATGGATATTATCCCCGAGATGGATTTTTTTGGAATTATGGATAGTCCTTATGGAGCTTCTTTTCGGGATGGGATTTTGACAAAGGTTGGGAAGGTTTTCTTTATGATCCTACTGTTGTTTATTCCCCTTCTATGGTAAGAGACTTTTACCTCATGTTACCCTTTGCCGATGCTCTTCACTTTGATGGTTTCCAAGTTCATATGCATGGTTCCCTAGCGATTTTTAATGATATTGCCATCTCTCGTGCCATGGGTAATCCTTTTATCTTACAGCCTGTCTTGCCCTATCATAATTATGTTCGTGCGAATGATGTTGATGTCTTCGATAATTACCTTGATCACTTTGGTCCTTGTACATTTTCTTTCTATCCTATGGATTACCCTAATGTTGCACCTACTACTTGTCTTCCTGTTAATGTGGCTACTGTCGCTTTATGGGTTATGCGTAATTTATTGGGTGCTGAAAGGTTGGATTATGTCAATGATATTACTATGCATGCAATATATGGTATTGTTAAGGATTTTTATGCTCTTGACTTGTCCACCTGGATTTTAGATGGTATCCGAAATGTGTTCCAATTTGGTCAAGATAAGCTTGTTTTTCCTACTGCCATTTGTAAGGTTATCCTTAATAGCTATCCTGATTTTAGGGGAAGGTACAATGATTGGACTCACCTTATACCTATGGATCCAACTCATCGATATATTAGGAGAAGCCGCCTATTCACTTGGGTGCCTGATTCTGAGTATGTTGATTATCCTATCTTGTATAGGGATGATGAGTTTATGAATAATGGTGAGGATCCTTGGCATGTGATAAAGGATGTGTTAGTTGATTGGCGTGATAAGTTGGATAGCCTTCCTAAGAGTCAAGTTTGGAAACCAATTGTGTAAAGTAGGATTTTCCTTTATGTTGAGTCAGTCATTTATTTCAGCATATTTTATTTCAGTTGTGTTTAGTATGGAATTCCTTGTAATCTCTATTAATGTGGAGATAAGTTAGTTTGGCAGGAATTTATAAAGCGGTTTGATTTTTTAGTACATTCATGGTAATATCTTTCTATCTCTCTTTCCTATGCTTGGTATGAGCCTTGAGGACAAGGCAAATTTTTTGTTTGGGGGTGGGGAAGTATTACAATCCTTTTTGCAAAAGATTTTCAAACTTCTTTTTCCAGACTTGTGTAAAAATTCAAAATTTTTAAAAAACCAAAAAAATCTTTGTTACAAAGACTTTTCCAAAAGTTAGGATAAGTACACGATCAATGATGAATATAATGGTTGAATTCTATCTTTTTCAAGTTTAAGGACATTTATTGCTTCACCAAGTAGTTGAGTCTCATACTAAATTTGCATGAGCATAAGCATGGCATTCACTTGCATTTATGACAGATTACATGTGCAAATACAATTACACCTTGAGAAACTTGAGGAATAAGTGTGGAGACTTAACCCAGTGAGCTTTTGAGACCCGTCCTTTTCTTGGAGAGTTATTACATACAACTGGAGTCAAAAGACTCAACCTCTCAGTCTTGTCTGTTTTTAGTCTCATTTTTACAGTTAGCCTTGAGATGACATCAAGTGGGTGTAATATAAACTTGGGTCTTGTAGCTTATTCAAGATGTGATCACCATATCAATACTTGGAAATGATACAAAGACATTTAGTTAAACCCTGTTTACCTTATCCTACCTATGATGTTTTATCCCTTAGGTTGACCATTGTGGGCCTTTCTTATTACTTAGCCTTTTTTCTTTAGCCCATTATCCTTACACAACTACATTATGGGAGTAATTACCCTTAGAATGTTTAGGTCCTTTTAGGGGCCTAAACATGAGGATGATTATTTATGTGGTTACAAGAAGAAATGAGAAATACAAAAAAATCTCCAAACTAGTGAGATGAACCAAATATTGAAAATCAAAAAGTTTGAAGAATTCCAGAAAAGCCAGAATCTTCCAAAACTATTTCAAATTCAAAAAGAAAGGAAGATTCCAAAATATTGGCTAGAGCTTCATTGAATTTTTCCCAAAGAAGATGAGAAACACTTCTTCGCAAAAGAAAAATTCCAAACATTTCTCCAAGTGCTGTTATTACAAATCACAAGTATTGTAGGCCCGAATGTTCCAAAAATATTTCACAAAAGCCTTTTCCATTTATAGCCCTGTCATAGGCCAAGTTACAACCTATTACTGTCTTTTGTAGATCTAAGCTGATATGGTAGGATGTGGCGAGTAAGTGAGAAGGTGCTGAGGTGAAAAACCCGACATCTCAACGAGGCTAAATTTTCCATTCTTTGAGACTAAGTTCATTCCATTACACTAGTCCGTTCTTATTGATATATGTGGGATACTTGTCCATCTTCTTTCCTCACATAGAGGTAAAATGATAAACACCATCTCTGAGTGAATTTTATTTCTGAGTGTATGTCTGTGAGGCAGAAGTCAAAGCGACCTTTCCAATGGTGACTTAAGACCCGTGGTAGTATGGGTACATGCTTGTCTTCGATGCATTTTGAGATTGTTATGCTTAGTCATATTTTATATCATTTTTTCATGCATTTGTAGTACGCTATCTCATATGAACGGTTTTGCAATACTTATCCTTATTTTTTATATAACCATTTCTGAGGTAAATGGTGGAATATCTTGTACTTTGGATTAGTCATTGTAGTAAGTTTGTGGGTATCTTCTCTGAAAAACCCTCAGGAGACTATAACTCCTTCACTTGGAAAATCCTTGTGGTTGAAAGCCTTGATGCATATGGTTAATGCAATCACTCTAGTTTTACTTCTCTTTTGAGTCCTTAATTCTTTTCTTCTCACCTTTGTTTGAGGACAAGCAAAGTGTTGTTTCGGGGTATTTGATAAGTCCTCAAAAGTGTATATTTATCCCCCGAATAACACCTTGTTTGTTTAGCACTTAGCTTATATTATTGTGTTTTATCTATTGGTTAGTGCTTTCTTGTCATTTGTGTAGGTTTCATGAGCCGAAATGCGAATATTGTGTTAAAGCCCGCCAAAAGTCAAGAAAAGTAACCAAAAAGGTGTTATTTGCAGTAAGAAGGAGAATTGATATTTGCACCCACAGATCTGCTGAGGGCACCCCACGGTTGGTCCTGTTGACTTGACTTTATATCAAGGTGGGGCGGTCCGAATCTCAGCCCAAACCAGGTCCTATTGAAGCCCATAAATCAGAATTTCTATTTTAGGCCTTATTTAAAGTCCAATCTTAAAAAGGCTCTACAAGAAGATCCAGAAGTCTGATTTGGGCCCATTAGCTGTCCAATTGAAGGTCTTGGTCCAAGCTACAACTTAAGCCCAAGATAATTAGGTTTTGCTAAAAACCTAATGCCTCTAGAAGACCAACAACATCAGCCACGAATTTGACCTAATTTGGAAGTCTTTGTATGCAAGTAATAAGCTTTGTATTTACTATATAAGAGAAGTAGTAGCTAGGGTTTAGGTAGTTCATGTTGAAGAAGAAAAAGTTTGTATTGAACTCAATTCTTATTATCAATATCAATCCATTAACTTTTCCCTTATGATGTTTTGTTATTTATTTATTTATTTCTTGGTGTCATCATCAAGGATGAGTAGCTAAATTCCCTTAGGGGGATGGTTGAAGCACTGTAGATAATGCAAAAGCACCATGTTTGTTCTTAATGTTCATTGTGATTCAATTTCTTAATGCTTATTTATTTCAATTCTAGATAGAAGCAAACATGATTATTTATGTGTTATTGTTATCCATGTTGATTAAATACTATTGTTAGAGTATAGGGAGACCTAGCTATAATGGTTGTATTAGATTAATTAGAGATATGTGATGGAATAGCTGAGAGGTGACTATCATATATCTAGAATTAATCTCTTTTATTGGACCCCTTTTGTAATCAAATTGAATAGCTGAGAGGTGACGGTTTGATTATGAATTAATATATTGAGTTAATTGAATTGAATAGCTGAGAGGTGACGGTTTAATTAATGAGATATATTCAATAACACATATAAAGAATCCCGTTTTAATTGAGTGGAATAGCTGAGAAGTGAATACTTGATTATTATAGGTATTGATGATTAATTGGAATAGCTGAGATGACTAATTAATTGTTATAGATTGAACATGAAAGGATGACATGTTATGTTTGCATGATTTAGTTTGTGGATACCAACTTTTCCTCTATGTCATCATAAGTTCTTTTTTACATCTCTATCCATCTTCTTAAGTTAGTTTATTTGATTATTGTCTGTAGGAAGTAGAATCCAATCTCTCTCTTATTTGTGATTGACTTGGGGTTTCTTAACCATTGTTTTCTATTGTGTTTGAGCTAATATCTTCACCTTTGAGGTGGGTACAACCCTTGCTTGTTACTTGTCAACTTTGATAATCAATATCTACAGGCACAAGAAGGAACTTCAATAAAAATACAATCTTTTGATAGGTGGAGACACCAATTTCAATCTATCAGTATGCTATTTCTTTTGGAACGAAGAAGAATGAGGTGTTGGGGTATTTTGGGCTATGTCGTCGAGGGACATGCCTTTACTGGCAGGAAGTTCATGATAGGATTAAGGAACATTAAAGCCTAAATAGAGTTTCATTAATAGTTTTGCAAATAATCTAGATTGTCTAAATTAACTGCAGCAGAGCAAAAGTTTAACCAAACTCTAAAATCCAAACATGTATCAAGTTCTAGAATTTGACAGAAATTAAAATCATACAAAAAATTACTGATGGTGCTTTCCTAGGACAATGATTTTTTTTGACAAATAGGTAAGGTGGAACTCCTTTCAGCTTTTTTATTGGCTACCATTTTAACCTCTCTCGGGGTATAAGTACAATCTTACTGTAACTAAGTTGTTTCACACATCTATTCCATATATGTTTGATTTTCCATGACGCTTTTCCGCTTCACCTATATTGACATCTTGTTCTGACAAACTATAAAAGGAGGTGGTCCTACAAATGTATTACATTACATATTCCATATACAACTATACATTGAACTTAAACATTCAATGAACAGGCACACCACCTAAAAATAGAATTATCGAACAGTTTTAAACGGGAAGGAGAATATGTATTAATATTGTTGGTTGGCTTGCATGAGAGCTGTAGTGAAACTGAGCTCCCTCTTCCAGGTTACATAAAATCAGAACCTTAGAAAAGACTTGGATAGCGATTCTAATGAAGTCAACCATCAACTATATCTCATTGTCATCCTCGGTACTGTATTCTGGTGTATCATGAGTAATATTCTCTAAAACCACAACATATTGGAGCAAATAATCAAGAAATATGAGTTTGTTCTCATATCCTTCGCAAACTTGAAAAGAAACTGTTAAAAGACAATGATAAGTCAGTTGAACCCACTTCTCACTAAAACCTAACCAAGTAAATTAGCACTTGTAACTAATTCCAATGCATATCCTAAAGGGCACTGACATAATTTACCAACAGTTGTTTGTGCTAAAGTTAATCCAAAAACATTACCATAAAATCCAACTGGCAAAGATGGGTTAAACTTTGTATGTGCGTCTACAGAGAATGTTACATCTCCAGTTGCATGCAGTGACTTTATAAAACTTAGAACACATATTAAGGTGAGGTGTGTGGTATGTGATTTCATAGCCCTGTTATCTCTTTTGGAACGAAGAAGAATGAGGTGTTGGGCTATTTTGGGCTATGTCGTCGAGGGACATGCCTTTACTGGCAGGAAGTTCATCATAGGATTAAGGAACATTAAAGCCTAAATAGGGTTACATTAATAGCTTTGCAAATAATCTAGATTGTGTGACTTAACTGCAGCAGAGCAAAAGTTTAAGCAAACTCTAAAATCCACCCATGTATCAAGTTCTAGAATTTGACAGAAATTAAAATCATACAATAAATTACTGATGAGGCTTTTCTAGGACAATTATTTTTTTCACACATAGGTAAGGTGGAACTCCTTTCAACTTTTTTATTAGCTACCATTTTAACTTCTCTCGGGGTATAAGTACAATCTTATTGTAACTAAAGTAGTTTCACACATCTATTCAATATATGTTTGATTTTCCATGATGTTTTTCCACTTCACCAATATTGACATCTTGTTCTGACAAACTATAAAAGGAGGTGGTAAATGTATTACATTACATATTGCATATACAACTATACACTGAACTTCAACATTCAATGAACAGGCACACCACTTCAAAAAGGAATTATCGAACTGTTTTAAACGGAAAGGAGAATATGTATCAATATTGTTGGTTGGCTTGCATGAGAATTGTAGTGAAACTGAGCTCCCTCTTCCAGGTTACATAAAATCATAACCTTAGAAAAGACTTGGATAGCGATTCTAATGATGTCAATCATCAACTACATCTCATTGTCATCCTCTGTACCGTATTTTGATGTATCACGAGTAATATTCTCTAAAACCACAACATATTGGAGCAAATAATCAAGAAATATGAGTTTATTCTCATATCCTTCGCTATCTTGATTTCAATTGACTTCAAATGACCATACTGGCACTTCAATATTGATAATTGTTCTCTCCAGTCACTTCGATATTCCTTCATCAAAAGTTTCCTATCAACAAGAATTTCAAAATATTTCCAATCTAAAAATTGTATATCGTTGTTAATATAAAAGCATGATATATATTAATGATTGTACATTTTTTGTGATATATATTATAGAAATTGAAACTGAATCATTGCTAGGTTGGAAGATATGGCAATACCTGGGATCTGACTTGTGACCTCAAATAATGAACACCATTTATTAAAATAAACGTAAGAAACTCTTCTTCCTGAAAAAATAAGAAAACAAAGAAAAACACCATGAATAACTAGAGGGAACATCGAAAGTAAGTTGCAACCGGTAGCAAGCAATATTGATACCACATTAATGTTCCACAACAGTGGAATATAACAATAAAGTACTTAAATACAATCTAAAACTATGTATATATATTATATACAACAATACATACGTAAGCCATAAAAACTATGCATCGTTATTTTCAAATGTGAAAAATATTAGAATATTCTACTTCTTGTGTGTCATATGAAATAAAGGCAAGAGATGTCCTTAAGTCTTACGAAAAGTATTGATGCCATGGAATCATAAAAAGAAAGATAATAACGCAAAGAACTACATACCTTATATTCGTCACCAATTCATATCAACAACAATAATTGTAACATGATTACAACTTGAACCTAGAAGCCCTTGCGTGTCTTCTCTTGTAAGCTTGAGTTCTATCTGGTCCTCATATTTTATTTGAAGATGTATACTCTTTAAACCAAGTATTGTTCTTCCTCTTACTAGAGATGAAGATACGCGACTGAGTCCTAAGAGTATCCTTTATGTTATAAACTGATTTATCAACTTCAAACCAAGTATTCACGTCTTTTAGATTTGTCTGCTTCATCAGTAAACAAACACATAGTCAGTTGTTTGACTAATATTAAAAATATGAGGCCAACTAATGATTTAAATTTTCTGTTGTACAGCAACAAGTTTGGAGACACCATTCCTAGTCATTGGTTTTCCATTATCCTGTCAAATGAAAATCAACAAAGATAAGAGAAATTCTCCACTTTTAATATCCAAATCAACATTACGAACACGAGAATATGAAACTATGTAGTTGTTACAAAAAAAAAAAAAAAACAAAAAAAAAAGGACAAGTTACAAAAAGTTGCATTAACATGTGAAGAAGATTTTTATTACATCTTTCAACAAGAACCACCGATGTAAATGTTAGAGGATCGTCTACTGAATTATGGTTATAATGAACTTTTGATGGAGGTCTCATTTTAAATGAAATAAAGTGTGGAGTTGCGGACTCTTATTACATGTAGATTTTTCTTCACTCCCTACGTATTCTCATTTAAGATGAACTAAAGGGACTTTCCAATTTAACAAACTAAATTGTGTTTAATAAATGATTGACACATTCAAATGACATAAATGATATTTCAAGTCATCTGCATGTAAATTAAAAGTCCATTGAATGTTGGTCGAAAATTTTCATATCCATGATATAGGTCAGAACCATTTATTAACAAATACATAGAGTTAGATGCATTTCACATATTTTATTTACCTAAATACTATGGTAAATAAAATGTAACACAAAAAATGCATGAGATGTTGAGGAACACATAAAATTTATCGAACATATACAAAAAAGGTATATAACCTGAGTAGATGGTGAAGCATCTGGAGTCTTCACGACCACGGCTAGCTTTCCATTTGGGTCTAATCGACTGAATGTTACTGAATAAACAAAACTAAACTTAGATATTGAGACACATGATACAAAGGATATCATGAATTACAACACACTGGAAAAGTTAGATGAAACTTCATCAGGTAATGGTATTTTTTACTTTATTAAGATCAAAATAAAGTACATCTAAATGATAAAGGTCATGCATTAGTGAACTTTAGTTTTAAATATTTATATCTTTACTTTGTATGACTATCTCAACTTAACATCATATTTGTATGTGTGTGAGGTGAGTGTGAATAAATGCAATAATTTCACCGTATAATAAAAATATCCACACCTTCAGGCAATCTCATGAAAACAAAATATGTGAAGCCAGGTGGCATCCAACTACCACTAATAACAATTTCATGATGAAACAACCATATACACCAGGAAACAAAATCATGTACCACAACACAATTTGATAATACTAAGGAATTAACCAAAAGTTGGGGTTACCTATATCACCCACTTGTGATGACATATTTTGAGTGCATGGTGTTACCGCTTCCAACACATACATCCTACTATTATTTTTGGCCCAGAAACGAAATTGAAATATCCATACATGACCCTTTGCATTCTGGACAACATCTCCTTCTGGAACGGGTATTGTAGGCAAGTAAACCCGAATCATTGTGTAAACTTATCTTAATGAAACCAATCAACGTTAAAGACTTAATAAGAAATAAATAAATAATTCAATAATAGATATCAAGCTCTAATGGGTATATGTAAAAAAAAAAAAAAAAAAAAAAAATTATCCTCACAAACATGCTCATTTTGCGAGAAATTTTATATTAATAGGTCACTTGTTTTCCTTTAAATGAACGAGAGTTTACAAGATGTTAATGATGGAAGAATGCAAAATATAAAAATTGAATGAAAAATTACTATTTGTAATTATTTTTGAATGTAGGAAAATATATATAATAGAAAATATCAGTAAAATAGACTTTACCACAAAGTTGCAAAACAACCTTAGACATATAAATGATTTTACCAGAATAGATACCAAAAATACTAATAAAATATGTCAAGATCAATTGTATACATAACGAACATACTTCAGAATGAAGCGTACCTGGGATCATACTTTTGACCTCAAATAATGGGCTCCGATTAATAAAATTAACATAACGAACATTTTCTCCTGGCAAAAAATAGAGAGAAGAACTTGATGATTAACTAGAGGCACCGTTTAAACTAGAACAAGAATGTAATGCATAGTATATTTTATGTTTTTTTTTTTTTTTTGCTAAGAGATCTATTAAATGATATTAATCTTCGAAGGAGTTTCACCTCAACAGAAGAAAACAACTAAACTTGATCGATGTGTACTTTGATAAAAACAAAAAAATAAATACGTGAATCATAGATGGTAAAAACTATCTATATCGGATCATGGGTCGTCTACCCTCATCTTCATAACTAACTTTTTTATTACAATTTTTACTTTTTTTCTAAAGGTTATTTAATAAAAAGAAGAAATAATTAGAAGTTACAAACTATGCAACCTAAGATACTTACATCTTAATATACATTTTTTTTTATGATGAAATTCTAGTCTGATTTCAAATAAGCACATAGATATTTTTTGAAGATCGTCACATCTTAACATCATGGTAATCAAGGGAGTTTCTCCTTTCAAAATTAAGGGAATTTCCTTTCCAACAGTAAGTTGCATAGACTTACTATCTAATTGCTTTTATGCATTGTTAATTCAACTCTTTGAGAAATAATTGTATGTTGTTTGATTTAAAGATTTCACTACAGTAACTACAGTAAGAATCTTATACAAATGCCTAAATAATTTGCTACCCATATTAGATCTTGCAAAATAGTGTCTTGCCATTTTTACATCAACTCTCGAAAATATGATATTAGGTTTATTCATCGTCCTTGATACACA
This sequence comes from Aquilegia kansuensis, assembly GCA_020826895.1. Taxonomy (NCBI): domain Eukaryota; kingdom Viridiplantae; phylum Streptophyta; class Magnoliopsida; order Ranunculales; family Ranunculaceae; genus Aquilegia; species Aquilegia kansuensis. Next base: position 17,421,326 of record CM037010.1, on the reverse strand, counting down.
ATCTGATGTACATACAAACATCTGATTTTCAAAAACCAAGTACTTGAGATTTGGAGCATCAATATGTATAGTTTCATCTGATTTTCATATGACAACAATCTTTTAGTATATGGTAAATCAAACACAAAATCTTTCTATCGAAATACCCACAATGAGTTTTCAAAACGTGTTGTTTGAAAAACAATGAGTCAAGAAATTAAGTGAAGCGAAAGAGAAAGAAGTGGTTTTCTTAGCCATCAACACCCATCCCCAAGATCTTAAAAAGTAAACACGTAGTTGCATCATTTATAACGACACACCCCACTGATGTGGCAAAGGATAACATGGCTTCCACGTTTTGTTCATGTAAGGAAGTACTTAATTAATATTTATTTAAATGTATAATTAGAAAAATACAGCAAAACAAATGTCCAGGTTCATGAAATTGTGCGATAAATATGGTAAGGTCGGAACTTCAAAATTGAATTGTTGAAATAAAAATGTATATTGAATGTGAAAATAATTGTCAAGGAAGCTGAGAAAATGCCCTGGTACTATGTGTCATTCTTCATTTCGGACGCTTGACTTTGGAGTACTACCTTATTATTAAAAGTAAATATATTTTTGCTTAGAATGTTATGTGAATATTCAAAACGTAACTAATCTATTCTACCATTAATTATAAACCCAAATAAAATTCAGAGGCTTCAAGAGTAATTCTCAGTTATAATTAACTTAATACTGAAATACTCAAATAAGTCCATATTAACTAGTGCGTAAATATCTTATTACTTGTACGAAACAACATCTCAACCTTATATTGGTCGTTGATAATCTTGTAAGAATCAATGTTAAAAGTGAACACGTGCGGTGCAATTAATCGATTTACTAAGAATTAAATTTGGACAAACTGTTTTACCGAAGTTCGAAGCTTTTATTATATGTACACAAAATTAAACGGTCATTGATATTCTCATGCAGATCGAGGATAAACATTTGGACCTTATTGTCCATGAAATCTTTCTGTAGCAAAATCATAAACAACTTTTGTTGAATCTGACTCAAACCATATACATTTCCACCTTGTTTTTCTTTTGATTTTTCTGCTGCAGCTACTATAGCCTCTATTTCTGCTTAGTAGTTACTAGCATAGTCCAGTTTTTGTCATGACCCTAATATCAAAAGATTGGCAAAAAAATGAGTTTACATAATTACCCTCAAGATGCCAATAAAAGGAAACTAAATATCAAGATAGTAATCTAAACAACATATGCACAAGGTAAATGATCCATAAGCATTAAGAAACATTCTTCACCATAAATATTTTGAATATCAACAAATGTCCATAAATAATCCAAAACCTCCAAATACTGAATTAAACAACTTCAATTAATAAAATTTAACAATTCTTACTGAGGTAGTGTATTCCCCAATCATAATAATTCATGCAATGAAATAACCTCGAGTAATCAAATTAAATGACAAACGGATCTATGAACTAAACATACTTTAAAAGATAAACAATTCAGGTTATAAGCTCCTTCCCGATCCACTGTATCCACATGAGCCTCCTGGTGTTGTTCTCTATCGTTATCAACTCGCTACTCTTCTCTGCCTACACTGTACAAGGATACGTACCCACATGAAAAACAAACAACATGGGTCAGCATAAAGCTGGTATGAGTAGACAAGATTAGGGAACTCGTTTCCCAAAAACCATAACAATGGTAGGACTCCGCGGTCCTTACATGTGTACATATATATCTCATCAAATAAATAAAATAAACTTTTAATTATAATAATACATTACCTGAGTTGCACCTTCTATTAGGATAGGTCGAGTCCTGCAAGAAGTGTTAATTGACCTATCCTCCTGCAAAATAATATTAGTGCAATAATATATAATCCATGACATCTCAAATACTAAACATTATATCTCAAACAATACATTTGAACACTCCATCCAAACAACATTTCACAACCAATACCCAATCACTAGTACACCTCCCACGTGATGCACTCCACACATTTGTCATACCCACACTGCACCAATGTGCCTTGACCATGGTTAAGAACATCTACAAAGAAACCAAGACCCAAGTGGGTGCTCACATGCAAACTTTGGCTAGCCTCGACGTATGCCTAACTCATGATCTTTAAAAGCTCTTTTGAGCTTTCTAATGTGGCGCCCAGACTAACGCCGAAGGCTATAAATGTCTTTATGGTCAGTTCCGTAGGCTAGGCCGTCTAGAAAATACCCAGATATTTTAAATGTCAACCCACAGGATAAATCCTCTAGTGTGATATCTAATTTCCTTAACTTAATTCCACAGGTGGAGCAAATGTACTAATGCTTGGGTGACTATAATATCTAAATCAATCAAGCAATCACACAACACTTATCAAACAATCAAATTCAAAGTCCATTCCATACTCCTTTCCCATTTTCCAAATTCAATATATATCATCCATGCTATCGAGCCAATCCAAGGCATTTATCAATTACTTCCTCAAAATTCAGAAACAACATAATATACATTTTTCTCAATAGCCACTAAAATCATTAGCATACTTAGCCATACCAGAAACTACTATTTCTTTTCTCGGCAAAGGATAATTTGACCATTCCATTAAACACATTTAGTACTATACTACTAAAATCATAAAAATTCAATTGCCCAATATTTATTAAAATTATATATCACAGTATGTATATCCACACAAGAAAACCAACTGTACATTTGGTTCGACAAAATTGGCAGCCACTAATCAAACATTTAATTAAAACCATATTTTTAGCAAACCAAACTTATGAATTTCCAGCAGTTTATAATCTCATTAAATATAATAGTATACATACAATTAACACATTGTACTAAATCCACATCCTCATACCACATTTTCCAGAAAATTGTACTAAGATGCAAAGAATGCCAACGCTTTGCGAGCAACAATCATCACCATCCAAACGATCTCATCAACATTTTAGCCCCATGGCCATTCCACATGTGGAAGCTCGATATCATCGGCCCACTAGTCAAAGAGAAGAAATCTAAGAAGAGATTTGTCCTGGTCGCAATTTACTACTTTACTAGATGGATTGAGGACGTATCACTCATCAATGTCACACAATCAGATGTTCGAAAATTCCTTTGGGAAAACATCATCACTCGATTCGGCCTCCCAAAAAGGTTAATCACTCACAATGACACTCAGTTTGTTAGTAAAAAACATTAGAGCTTTCTATGAGGTGTGTAAAATCGAACACGCAAGCGGTACTCATAGAGTAATGGATAGGCCGAGGCCGCGAACAGGAAAATATTGGAAAATCTCAAAAAAAAACTTGATGAAAAAAAAAGACAAGTGGCCACAAGAGCTCAAAAACATTATCTGGGCGTACAAAACTACACCAAAGTTTTCAACATGAATATCCCATTTAGCTTGTGTTATGTGGAAGCATTATTACCTACCGAGCTCACATTCGGAACGACCAAGCCACTCCTGATCGACACAAAGTTGAACAACCACGTCTGGTCTTCCGGAGTCGATCTCTTAGAAGAACACAAAAATCACGCAACACCAAAACTCGAGCAGTATCAGCAGAGACTTAAGCGCACATATAATAAAAAAGTATGACCTCGAACATTTCAGCCTAGAGAGCTCGTACTCAGAAGAATGTTCCCTAACAAGAAAACGAAGAACGTTGGGAAACTTAAACCGAACTGGGAAGTACCTTATATCATATTGAAGGTCCAGAACAATGGAACATATCGACTCCAAGCACCAAAATGAGAAGACATCAAGAATCCCTAGAATGCTTTCCACTTGAATAAATTCTAGCATTAGAGTAAGCATTTTGTACAAAAACAAAATTTCAAAATTCAATAAAGCGAGCTCATTTTGCCTTCATTTCAGTTCATACATGATTGGCTGGATAACTGTTAGGTCGAAAGCGAATTGAACGTCGTAAACCTTCAATTATCTATACTCTAAACCCTTGAAAATTGCACGCGTGTTCAGTTGAACTCTATTCCTAAATAACACCACCTCTACTCAAGGTCATATCAATCACACGACCTGAGTAGCAAATAATTGAGCTCGATCTCAATTACAGCAAAGATTCTAAGTAATACCATTTCAATACTTCATCCACGATGAAGTACAATACTTAGAATATTATTTATGCATATGTATAGTCTTAACATATAATAGGTGAACTAGGCGAGCCACTCATGGTTAGGTCACAACTAATTCAACTATCTCACATTAAAAAAGACAAGGCAAGCTGAGGAGAAAAAATTGTAATTTTATTATCAAATTTATTTTGTCTAACTATTACACCAAAATGTTATCGGCTACAACATCATATCGCAAAATTCACTTACAATATCTTACACAAGTTACGGGCTTCAACTCATGACCTTAGCCTCTAGGATTCTAATCCTCATCTCCCGACCTACAAAGAAGAGAGCTAAAAATACACACAAGCCAATAGAGTAATTCAAAACATCAAGCAAATTTATTTCCATAGCATGCAAGGAGAAATATTTCAGTTCGTCTTACTTGCACCTGTTCATCTCGTCTACCTACCTTCTGAACGAGCTACCATGACTCCCTAGAAATTAGTCACCAAAAGAACAGGAGACTTGTCCAAAACAAAGAAAGTCTGAAAGTAAAAATGCCGAAAAGTAAAGATCGCAATCAACCTACCGGAGCAGATTGATCACTAATGTTTCAAGGCCACACGGCCGAAACTATGTCGCCAAGTACCAGCCTGATCGAAACCAAAGCTGATACAAGACTAATGTTTAAACGCTACCTAGGGCAACCAAAAAACCAGATGAAGAAATTGTTTGAAACCCTCACACCAATGAAGCAAAGATGAAGAAAAAGGGAAATTATTGATCAGCAACCAAGGCATGAACATTCTCGACCTGCATGGCCTCATCACCAACTCGAGCAGCATCAGGGCCCAACGAGGTGTCCTTCGACGAACTGGACTCAAGCTTGTCAATTGTCGGAGTCTCTTCTTCCATGGGTGAACCCAGATCCCTAAGCTGCTGCTAGAGCTTGGCACAATGTTGCTGCCATAAGATACCATTGTTCTCACAAGTCTCAGTAGCACAGTTAAGAGCTTCCTTCAACCGAATCACCTCATGACGTAGAGTAATCAATTCATTAACCTTCTCCTTTATCCTCAATTCAAGAAGGGGTATTTAGGTTTTAGTCACTATAAGTATATACTAATTAGGGCAATAGCATTTAAGTTCGATTAATTAGGTTTTGATCATTTGGTTTGATCCGAGTTATAAAAAAACCGGGTTTAACCGGATTTCTTTTTCAAATGGCTGAAATACCCTTGTAAAAGTCACCTGTTGTAGATGAATAACATGATAATTTAAAAGCTAAAATAAATCACAACAAAAATAAATAAAAAATACATGTCATTATCTGGACAACCCAGATGATAACAATCCAACGATTGTTCTTCATCTTTGTCTTCTTCCTTTCCTCTATCCCTCAGTTCACCGCCACCGCACAACACCACAGTCCACCACCACTACTATCACCGCTCTCTATTTCTCTCTACCAATTAACAATAACTAAACAAAAATAACTAAACAAATAATGAAATTATGGTTGACTGGAATCCATCAATTTCACTTCCAATAAATCCCAAATTCAAATCTTGAACAATATGAAATTCAATAGCAAAGATATGACCACCAAGCTTTGGATATTCAGGAACAACATCAAAAGCAAAAGAAGTAGAAAGAAAAAACTTTATCAACAGTTGAGTTCTTGAACTGAATTTGATTTGGATAGAAACCTCGACCAACTAGTCGACTTGTTGCATTTGTTAATCGAAGAATACTACTTTCAATCTCTGCAAGTACGTCCATATACAGTTATACTAGAATTCAATATTTTGAATACAGAGTATAAGAACACATCATCAAATTGAGAAAAAACAAAAATGGGTATGAATGAATGAAATTGGATGGTGGGGTATGCTGTAAAGAAGAAAACAAACCACATGGATTTTTGGTAGATTGCTTTGTTTGGATTAATTTCATTATCAAAGAAGAGGTAAATGGTGTTTTTCTTACAAAATATGTTGGTGTTGCAGGAGGTTTTAGAGGTGTTGGAGAAGACAAGCTTGATGCCTCATGTGGTCTTGTTAGATAGATGGATGGATTACAGTGAGGTTAATCCAGCCGTCCTAATGATGCCACGTGTCTCTACAAACAACTAACCCTCGTGCTTGTCACATGTATTTTAAGTGGGGGTATTTTAGCCATTTTAAAATATTATTTCGTTCAACTACCGGTTCGTGATCAAAACCTAATTAATCAAACTTAAGTGTTATTTCCCTAATTAATATATACATATAGTAACTAAAACCTAAATACCCCATTCAAGAATCACAACTTCATTACGAGTAGAGTGGAGCTGGTCGTTTACCCTCTTTAAGCCCAGGTCGGCTTGTGCCCTAGATTCAACAATGTCTCTCACTTCGTGGAACGTTGTGTTTAACTACAAGGCAAAGGAACAAGTATGTCAACAAGCCAAAACATTCAGTACCAAAAGAAATGTCAGAAGTCTTACTAGTGCAAGAAATAGTTAATTTTTAAGCACGTATGAACAAGGCTCTGACCCCTTACAGTCAAGTGGTCTGTATCCAAAACCATGGCCTCGTTAATAGCTCGGCAAACATAAGAATCAACAAGTGCATTGTCACTACTCAACACCTGAACGTCCTGACCCTGGCTATTCTTATAGCCAATGACCTGAAAGGAAAATAGTAGCGACATGATTACCTTTGCTAGATGACCGCCCTGAGGATTTGTGAGCGACCTTTTCCACAACATTGGTCGACTTAACGACCTCAGAAACCTTGATAACTGTTGGAGGAAGATCAAACTTAATGACACATATGTGCGCTCTCTTCTTACCCTTCGAGCTGACATTAAACTTTGGCACATTGGGTGGGGGTGAAATGACCTTAGCTCATTCCAGATCGATAACCTTGCCACTAGATCCAACCTTACTCTTCTCAACACCGACTTCTTCACACTAGCCATGCAATTCGATCTTAGAATCCTTTTTCTCTCTAGTTCTTCAACAACGCTCTTAGGACCTCCCTTTGGAGTAAAGCGATCTTTGAGATGAGGAAACAACCTAATCTTCCTTTCGTCCGACCAGGATGCAAAAACGTTCAAGTTCGCATCTAAATCAATGTTCTTAGAGAGAGAATCGCCATTGATAGTGATAAGAGCATAAAAGTCTTCATTAATACCTTTTGAATAACATTTTATTTACTCCTATATGCTTTAATGTCGCTTTTAGTCTTATTTTCAGGTTTATTATATTTTGCGGGCCTTAACTTTCACTAACTTGAAAGAAGGCCTAAAGTATCAAATATTGGGCTTAAGTTGATGGATTATGAATCAAAGTTGATAAAAGCTCCAAGTCCACCTCCTCAAGGACTTCAATACTAAAAAGGAAGTCCAAATCCAAAAGAAGGAAGACGTTGAAGCCAAAAAGGAAGCCACAACTGTATCAAGCTCAGAGAAGTATTTCCACCGAACCAATATTCCATTGGATAAAGTCAACATAGTCTAGGAGCAGCACGGAGTGGACGGCAGAAGACATTGACCCAAAAGTCAACAGTCAACTCGCCACCCCGCGAGTTGACTAGCTCCAAACCAATTCAATCTTGCACTGCCTTGACCGCAATGGGCTTTACACCATCCTAAGTCTATCCTATGGTCAAATTAATGTAATTAGATATGCCTTCAAGGCCAAACAGATATATACTCTAGAAAACTAGGGTTTTTAAGAGAAAAGAAGACATATCATACAATACAACTTAGTTTTCAACCTCTTGTATCTTGACGCAATAGTCTTCTTATTAGGTTTTTTAGGTTTAAGAGCAATAAAGGTATGTTTTTCCAATTGATGATGACTTGTTCTTCATCAATGGAAGGCTAAACCCTTAGGGGATAAGTAGCCTCCATTGATGAAACCATGATATTGAATTATAGTTTTTATGCTTGTTCTTTATTAAATCGTCTACATGCAAAATAATTTTAATAATACTTTCATATTGTCGTATCGAGAGAGAAGTAGTATGTTAGTTTATCATTTTTAGTGTTTTTGTATGTTTACCATGCCTACATGCTTAATACCTACAATACCCAAGAGGTGAGTACATAATAGGGTTTCAATATAAAATTGGATTGCTTAGAAGATGATATATGTACGTTTGTATGGGTGGAACCATATGATTGATTACTTAGCGTCTTGTCACTTTGGGCTTCATCCATTCCATTCCATTCATGAGGTGAACATGTCCCCTATTCCCTTTATTGATCTTATTCCGTTTTCGTAATCGTAGTTAGATTAAAATTAGTTAAAGTAGTTATATATATTCTCTACAAAATACTATGACATCTCTTTGGTAGCTTCTTTGTTTCTTCTTGATTAGAATGGATTGATACCCTTCCTTATCACTGTACTCGTATCATTGGAAGGATTATTGTTATAGTAGTATTAAGTCAACGACAACATCTCATCATTCATCGATCACATCAAGTTCACATTCGTTTCCATCTCAACCATACTCAATACCATTAGAACAGATAGTTGCAAGAAAAACAATTTGGTTACAAACAGGGGAGTAATTTACAATCTCAATAGGATGCAGCAGTAAACGACCAGAACTTACGATCATCAAACACATTACTAGTAACATGAAGTAAGCAAAGATTATCTCCGTCACTCAACGAGTCAACAACATAGGATCCTTGCACCAACCCTCACTGCTAACATGGGATTACTACTAATAGGGTGGATCACTTTTGGCTGGTTGTTTAAAGTTGAAATGACCTAACACATCAGTAATGGTGACCCTCCAATTAGGGAACCTATTCAGATCGTCAATCCCCTCATAGTTCTCTAGAACTCATGTACATATACTATTCATTTGGCAAGGAGCTCGCTTAATGGAATTTAGCAGCTCGACAACAAGTACAGAAAGGGGAAGTCTTAAGCCAGCTCGAAACTAAGCCAAAGTGAACACAACAAAATAAGGGTTATTATGATGATACGCAGTGGTCAGTGATAAGTGTCCAAAAGTGTTAATACACCCTCAAATCATGTACATTTGTCTTAAGTGTATCTTATAAAGTGATATGATTTGTGTAGTTTTGTTAGTTTTACTTCATTATAAACTTATACCATCAAGAAAGTCAAAAAGGGAGGAAAAGAGAAAAATAAATAAATAAATAAATAACAAAAAAATGACATTTTGAGCTCACAAAAACCTATGTTAGAGAACTTTGATTGAATATCCGAAAGTACCATTGGAAAGATCACAATGTAAACTTCAAGAATGGCAAAGAAAATTTCAGTTTGGAAAATGGAAAACATCTAAAGAAATGGTCAAAGTTTCAGCAGACTGCAGTTTCCAAGAGTCAGGAACAGGTTTCAGGCGACCAGTCAAGCCAAACCTGATGGCTCAACGCGAGTTGACTAAAAGTCAATTTTCTCCAAATGGATGGAAAATTGGTGGAGACATTCTAGAAGATTAAAGAAGCTATCTTCTGAAAGCCCAACCTCATAATGTTGGTCGAAATACCCTAAACTTATTTCCTAAGTTTTTCACACTTAGGAAATATATAAGCTAAGTTCTTGATGTATATAAGATAAGTTCTCCACGTTTTAGAGGCATGCTTTTATGAATATTTGTAGTATCAAACCCTATATTTAGTTTCATTAAGATGATGAAAAAGTTTCATTATGTTTATGGTAATATTTTAAAGTTTTTAATATTACATGTAATTTATCTTTTTTTAGTTAATATTTATTTATATATATAATCATATTTTTTTATTTTTCTCTACAACCATGATTCCATCTTCTTCCATCATGTTCAACTAAAGCCTCCATAGGGTGAAACCTACCTTCTAGGTAAGTTGATAATTTTTTTTATATATAAGTTGTGTTTCTATGCATGAAAAGGTAATTATTTTATTATTGAAAAGGTAATTAATTATTCATTGTTCTTCATTAAAAAAAAAAAAAAGATCTTTTAACATGTGTGTGACTTTTCACTACCTCATGTGCTTTAGTTAATTAATTTTGCATCGAGAGAAAAAAAATTAATTAATTTTGTCTTACTAATTATTAAAGCGGCTTGGCCGACTTGGAACGGTGAGCCAGTGTCACTCATAATTGGTCATTTTTCCCATAAATGACCCATTTGCCTTGAAGGGCACAAAATATTACATCATTAAGTCAATCTGACTAAATTGGGTAAATTTGATAATTTCAATATCTTATCGGGCTTATATGGCGCACAATATCAACCAGGCTCCTCAAATGAGATTGACTCACACCTATAATCATTACTCAACTGCCATCACCAAAATTTAAAATTGGGGCCACAAGACAACTTTTAGTTTGCAAAAGTAATAATAATTTATTCACATGCTCCCTTATTATATGAAGCTATAATCTGATGCACCACCTTCTTCTTTGTTCTACTACCCTAATAATTTTTCTTCCCAAAAATTTTCTGGAATCAAATCTATTATAATTAAAAAAGAATTGGAATATTTTTTACCCCAACTAATTTATATAGTTTTTAAATTTTTTTTATTCTTCGATTTTTTTTTTATATATATATAACTATTTATAATCAAATATTAAATTAATGTGTATTCATGGTGCTATTAATTAGTTTGTAATCTTAAGCAACACATCCCAACCGTATTTAGAGTTTTTTTTATGTTATACATCCAACGGATGTGCAATTTTACTTTCTTTGATGTATATCTATGATGAGAGGTCATAAGTCATTATTGTAAGCTTCGAAGCTCTTAACTTCTATTAAAAGAATTCTCTACAAAGGCATTAGTAGTAGCTTAAGGTAAGTAAGTTGTCTAGGCCGAGAGGAAGATGACTTATTCAACACCCCGGGTCGGCAGGTGGTTTGCCGAGGGGGTGGGTCTTATGACACGTAAGATGAGGATGTCCTGACATTGGAATATACAAGTCGACCCAATTCCGAGTCGTGAATTAAAACATGTTGCTTATTTTTATACTATATACTTCCTTCGTCCCATTTATATAGGCCACTTTGTTTTTTTCACACAGTTTAAGAATGTATCGTTAAGAATGCAAAAGTATTAAATTTGCATAGACATTTTCAAATTTACCCTTCACTTAATTCTTTCCATTAACATTCACAATTAATACAATTCACAACATTTTAGGCAATCACATATACCAACACAAGATAAATAAGGATCTATTAGCATAGGTGAAAAAATCGTTTAAGTCCGGATATCCGATCTGCCAAAAACCGGATTATTCCGCGAATATCCGACCTCCCATGTCGGATATGGGAGGTTTGGTAAATTCGAATGTGTCGGAATTTTTCGCGGATATTGGCGAATATTCGCGAAAAATTCGAAAAATTGGGAGGTTTTCTGCACTTTTCGTGTTTTTCTTCTGATTTCGATATATAAACTTATAAATTATAAGAAAAACATACATTACAAATTAAACACACGACAAATCATACAAGGAAGCTAAGGCCTATTACACAAGATAGTTTTACTCATAGGTGAAAAAATCGTAAATATCGGGCGGATATTCATAGAACTTTTATATGTTTCTAATACAAGAACTAAACACAAACAACCTCATTACAACTCAACCCATAGTTTTATTTTAATAATCAAAATAAAAGACATGCTAACCCCAGAATGATAGACGCCCCATGTCAAACCGATGAGCTTCGAGTCGCATACGTGTGGGGACGAACTCAGTATAGTAATATTCCCATGACATTGTTTGCTCGTACGACCTGAATTGGTCAATATGCATATCATATGCATCTTGATCCATACAATACGGAGCAAATGATCGATGAAATTTAATGATCGATGAAATTTAACTTTCTTTATATTATATCAATTGAGAGGGCCATGAAGTTCGTCGCGAAAGTTTCCAAACGTCTAGTGCCTTTTGGACCTTTTTTTGATAATCTCATCGAAAATTCTAGTTCGGGGGGATTAAAAATAAATGTGTTAATTTTATAATCGAAAATTTCATAAATTTCGATAAATATCGGTTTTTGCCGAATATTTCGTGAATATCCGATAAATTCCGAACGGCATGGGGTGTTTTAAAATCCGTTTATATGCCGTATGCCGTACCGATCCGATCTGCCAAAAACCGGAATATTTCGTGAATATCCGGTCGGCAAATTCAATTTTTTCACCTATGTCTATTAGTAAACTTACACACCCTATCACTTTGAAAATGGTAAAGTGGACTACATTTTGGGACCAAAAAAAAAGGCAAAGTGGCGTAAATAAAAGGGACAGAGGGAGTATTAGTTTATTTCTCAGCATACACGAATAAAAGGGAAACCTTAAAAACAACATTTGGTCTCGGCTCATTACTTACCTTTTGGGCCGATATTAGTCAACAAGCGATCTCCTAAAAATTAATCTCAATGTATTTAATTTGATCCAACACGTAAGTCAACCTGAATCCTAAGTGCCTCTTCACATATGCACAATTAACAACATAATGAAGATGACCATCATCACCTTCCACTAAAGCATCATCCTCACTATCATGACCATGAGGACCACTACTCCCAGAACTGACATCACCATCACCAACTCGCTCTTCTTCACGTGAAGAACTCTCTCCACTACCACTCCTAGTCCTTGATCTCTCCATTTCAATACTCATAAATTTCATTCTCACTATCATTAAAATGCTCATTTTGAGAGTCACCAGCTTCTAACATGATACTTGGAGAAAGGAAAATCAAAGAAAAACTAGAAAGGATGAAGAAAAAGGAGACTGGCCTCTAAAATTCACCCAAGACTCCAAGTCGCAATAGCAAATGAGCAGCACCTCGAGAGCAATAAAACACTGAAGAAGATTCAAGAAACAAAATATTACTTATATAGCCAAAGGAGACGAATTCAAGTTGTAGATGGAGATCTGACCAACGGTCCAGATCAAACAAAGAAGGGCAACACGTTTAAAGTTATTTCCCACAAACGTGATCCTTCGTATCCACCGTTAGATCTTACACGCGCATGTCAGCCGCATGGAATAGACAGAAAATGTGTTGCAGTTGCCATATTCATTACCCTTGACCAGCTCGAGGAAACCTCTCTACTTCCCCATGAAGCGCAATGATTTTGCCAAACAACAATGCATGCCAAACACGTGTCCCTAACAACAAAACATGGTCGTGTCTGAGCTATGTTGGGGGCTCCCAATATGCACATAATTCTTTTCAGCTCGATCCTCTATCGACCAAAAAAGAGGGGGCTTATTTAGGGGTACTACATACAAAAATAAATCACATGATGACATGTGGCACCACAACAATCACAGCTTGCCCCACAACATTCGCGACCTCATATGACTCGACCAGATCACAAGTCAGCTTGGAGCATATGACCGTTAGCGACCTCATTTCAGACATGTGCGCTAATTCATTGTACAAGTGTAACTGTTCCGTTACACATTAATTGTTAGCCTTTATCCAATTAATGTCTAACGAAGTATCTACATGGTTCCATGATCAACGCCCTTCCACCTTCCATAAAACCCAACATAATTATGAAGACTTGATCTCAAAGTTCCATCCCCGAGCTAGAATACATAGGAAATCTCGATTTCACGAGGTGAAGCCACTCTCGACCTCAACATTCTCTCTTAGTCACATAATCCGCGACCTGACCCTACTTGATGCATTAATCTGAAAACAGGTTAATACAGAAACCTATAGGAAACTGCTAAGGCTAATGGGCCTAACGTCTGACAAAAGGAAAGATTGGTTTTTGTAGGGTTAATGCCAAAGACCACTTCTTCAAGTTCCTCTGGGGTATTAGATGGTTCAATGATAACAACATTATCTTCATTAGACACTAGGGGAGGGGGGTGTAACCTAAAAGGTGGTTCTAGATTACAACTTTGGGAATGAAATTAGTTGATCTTGGAAGAAGGAGACAACTAGTTTATGGATTTGTTCTGCTAGAAAAATAGACATTGGCACTTGTATATCTTCTTTTGGCTTTAAGATTGACATGAAAGAAACTTGTGTTCCCATGCTCTTCCAAGAGCTATTTTCACCTAACTTCTCTTTCTAAAATTGTTCTCCTTGATTGAGAGCAAGTTGGTATTTAGCTTCTAAAACTGTTCCTCATTCAAGGTTGGAATCTTACAAACACATTGAACTAAAAAGACACCAAAAACCTATTTCGTTCTTCCTGCCTTCTTTCTTTTTAAATAATTGTATCACTATCGATTTCTTCACCGATCATTCTAATTCTTTTATCATTTATTCTATTTCAACTTCTTCCTCCACGGTCCATTCAACCCAACACAACCAATACAACTAGGGCAGGAAACGGATCGGATATGGAGCAAATATATATGTAGTATTCCAAATTTATATCCGAATTTTTTTAGTATATCCTTTTTTATATCAGTATTCGAGTCGGATTGAATTATTCATATCATATTCGTATTCGATTATCTAAATTTGGATGCGATAATCTATTTTTTATTCGGATCGAATACCTCAATTTGTATGCGGTTCGTATTTTTGTAACTAAAATTCTAAATTTGGAAATTTATAATGAAAAGTTTCTTAGTAACTCCATCAGATCCATTCAAGAATAATGAGTACACCAAATCACCAATGATATATTAAAAGTTTTCACTAATACAAGTACTTAAATAATTTGAACTACCAAAAATGACCATATTAGCTCCATAAAAATGTTATATTACTTTTATGAAAGTATCAATCTCGATATATCCGAATTTTATCCGTATCGTATCCGTATTCAGACCAGTCAAAATATCATAACCGTATCCGAATTCAGAAACAGATAAATTTTTTATATCATATCCTTTCTATTCAAATTTCGGTCGGTCGGATATTCGAATATATCCAACCTGATTTCTTCCCCTCAATACAACCCACCTTAATATGGGCCAACTTTTGAGTCCAAAAACCATGTCTATAACTAAAAAGTGTCTCACCATCTACATATCTATATAATAGCTAGATCCATACGATCCCATATTCTCTCTCCTACGTGGCATCTTAAATGATCTCCAAGCTCTTACAATTTTTTTCATATAATTAGTTACTTTAATAGTTTTATAACTAATTTTAATTTTTCTCTACATTTTTTCTCCATTTTCCACTAAACAAAAAATTTTCTACACTTTTTATCCACTCTCCCATTAAGCACAAACCTTTCAAATCAAAATCAAAACACAAAAATTAGCCAAAAACAAAAATTAATCAAACATAAATAATACGGACGGTCTAATGAAACTCTTTCTCATACCCTAGTGCGTAGTGCGGTTCCCGAGCTTGATTAGTTACTTAGCTCTATAACTAATTTGTGTTTTTCTTTACATTTCTTCTCAATTTTTATTAAACAAAAAATCTGTATACTTTTTATCCACTCTCCCACCAAGCATAAACCTTTGGAGTCAAAATCAAATCACAAAAAATAGCCAAAACATAAATTAATCAAACATAAGTAATACATGTTGTGTCGTCTAACGGAGCTCTTTCTTTCTTTCTTGTACCCGGCGTAGCGCGGGTTCCCCAGCTTGTTTGCTTTTAATTCTTGTGTAACTTAGAACGTGAAATACAGTTGTACAGTAGTGAAGACTGAAGAGAGTAGAGAGGAAGAAGAGAAGAACAGAAGCATGAAATTCAAAGCATTCCTTACTGATAATGGAGTCTCTCTACTTAAGAAGAGTGAGTATTTATATATTAATTAATCATATTTAAAAAATTTCTTAGATTTGTTTTTCAACTTTTATTAAAATTTATTATTAATGTAATGGAAAAACAAAGGGTTTTTACCGGCTTTGGACAAGATGGGAAGGATTTGCCACTTATATCTGACTAAAGATCATGCATTTTTTCTTCACAATCTACTCAATGGTGATGGGGTTCAATCAATTGCTCAATTCCGTAAAGAATCACTTTTCGAAGATTACCGAATTTCTAGCCAAAATGATGATCGCATTGCCTTTACTATTGATCTTGGTCTACTTCATCGTGCTCTCCGTAGTAGTGTCAGTGTATGTGGTCATGTCACCACTGCTACTAACCGCTTGCAGGTCAAGCTTGTCAAGAAGCTTACTCATAATTCTCAACAACCCATGCCTTTCCTCACTTTTGAAAGCAAGGTAACTTCATCCCTCCATGTGTTTGTTTAAATGCCACAATGCTGTTATATTTGTTTTTTTGTTATAAGGATTATTATGATGTCCAATACCATATGCCATGAGTCCAATGTCCATTTATGGCTTATATAAGAGGAGCGACATTGATTCATGTTCTATTTGTTTGCAGATATCACTCAAAAGTTCAGTTCATTTCAATTTTGTAAAATGTTTTAATTGATATTAAAAAACTTTGAAATTACATGATAAATTGATAATATTGATGATCTGTATGGTTTTAAGATCATCCTTCATCTCCAATATAAGACTTTCATTGGAGACATTTGTGTCAAAGCAATGTTGGATGCTACAAAGGTCGAATTTCATATATAGATGTTTATATAATCAAAGTACAATGCCTGTTTCCAAAATCTGCTAAATATTATTTGAAAAATCTACAAAGATGATTGTAACTGTAAACATCAACCAATCACATTTATTGCCAATGCATAGTCTACGTGTCTAGACATATTTATCGCTGATGCATAGTCTTTATACTTAAATCAAGGCTAACTCATTCCATTTCTTTATGAAGGGTTACAAATCTGCAGTAATCCAAGATGTTCCTATTTCCAAGCCACTGTCTAGAGTTGATGTTGTGGAACTTCAATCTGCGATTGACATGGCCCAGGATCTACCCCAAACTCTAGTTCAGGGACCCGATCTACATCAGCTGCAAAGCTTTGTGGATCGTCTCAAGCATGTTGGCGACTTGCTTCATATTACCATAACTCAGTACGGGGATTTACATTTACAACTCTTGAATACTCTTACCACTCTTGGTGTTGAGTTCCGCAAATTACCAGTAGTTGGTGTTCAGGGTAAGTACTATTTACTTCCTCACTGATGAGACTTTGCCGGATTATATAACACAGATGATGATTTCTGCTTCTGCTGATTTCGACGTACTTATAACCATTCATTAATATATCCCTCAGCGCATGTTCCGTCTGGCGATCAAAACATGACTGCACAATCTCGTACCAAATACGCAGTGGAGAAGGGAGAAGCTCTTTCTGTGGTATGTATTTTAAATTTTTGTTGCATTGCAATGCAAACTTTATGGTTTCTGCTGTTTCTCTACTTTTTAAGGTCCACTGAGTCTTAAACATATCGGACCCATAATTCCAATTGCAGCCTAAGTCCAACACATGAGGGCCAAATTTTGATAAACTACAGTACAATCCAAATTAAAACCTTTCGCCTTTCGTTTTTGCCAAGGGTTTTGAGAACAAAAGAAATTCCAATTAATAAATTTACGATGAACATTAAAAATAGACGGAGTTGAAGAAAACAGAATTTAAAATTATCCTTGGTTCATCACATCATATTAACACTTGGTTTTATTAGTCAACAAATCACTTATAGGATTCTTGACCAAACACCACACAGATTAAACCTTGTTGCTATAGATTAAACCTTTACCTCAGAACCCTTCATTACTAAAAAAATCCCAATCAAATAATGAGTTGGAGGGTCGTGGTCCACAAATCCAGTTCAAACCGTGCAGAAGGGACTTTTTCCATTAGCTTTACCGAATTTGTACTCTAAACATAAGTTTTATTATATTTATAAGCTTACAATTAACATAAAAAATGGACGAAGTTGAAAAAGACGGAACTTAAAACAAGCCATGATTCATGGCTTCCCATCGACTACTTGGTTTTATATGTCTTCAAATCAACTATCCAACCCTTGACCAAACACTACGCAGATTAAACCTTTTTTCCAAGGGTTTTGAGGGCAAACCCCTTCATTACTAAAAAAGTCCAATCAAAGAATTAGTTGGAGCATCGTGGTCCACAAAACCAGTAAGAGTCCTTGCAGAATCAACTTTTTCCTATAGCTGTACCCTAGAATATATACTGTAACACAGGTGTTATTATACTTGTAAGTTTACGATTAACATACAAAATAGACAAAGTTGAAGAAAATGGAACTTAATACATGCCATGATTCACCACTTCCCATTGACTACTTGGTTTTATTTGTCCTCAAATCACCTATCTGACCCTTGACCAAACACTACACAGATTAAACCTCGTTGCTATACATACTTCCTTTCTTCTGCATCTCATAAGTCATAATCATTGGATCCCTGTCATTCTAAAGGTACCATGGAGTATCAACCACTGTGCTTTCTTCTTAATTCAACTTCACATTACTATTTCACTGATTTGGGGTCATGGCACAGTAGTTTAGTTAGTTTGGGCTTTGGCGGCTCTGCTTGTATCCTAACTTTCCAGAGGATCCGCAACTTTAAATCTTAGATGTCAACGATAAATATAATTAGTACATAGAGATGCATATGTTCCCCAACCATATTCATTTTTTAGGTTTTAAACGATTTCAAACACAGTTTATACGACCATATTGGCAAGATGTCATTGAACCATCTATGGCTTCATTGACAGGCTGATTGTATTGACTTCAAATTGCTTATTTGAGCCAAGATAAGTTTGTATATTGTAGTATTTATTGATGCCATCTGACCAACAACATGCTTCTAATATTTTGATAACTTTTCTAACTTGTGTCTTTTCTTTTAGGAACATCTAATTTTATATCTTAATCGCGTATACACTTACGTCTCGACTGATATTGGTGAACGCTTTAAAACAGTTATTGACGAACACTTCGAAACAGTTAAATGACCTCTATTGCGTCTAGCAAGAGTTTGGTTACTTTACCGTGTAGGCAACAATTTTATACGTAGTTTCAAAGTGTCAGCTTAACTTATAGCTAATTAGCAGTCATATTCAAACATTATGGCCTTGCTTGGTTACCCTGCAAAAATTTACCTAAAATTTAGTCTAATTTAATAAGCTCGAAACACTTGACAAGTGGTTTTATGAACAAATTTTATACAAAAGTTTGGTGTTATTTCAAAAGTGCAAAGATTTTACACCTTTTTCTAATAATTTTGGTAGTGGACCATCTCTAATTACCTCATGCTTAAGTATAAATTAGGTGGGGGACCAATATGGTTTAAGCTAAACTAGGTGGGGGACCATTTAAATGAAAGAATAGATTAACGAGGGACCACTCTAATGATAGATGGGTAAATATTTGCATTTTTTGCTGCCCAAACAAGCAGGGCCTATATTGAAACTTTAATCCTTCTGAGGCAAAAGTCACAAAACAAAGGTCTATGGATATGAATATTTGGTTAAAAATGGATTTTGTTTTTATACTTCTTTCTTAATTACTGTAAATGGGGTTCTAGAGTCCAATCTCAGATTCTCAGCTCTCTATGTTCAATCTTTCTTCTGGGAGTGCACCTTAATTAAACATTGGCAGCCTCAGAAAAAGAAGATAAAAATATCATTAGGTTTTGTCTCTTGTGCATGCCATATTACGACTCCATCTGTTAGTCATACTCTTATCCATTACCCTTTCTCGTGAAGGGTTTAGTCCTACTTCTCGTGTCTTGAGTAGGTAGTTCTAGGTTTATTGCAGGAGTTTGTCCCTTCTTGGTTCTCGAGGATGAGCTCCTGGTAGGGAGGAGACTATAGTGCTGTTATGTAGGGCATCTAACTAGAGTGAAACAAATGGTACTTTGAGGACATAAGTGTTATCTTTTGAGGAAATGATCTATTATCTTTTCATTCATCTTCAGGTTTGAAGATGTATTATTCGACTTGTGTATATAGATGTGGTAGGTTGAGTATGTGTGCAATGGAGTTAACCAGTTCTGTGGTTTTTATCCTTTTTTTTAGTATTCAGTGGGTAGGACATCTTGGCTTACAAGCTTTACCCATAAACAAAAACATAGCGACGTAGCTGATGTTGTAGATTGGAGAGAAAGTGATGAGGAAGCAATCCCTTCGAGAAGCAAGTAACTATGACGAGTATATTCCTTATCCAAATTTACCCACAAAAATTTTCTTTTCATGTTAAAATAGTTCAGTAGGGTGGGGTCACTGGAGTAATGGGCCATATTACCAAGGAACTCGTGCCAGTCAACTAGCCACTTCTCAGGAAACCTGTTCCCGTTTCATAGGGAGATTTTTTTCCCTGAACATATGGAACTTCATTCATCTACATTACGGTTTAATTTATTGTTGATAGCAATAAATAATCTTGAAACTGTTGCTAGATGTTAATAGTTACAACCTTTTCTTAGCCTGATTTGCATGTAGATATATGCTGTACTTCTTCCATGTTGTTTTTCACATCATTTTTTTCCCGCCAACTATGGTATGGTCTACATTGGACGTAAATCATTCTAATAGTAGTCTTTGTACACACAAATCCATTACGAAGGCACATTAGTAGTAGCTTCTGGCGAATATGTGATAAACACAAGTCTTTATTACGTGCTTGAAATATACAGATGGAATAATTGTTTTAGAAGAAAAGGCTTGTATACCTTGGGGGGGGGGGGGGACTTTGGTAATTTTCTATTATTCTACTACATATTTTCGGGTACAAAATTTTTTCTAATGAAAAATACAGTATTATATCTTCTTATTCAGTGTCTTTTACTAAATTTGCCTCACAATTTAAGCATTTTATAATATCCTTTTAAGAAGATCTTGCACAAGATCAATTAGTATTTATATTTTATATGTACTCTCACAAAATGAGAAGTTGTACTGTCTTCTATATCTTTCTCAGAAATAATATTCTTAACAACCCTTTCTTGTGCGTTCTCTCTTTTCTTTTCTCCCTCTACCAATATCGCTTTCATGTTCATCAACTCACATTTATTCAAATTTTAAACCACATCTTAAGGTTATAGTAGTAGCATTATTTTAATGTACGCATTCATTTACGTCATTTTGTATTGGGCTTTAATTTACATGGTCATATCTAATATAAATTTCAATTAACTTTGTTTAATGTTGAATAATCTTTTGCAATAAGATTTTGATTTATACTATTTTGCTCCCCTACCCCAAGTTTCTGGATCGACCATTGCTTGTATGTATTCCCAAGAACAATGTTTGACTTGACACAGAAAAAGCAGAATACCGCAAGCAAAAATTTGTAAAATCCGAATGAAAATAAGAGATAAACCATACCCTTAAGATAAATAAAACGTTGTACTATTTAGAGACTGCATTGTGAAATATGCCAAAGGAATACATTCAAAGCCAGATGGTACACAAACTTAGACAGATCTAGCATGAGTTTTATTGCTCTAGTTTTTTTTTTCACTCACATTCACTCGTGTTGTCATACTATGCACTCGTCCCTTTAGGTTGTGCTGAGAACTTCTAGGGTTTACAGTTACATGTTTTCCAGCATCAAAAGTAGTTGACTTCAAACAGAGAAGCAAATACAACGAAAAGAAAATTGTAAATCTGAGTGAAGATAAGAGACAAACCCCACACAGATGCAGTTAGAGGTCAGGTGCTAAAAGTTCAGTTTTCTAGTTACTTCCTTTGTCTGAGGATAACTTTGATCAAGTGGCAACAGTCGTGGAATCTTAGTTTGATCCCTATTTGGGAGTCTTTACCGGGGGTATTTTGACGCAAACTGGATAATTTAACATTACAACTCACAATTGAGGGCAATTTGACCAGTTTTGAAGTATAAATCAATTGAGTGAAAATTGAACCTTAATTAGTATATTTATACCTCGTTTTTAATAATATCTATCATAGTTTATCTTATATGATAAAAACAAAAAAAACCCGAACAGGGCTTGGAGCTCATGCGACTTCAGCACCTTGGCCTAGTATACTTCTAGGCGCTCTAGGTGCACCTAGTGCATAGTTGCAGACCCCAGGAGAGCCTAGCACACCTTAGACTGTATAGTCCCAAGCCTTAATATAAACCTAAGTCACAATGACACAGGTACGAGTGTTGGTGTCCAACATGGGTACCAAGTGTATGACACAACATTTTGAAAGCACTTCAGTCTGGGACACACATATCTTTAAATCAGTTATTTTGTATCTCAGAATTGTAGTGTACCCATGTGGTATAGAATAAATCAGTACCATAAAGTTTGGATTATGTTAATCCTTTGTACTGTGGACCAAGGTAGTCAAGGCACCTAGGCGCAGGCAAGGCGCAATACCATTTTTGTGCCTTAGACACAAGGCTTGCCTTATAAATTTGGCATAATCAAATAAAAAAAATATCCATTAAGAAAATATATATACAATGTTTATAATTTTTTTTTTTCTAAATGTCAACGATATTTTAGAAACTTAAAAATGATACTTGACAATAGTTTACTAGCAAAGATCAAATTATAAAATGTCCCCAAATAATAGTGTTCGAATACTAAGTAATTTAAAACAAACTTCGATTATAATAAACAATTCGACAAATAAATGTCTTGCTAGTTACAACAAAACTTCATTTCCAAGCCTTATATAAATAAAAAACTTATCTATTAACAAGCTTCATAATATCAAATCTTCGGAAATGATATATCATATTCTTTAACCTTATCTCATTGTGCTTGGCATTGTTGATCACCTAATTCTCATTCATTTGGGCCAATCACTAGTAGTTCTTCTTATTCTTAATATCTAAGAATGAGTGTAGACATTGTCCTAGACTTATGGTTTTGCTTTTATCCTTGGAAGCCAATGATCTTTTAGACTTATGGTTTTGCTTTTATCCTTGGAAGCCAATGATCTTGTTGTAGACAACCTAACCCTTTGGGCATAGATTTTTCATTTTTTTTATTTATTAATTTATTTTTAATTTTACCTTTTTTTGAACTAGTGATAATAATAAGGCGCGTGTTTTAGTGCCTCACGTCTTGAAAGAAAAGCGCAAAAAGGCTTAAAAAGCGCATGCCAACTTGTCTGCGCCTTGGTCGAGGCAAGGCACTAACACAAAAGCGCGCCTTGACTACACTGCTGTGGACATCTTGACTATATATTCTTATAAACACAATATTAATCTAGTCAAAATGTAACCCATGAGTTAGACAGAGAAACAAATTTCTCTCTTCTTGTCTAGTTGCAATTAAATGAAGGTATGCATTCAAGTGTCCAAAAAGAGTATCTAAATGTTCGACACAAGAGTCAAGTGTTCAAATGTCAACGGATTTTCAAAAATTATGTAGGTCAAATCCGAATGTTGGGATATGATAAATTCTGGGTTAAGATATATGCCATAGGAATAATTTTAAAGCCACAGAACTTGCTTTTGTTCTCATAATAGTTTACTGGATGGTGATTTTAGCAAAGTTACCTATCTAATACGTCATTCGTTACTTTAGTTTACTCTTCTTTCAATCACATTCACTTATAAAGTCATTAGATACACTTCCCTTTCAGTTAATTTGACAACACTTAGCGATTTTGATTGCATGGAAAATTTGGTTTCCCGACAATATTCTTGCTGGAGAACAGTCTACTATCTGCAAAATTATTTACTGGAAAACCCATATTTCATGAAATCAGACTCTATTTGATGTTATATAAGAGAAGCTCAATTTTTGCAGAGTATAATTATGCGAATGATGAACTTATATACCCTGAATTCAATATGGTCGGGCTTGTGTGGCAAAAGAATTTTGTACAATTCTTGGAACTACGAACCCTAGCTAAGTTTACACTTAAATGAGGATGTTACTTGTGCAATGAATTATTTGCCTGTACCAGTGGGTTATTGCCCGTAATATATCTAAATTCACAACGAAAACAATAGCAGCCATTCTACGAAGAAATTACATCTCGATTTTGGACTTCTGGACACTGATTTTGGACTTCTAGACACTTAGAATTCCTGCTTATAAGTGTGACGAGAAACTAATTTGTAAAAGTTAATTTCTGTCAAGAAAAAAAAAAAAAAAAAACTTTAGTATCCTAATTTGTGAAGCAGTGAGTTGTTCCCTTTCAAAAAAATTTCAGAGAAGTTTTTTGTGCTAATAAAACACAACATTACATTTTAATAAAAAAAATGACAAAAGTTTGGTCACAAGAGGATGCTGGTTGTGAGTTGAATAGCTATAAATAATTCATGTAAACTAATTTGTTCAAACACCCTAATCCTCCATGCAATCGTCTTATATCCCTAATGTTCATCTCATTCAATATTGGTGACATCATTAAGTGTATGAGAACTTGATCGCCTTGTGTTTTTTGTCAATTTGAGCAGCAAGTGAGCTTGAAGCACTTTGCCAAGAGTCTGCAGTGTCACCTGACCAAGCCAGATTGTGCTTTCTATGGTAAGCATTCAGCAAAATATTTTCATCCTAATGTATCTGCAAGTTTTCATAGTTTCTTGCAATTTTTTGAAATCAACTAGCAATTCTTTTATACCGTAATTTTGAAATATATTCCTTTTGAATCAAGATATTGATCCCGTCTTTTAATTGTTGCAGGTATAACTCCACTTGCCTCTTGTCTCACTGTGATATTCCAGTTCTTCATTCCAGGAACAAGACAGACAGATAAATCTATCAGTTTACACTGCCGGCTTCCTGTACTCGACCCTGGATCTGCTTAACAATCCATTGAGCTACACAAGTTTCTGTTAACAATGGTCATGCTCAGCACCCCAACAGGTTTTTATGTCTTGGTAGTAGTAGGCATAAACATCTTGTAGTATTGGAAATCCTTTCCTTGTACTTAGTCCATCTGTATGTTAAAATGTATATAATCTCGTGGAAACCTCACAAAGTTGGAAAGAAAAGAAGACATTGCTTATCCTTCTGTATTAGGAAAGAAAGACAGCTACATTTTCTCCTTTTGGCTATTGAGTAAAGACAATGTATGTTATATGCAGCACATAGCCACTCTTACTTGCAATCTTTGGTTTGTTTAATCTTATGTGATGCACTGATGCCCCAGTCTGGAATTGTTGAGTTTGAAGATGGCCATTGGCATGACCATACCACAGTCACTGACTGGCTTCACCCTTTGAGATGGCAATGTCTGGAATGTGACTTTTGATAACACTGTTTTGATTACAGTCCATCGACGAGTTTAACTGAGTTTCTGTTGGATATGGCCTTAATGTCTGATACAAGTTTGATTCAAGTGCATGGGATGAAGCCTGGCTCCGACGAGGGCACCAATTCGGCAAAGCTTTGGTAGGTGACTGCATCCCCCTAGGACTGAGATCTCACTCTAATGAGGGCATCTGACAGCTCGATGTGTCAGTTTTACAGGGGAGTAGGTCATTTAGGTGTGAACTTAACTGTTGTTCTCGTCAACCATTAACTAGGGCACCAATTCGGCGAAGCTTTGGTAGGTGACTGCATCCCCCATAGGACGGAGATCTCACTCTAATGAGGGCATCTGACCGCTTGATGTGTCAGTTTTACAGGGGATTAGGTCATTTGGGTGTAAACTTAACTGTCGTTCACGTCAACCAATCAACTAGGACACCAATTCAGCAAAGCTTTGGTAGTGACTGCATCTCCCTAGGACGGAGATCTCACTCTGACGAGGGCATCTGACACTTAGTTGAGGGAACAGGTCATTTAGGTGTAAACTTAACTGTCGTTCACGGCAACAAATCAACTACATATGTTGCTACATGTGTCCGCCACCTCGCATTCCATTATGAGACCTATGTGTATACAGTCGACACTGTCAATGACATCTTACCTAAGCCTACCCCATGTGCATCAAAGTCTCAGGTTGCTACACACCCAGGCAGCGCCGTCCAGCAACTCCACTTGCCAATTCGACAACTGCTCACCTGTACTCTAAGGCAGCCAATGAGCCACATGTGCGGCTTTACATGTCAATCAGATGTCCACTACCACGGTGTATCTCAATACTGAAGACATGGCATATTTAACTCCATTCCACATCAACAATGCCAGCCACTTGTCAGCCAAGTCTACCTAAAACAAGCAGTACGGTTTTAGTATGGTCTAAAGCATAGTACAAAATATCGTTATCGACTAATGTATCGATCTCCAAAAAATAGATATATTGGGATATATTGGAATCTATCGATGGATATTTTACATGGAATGTATCGACTAATATATCAATTTGTTATACAAAATATATATAAAATCAAATTTGGAAGTATATTTTCACAGTATTTACCTAAAAAACATCATATCTACTAAAATTAGAATAAACAAATTATTTCCAAAAAAAAAATTTGAAAAAAAATAATATTTCCAGAAAATTTCGGAAAATATCAGTAAATATCGGAAAATATCAAATTTATCGGAATATATCGAAAAATATCGGCCGATATTTTACAGATACTTTAAGGTGAATATTTCGGGAATATATCGTATCGTTTTCTTTGAAAACCGATAAATATCGCGATATATCGTGATATATCGCGATATTTTGTACTATGGTCTAAAGTAAATCAGATACATTGAAATTGGTGTGATATAGCCCAAAAAATTGCCTATAAGCAATGTTAAAGAAAGTTTACCAGAATGGAGAGGCAAGTACTTGCGGGATAAGGAATTGAAGGACAGAGTAAAGGTGATTGATTCAAAGAATAAGAAGAGATGGAGATGGAGAAAGAGAAAAATCTGGCAAACCTACCATAGTTTTTGTTAAAGTGTAATGGTTATGATGGACGTGTTGTTAGTAAACCTTTGTAAATATGTGCAAGTCAATTCCACTTCAAAACACTAAAAAAAAATAAAAAAATGTAAATTTGCATATTTATATTCACTTTTAAGCCAATGGAAATCAAAGTAGAAAGTAACAGAAAAAAAAATTATTGTTCTTGTTTCATTTCAGACCTAGACAGTTACTCTCTCTCTGATCATGGCATAAGGCCAAAAGTTTAGATGAATTAGCTATTTTGGTCCTCTAACTTTGCTCAAATTTTCAGTTGAGTCCTCTAAGTTTAAGCTGCTCAATTTGGTCCCAAATCTTTCAAAACGTTTGCAAAATGGTCTGGCTGTTTCCAAACATTTAACAGAGTTGTCCAGTGTAATTTATGTGCATTTTGAAGTTATTTTTGTGCATTTTTCAGCACTTGTGAATGGGCAACTCTGTTAAATGTTTAGTCTTCAGGTTCAGTTGCATATAAATTCAATGTTTTATAGTACCATTTATTCAATACAAAAAAAATCAGTACATTACGGTGCGGGTGGCCTTCTCGTCCACACGATGTGACTAGGACAACTTGGTAACCGGTTAAGCAATGTTTATTGTTTCTTTCAGTTTTCAGTCAAACATACAGGTGGCAGCTGACTGTATTAAGTTAAAATCTCTCTCTTCCTCCTAGCTGACTGTACTAATTTAAAATCTCTCTCTTGCTTCTCTCTCTTTCTTCTTACTTCAGTTTGAATTTTTAAAGAACAGATTCTAAAGGAAGCCATTAAAGGTTTTTATAAGGAAGACATTGAAGGTTTTTTTTTTTTGAGCTAAGGAAACCATATTGACTACTAAGGAAACCATATTGAATAAATCTACCCATGACGGAATAAATCCATTTTCCGATCTCGTTCCTAATATATAATTGTTTCGTGCCTAACGCAATATGAGTTTATTACTATTATCTCTCTTTTGTTTTTGAATTGTAAGAAATGCGATTAAATATGATGAATTCTGTTGATGTTGATGAACTTGAGAAATGGGAAGAGATGTGGTTGGGCCTTGGGTTGGGCTTGGTTTTAGATATGATAATAAAGCCCAACAGTGACTTGTGATTGTGTAACAACCAGCAAATTTGACAGTTCACACTTATTGGTTTGTCACTCACATGATACTTTATATCCTGAAATTGAATGATATTGTCACTCATATTTGCCATTCTACCATCTAACAGTTTGCCTGTGCTTTGAATAAATCTACACATGACGGAATAAATCCATTTTCCGATTTCATTCCTAATATATAATTGTTTCGTGCCAACGCAATATGAATTGATTACTATTATCTCTCTTTTGTTTTTGAATTGTAAGAAATGCGATTAAATATGATGAATTC
The DNA here is from genome assembly GCA_020826895.1 of Aquilegia kansuensis. Lineage (NCBI taxonomy): Eukaryota > Viridiplantae > Streptophyta > Magnoliopsida > Ranunculales > Ranunculaceae > Aquilegia > Aquilegia kansuensis. The sequence goes on along the minus strand of CM037010.1, from coordinate 17,393,199 downwards.
TGTTGATGTTGATGAACTTGAGAAATGGGAAGAGATGTGGTTGGGCCTTGGGTTGGGCTTGGTTTTAGATATGATAATAAATCCCAACAGTGACTTGTGATTGTGTAAGAACCAGCAAATTTGACAGTTTACACTTGTTGGTTTGTCACTCACATGATACTTTATATCCTGAAATTGAATGATATTGTCACTCATATTTGCCATTCTACCATCTAACAGTTTGCCTGTGCTTTGTAGGGGTTGGAGCTATATTTGATGGACTTGCACTATGCAGATAATTGGGATACACTTCTATCCAAATCATTACTGATTCTATGCTAGTCCTACAATGGTACAACCAATAAATTATAATTCCATGGCACCTTGCAAGATTGGTGTAGACAGCTCCGAGAGCTGGTCAGCAATCTAAACATTCAAATCATACATACATACAAGGAGGGAAATAAAGCAACAGAGTACGTAGGAAGCCTAAGAATGAAATTCAAATCAGATGTACCAGCTTTCATCCATACAAACAGAGAATTAAAGTAAAATCCTTACAGGTGATAGTCTTAACATAAAGAAAATTAAAAATTCAGACACTAGATTCATACTGCATTTTCACTGACCTGAGCCACTTGTCCCCCCTTCATCTGATTCCCAAGAGCAACTAATCATGTCCACCTTTGGAAAGAAAGGTGTAAGAGAAGATTTGAAGACAACTACATTGTCAAACCCAACTTCTTTAATCTCCTATCCCTCAAAATCATATATTGGAACCTAAAATTGGCTACCCTCCACAAACCTACTGCCAGGTCTAGTCCCAATTTTGTTCCCACAGCTCTTAAGCTTGGCATAGTGCTTCACTTCAAACCCCCCCCCCCTCTACACTTGTTTATTGGACAAGACCCCCTGACTCCTTCATTGCCCTTAACACTGATGGTTCTTCTAAAGATGACCTCTCTTCTGGAGCAGGTATTATCAGAGATGCTCTGGGCATACACATTGCCAATTTCTTCTCCTTCTATGGTGAAGGATCTAACAACACTACTGAGTGCAGAGCTATTCTAGATGGGATTACTCTCTGCAAAGCCTTGGGATACCATAATATTTTTATCTCAACAGACTCATTGCTGGCATCCAAATGGTTTACCAAGTCTATTTGTGTCCCCTGGCACCTAAGTATTGGGTGGATTAAAATCTGGGAATTGGTTAGTTCTCTAAATATTCATGTCCATCACACCTTCAGGGAAGGCAATAGGGCTGTTGATTTTCTGGCAAACATGGATTGCACTTTAAAGCTGATGGAGCTGTATTGGTCTCCTCTCACTCAGAACTTAAACAAATTCTATATGGAGACATAATGCATATTCCTAATCTAAGGATCCACTCTTAACCTCCAACCTTCTCACCTCACCTTATCTTAATTACTTAGCTGCATGCATCTTGTTTTATATTCTGATAATAGATAATAGATACTAGACTTTAGAAGTGAAGCTAATGGATCCATATATACATATATACATATATAGCATATAGGTTTAGGATTTCATGTCATTTTACATTCAACTAAATTGATAGTCTTAAGAGAGATTAACCTACATGCTTAACTAATTAATTCCTTGCCTGATTTTCAGTCTTCTTCTGCATTGGAGTCTGTTGGCTCATACTCCGGCTCTTCTTCCCACTCATCATCATCAGAAGGAGTCCTGTACTCCTCCTCAGAATCAGGCCCATCCATATCCATTTCACCATCTCCTCCTGTGGTGGTTGAAGAGGAATCATCATCATCCTCATCTTCATCTTCATCTTCATCTTCATCTTCATCTTCATCTTCATCTTCATCTTCATCTTCATCTTCATCTTCATCTTCATATTCATATTCATATTCATATTCATATTCATATTCATCTTCATCTTCATCTTCATCTCCATCTTCACCATCAGCATCAGCATCAGCATCTGCCTCCATCTCATCTTCATCATCAGCATCTGGCATTCGTGGAAGGAACAAGTTTAATTATTGTTAACATATGCCCTGATAAAAACAGAATTTAAGAATATAATCTTGTTTGATTTTGGCTGATTAGGGTTTACTCACCTGCTACATCAACATCCCCACCAAACATAGGCGCATCAACATCATGCTCCTCATTCTCTTCATCAAGTATTGGAGGAACTTGTGGCTCTCCATTCAGAGGATCAGCTTCATCAATTAGTTCTTCCTTAGGCTCCTCCATAGGGAGAACCAACTCCCTTGGCTCCTCCTTCACTTGGGATGAGGACCCAACAATCTCTTCCAGCTTGATCTCCTTTTTCACTTCTGGAATCAACCTCTCCACCCCCTTACAAGCCTTACAAGCTGCACAATCTCTCTTGCTCTGCTGAACAAGCTCCACCACCCTATTCCAGTGTTCCTTGCACTGTGTCTCACCAAGCGACATGACCATTATCTCTAGAGCCTCATCCTCCTCTGGCTCAATCTTAACACTTTTCATTTTCTTTCCGCTTGGGGCTACCATGGATGCTCCGCTTCTTGGTTGCTAAATGTTTTTGGTCTTCTAGCTCTAGAAGCTCTACTAACGAAGAGTCATGATGGTTTTTGAAGGATTGAGTTGCTTTTACTCCGCGCTACAACTTCCAAGACAACTTAAAACAAGCAAAGTCAGTCCTTCTCTGATCTTGGCGCTAGGCCTCAGCCCTATGGGCCTTCTTAAATTAGCTTTGTGGATTTGAACTATTCTCGCCCATCGGGCCTTGTATCACGCTTCGGCCCATATATGATTAATTCACAGGTTGATGTTGATGAACTTGAGAAATGGGAAGAGATGTGGTTGAGCCTTGGGTTGGGCTTGGTTTTACATGTGATAATAAAGCCCAACAATGACTTGTGATTGTGTAACAACCAACAAATTTTACAGTCACACTCGTTGGTTATCAGGTCAGGTTCACCTGACCTGAGGACTTTATTTTGATTAAAATTGAAACCTGAACTTGACCTGTCAGGTTAAAAGGTCAGGTTCCGGTCGACCTGAATACCTGACCATTTTCTTTTCAAAACTGAATCTAGCTAAATAATGAGAACTCATAAAAAATAAGCTCATAATAAACCTTGAGAACTTATCTGTCTTACAAAAATACCAAGTACGATGAATTGTTTAGGGTTATAATTACAACTTAGAAAAACAAAATAGAATCCTTCAGACCTTCACCCATGATATGTATAAAACCAAAATAGAATCCTTCAAGATGACCTGGACCTGTACAAAACCAAAATAGAATATGTATTAAAACACCATTGATAAGCGATAACATGATGATTAATACTTGCAGATTCAAATACTCAAATTGTCGTGATCTGTACCAAAAAATTAACATAATTAAATTCTTAGCTTTATTGGTAGTCAAACTGCGTGTGCGAAATATTGGTGTTTCCTAAACTTCAAACTAAACTAAGCAACTGACTATAGCAAAAAGTATTCAATGACTATAGATACCACAAAAATGAAGAGGCTTTAATATAGCTAAGAACATATAAATGAAAAAATATAGCTTTTGGAAATTGTGCATAATACGATTATATTGGACTTATGATGAGCATGATGCCAACATGGTCAAAATAGTTGCCTAATTCACATTATTAAGACATTTGGAAACTTCTGTGACAACTGAAGCAATTTCTCGACAATTAGACCACAATAAATCCAAAACATATATCTACTCCATCTAGATGAACCATAATTCACTACACCTATCTACATTTGTTTGACAGTCAATAAATTTCTCCACACAGTACAACTCTGTGGCCAACCTTTCTTAGCAATTCGTCGTGAGTTGCTACGTGTTTCAGACACATAGAATGGAAGCACAATGGACTTGTATGAATCAAATTCAAAGAAAGAAAATGCAGCTAAGAAAATATATGATAAAATAGAAAAAGCTGAAATTATAAACTGGGATTAAAATTTAAAGATGATGATGATGCTCGATAATGAATTCGTAAACTGAATTCACAAAATGAAATGCAAGTACCAGTCATGTCAACTACTATTCAGTATTCACTAATGAAGTAGTTATCAAATAAACAACTTTCAGTCACAAATCTGGTATCATCTTAACCTCTTCATCATAGATTCCAAACAAGTTGATTAACCGAATCTAAATCATTTCATCATCATTATCGAAGCTCATGAATTCATAAACAACAAAATCAAATTCAATAATCGATAATCAATCAATCAATCAATAAAAAACAAAATACAAAAACATCAACTAAATATATCAATTACTTAGCAGGTATTTAACATTCATCTTTGATTAAACCATCCTAGCAGATTTTATTATAAACCATTCATCAACATCATATGTAGTTTCAATCTAATTAACTGCTAAATACTAATGATTGTCCGTATGCAACATACCTAATCCTCTTCAGCATTGGAATCAGTGGGCTCATACTCTGGCTCCTCCTCCCAACTATCCTCTGAAGGAGTATCAGGATACGACTGCTCCTCCTCCTCTAGATCCATATCCCAGTATAATATCTCAACAGCTGCGACATCTCCACCATCACTCTTTGAAGAAGAAGAATCTGAATAGTCTGACTCTTCAGGCACTATCTCATCATCTGCATCTTCTTCATCTTCCTCCTCCTCCTCTTCAGCATCTGCATCTGCAAATGGATGAACATTATCATGCAATCTGCATAAAATTTTAGGGTTTAGGGCAGACTATTAGGAGCTTACCATCCATGGCAACTTCATCATTGAAGAGAGGTGCATGGGGTCCTCCCTCATCATCTGTTGGCACCTGATCCACAATTGGAACCCCTGTCTCTTCAGCTTCCTGCTTGGGACTTAATAACTCCCTCGGCTCAACCTTCAAAACTGATGAAGACGCAGCTTCCAACCCCGATTCGATCTCCTTCTTAACATCTACCATTGGAAAATCTTCTCATCTCCTTTGCAAGCCTTACAGGCAATACACTCCTGCTTCCTCTTTTGTATGGTCTCAATAATCTCCTTCCAATGCACCTTGCATAGAGTCTCTCCTACTGAGATCACCATAATCTCTAGTGCCTCCTCCTCTTGCTCCTCCATCTTCACACCCTTCATCTTCCTTGGATCATTTGAGGCCATGACTCCCTCTTGCTTACTTTTTTTCCTTTCTTGCTCTTTCCTCCCTGCAATAAAAATTACAACAAGCAGCTACTCCACATCTCGAAGTGTATTGATGAAGAATTAAAGTAGCTTTTTTCCGTCCTCCAACTCTCCAACTTCCATGACAACTGTTGAAAAAAGTCAAATTTATTTTGACCTTCTCTCTATTGTTGCTCTGTATCTCCCTAGCCCATTGGGTATTGATTGTTAAGGCCATTGGCCCATCCTTTTCTTAGATATCAATCAACAGGTAGGGGTCCATGCCAAACCCCATTCTTTCTTTTAATAACAAAAAAAAACATCCATTTTTTTTCTCACTGAACACCTGACCAGAAAACACAAAATGCAAATACACAAGTATTAATTGAAGATATCAAAATTACGTCCGAAGCTGGTGTCACGACAATATAACGGCATATCGTGCTCAACAAAGTTGTCATCTTGCGGACAATAATGTTTCACCCTATTATGTTCGGACATAGCAATATCCAATGCCAACCGTTTTTTGTAGAACGACATCTCCGACTGGATAAACAAGAAAAGTAAATCAGTTACACATCATGTAGATACAATATAATCTATTATACATGACACAATTACATATATTCAATCCATATATGATTCTTGGACAGACACAAATTCTTCTATGGATGAAACATATCGTGCAAATACAAATTAAACATCAATGACACAAATCTGATACATGACACAATTACAAATACCCATGCCATATATGACTATTTGAATGACACAATTGTTCATATTGATGAAACAAATCGTGTAAGTTTTTGTGAATTGATTTACCGCCAGGATCGTCGACGCGAGCCTTCTGCCGTTCCAACATTCCATGAATTTCATAACAAAGACTCCACAATCAACCCTATTAATATCGAAGTAGTTATATTTAGTCTGCGCATTGTACAATAGCAAATGTGCGATTGTATTTAAATTAACTTACACATTATTTTGTTGTGGGCAATCATGTAGTTGACGGATTGTCCACACAGCAGGAGCTCTTCCAAGAACTTTCGCACAACCAAGATGTTGTAGTGCAGCGTGCACATTTCGAACCTATGAAATAAAAAGATTAATAGGTTATTCTTACCAACTTGTAGAGCAATAATCAGAATAAAGAAACGATGGTACAATGTAAATTACACAACAAATCAAGAGGCACACCAGGTTGTTCACAAATGGTACACCTCTAGATGGTTGAGTGGGATCACGGTACAATGAGTCAAGGATCCACAGTCTTGGGATCTCGAACACATACAATACCCAATGATTATCCTTCACCACTGGGAAAAGAAGCTGTATATGCGCAGAACATCGACTATTAGAATTAACCTTACGATAAATAAAATACAAAGTTTATATTGTGAACGTATTTAATTTAATACTCTAGAGTAATTCTCAATCCCGGTGTCCAACATTAAGCTCCGGACTGCTTGTTCAACATTGAATCCTGAATACGAGGAAGTGAACACAGACTGCATGTGAAACAGTGTTATATTAAACACGATGGATTTGGATTGTGTTATAAATCACAAATAAAACATGTCTATGAAAATGCCTAACCATGTGCACTGAGTGCGAGACAGTGTGATGGTGATGTTTTGACAGTGATATATCCCTTTCTTTAGAATTCAATAGGGCACACCACACTGACATCATCTACAACAACGAACACACGATAATTGAAATCTGAAGTATTATTACAGAAAAAGTACACAAAGAAACAGTGAAATATGAGGCAACTTACCATATTGCAAAGCCCACAATTGTCTAGCATATCCTTGAACATAGCTCGGGGTTCTCGGACATGCCATATATCTGCAATGATGCAGCTAGGAAAGACAAACTGATAACATTAGTATATAAACTATTAGCTGTATAAGAATTATACAAGTGTTCTTTTTAACCCTTACTCTTGCTTGTCAACAGCATGGATATATTTATAAGTCAAATGTTCTGCATCCGTAAATCTGCGGGCTGTACCAATAGGCTCACTCTCGTCATTGGTTTGGAAGAGAGAATTTTGGGTGCTCGCTACAGCAGAATGTGGTTTTGAATAGTTTGTTTGGGACATTGGTGAATCGAGTAAGTGCCTAATAGCTTTAAACTTGTCCCTTTTGGATTTTTTGGTTGTATGACTCTTTCGAACATCTGTGATGACAATTGAGTCACCATCGTCCGAATTGATTGAGGTATTGTCAAGTTTATTCAGCATGTCTTGCATCTCCTGCAGACGGGCTAATTTTATTTTTTCCTCGCCGATAATGGTAGCCAAATGAGCCTTTAGGTCTTCAAAATTAGTCATCTGATGAATATTAACTACTTTAATTTATAAACAATGGATACAATATGATTATGAACAACAATGGATACAATATGATTATGAACAACCAAAAATTGGTACATGTTACACTCTGATTACAATATTCTATTGTTCATCAACAGAAATAATAATACTAAAGGCAACTGGATAACTTAAACTTACTGATAATGGTATCATGCATAGGTACTTACTAATTAGAGATTTTTTGACATACCCCCCATTTGGAAGTCGAAATTTGAGATGGACGGCTAATAAAAGTTTACTTTTAACTAGATTGTCGAAACAGAAAAAAACAAATTCAAACTTCAAACATTACAAAAAGCAAAACAACACAGATTCTCGAAAAGTTGGGAAAACAAAACAAACCTGAACACAAATTCTTGATTGTTCCTATTTCCTCGTTCTGAAGAAACTGTTGAAAGATTTTGTGTAAGATGAAAGTGAAAAATACATAAATAATCTTGTGTGAGTGAGATTAAACTTGAAAATGATGAGACAAACTGTTAGACTTGAGAGATAATAGAGAAGTTATTTAGGTAATGATTAAGATAATATTATTTTTCTGTCCTTTTAGATATGGGGTATCTCACTTCCGACACTTGATTTCTTTCCTATGAAAGGCGCGCGGCTCCAAGAGAAAGTACAATGATGAGAAAAATGGTTAAGACAAGTTGTTTTTTTCTGTTTAGACAATCTCGTTAAAAGTAAACTTTTCTAGTTACAATCTAGTTAAGGCATTGTACCACCGTTGGAGATGCATTATCTTTATTTTTCTTTCTATTTTTGTCCTCTTTAAACATTAATACGTATAATCACATAATTTACATAAATAATTTTTATTATATTAAACAAATAGTGATTAACGGTACAATGTTACTAATTTATTAAACTAACTAGAAAATAAAAAAGTTGATTACACGTGGTACAATATAAAAAAAAAATATATTAAAAGAAAAAATATAAGCAATTTATTTTTAATTTTATTTAAGTGTATTGTGTTTATTTAGTTTTATTTTAAGTGTGTTTATTTAATTTTTGTTGTTGTTGTTTTTTTTTTTTTTTTTTTTTCGATTGGTAAGCAGGGTTGTGGGGACCCTTATCCCATTAAATTACGTGTGGAAACTTATATCAACAATCAGCTGTTGACGTGTTTCGAACCCACGACCTCTCCACTTTGTGAGAGGGGTGCTACTAGTGAGCCACAGGCTCATTCGCTTGTTGTTGTTGTTGTTGTTGTTGCTGTTTTTATTTATAATAAATTATATCTTATTTAACTAGTATTAATTGTTTATTTATTTATTTTTTTGCATATTTGTATGTATTTTACTTATCTTTAATTATATAAAACAAATTAACAATAAAATTTAATAAAATTTATTTAATTAATAAAATATATGTTAAATATTAATTAATTAATATAAACATATTATATAATTAATATATATCGACTTTAAATTTAATTAAATATTTAAAGAAATAATTTTAATAATTAAAATAATTTAATTAAACATTTAAAATTTATTTAATTAATAAAAATATATTATGTAATTAATATATATGGACTTTAAATTTAATCAAACATTTAAATAAATTATTTAAATATTTAAAACAATTTAATTAAACATTTATAATTTATTTAATTAATAAAACTTATGTTAAATATTACTTAATTAATATAAACATTTTATGTAATTAATATATATATGGACTTTAAATTTAATTAACATTTAAATGAATAAGGGTAGATTGGTCTTTTATCACGTTTAATGATTATAACACATTTTATCATGCTAATCAAGACAAATAATGATTGGGACCCCACCAAAAATTCCCCCTCTATTCTTCCTCTGAAATCCCTCTATAAATAGAGGAAATTATAGAGAATGGAGGAGAATCTTATGGAGGTGGAGGACCACTGGAGATGAAAATGCATGAATAGTAATTGTTCCAGTGGTTCCTCCAAATCTTGTCTTTCGGAGGTGGAAATGGAAGAAAATCGATTTTGGTCTCCAACCGTTTCCTTCATTTTTTTCCTCCAAAATCAATGAAATAGAGGAAAATTATGGAGGAACGGTTGGAGATGGTTTACCCTCCACTATCTTTATTTTTCTTTCCATTTTTGCCCTCTGCAATTATTAATACGTATAGTCACATAATTTACATAAATGTTTTTATTATATTAAACAAATAGTAATTAACGGTACAATGTTATTAATTTATTAAATTAACTAGAAAATAAAAAAGTTGATCACACGTGGTACAATATAAAAAAAAAACATATTAAGAGGAAAAATATAAGCAATTTATTTTGAATCACCCATTTCTCCACTACGATCCCACAAGTGTTGAACAAGTCTAGCTTGGAGCTCATTATGTTCTCCAGCATTAGCTCACGATGCACACTAAGCCATCTTATATGTCACTATTTCCTCGATCTCTTCTCACTCTAACTTTAGGGACAATCGGTGAACTTTCGTATTCAATATCTAAAGCCGGCGGATTTTCGTCGAGAACATATGTATTTTACTTATCTTTAATTATATAAAACAAATTAACAATAAAATTTAATTAATAAAATATATGTTAAATATTAATTAATTAATATAAACATATTATATAATTAATATATATCGACTTTAAATTTAATTAAATATTTAAAGAAATAATTAAAACATTTAAAATAATTCAATTAAACATTTAAAATTTATTTAATTAATAAAAATATATTATGTAATTAATATATATGGACTTTAAATTTAATTAAACATTTGAATAAATAATTTAAATATTTAAAATAATTTAATTAAATATTTAAAATTTATTTAATTAATAAAACTTATGTTAAATATTACTTAATTAATATAAACATATTATGTAAGGTCACGCTATTATATTTGTGGGTGACTTTAAACATAGCGTGACTTTAAACATATGTTATTATATTTGTGGGTATTTTTTTCGAAATTGAGGTATGATTTATATTGTGAATTGTGACATGGAAATGGCTCAGGGCCCTCATTAAGCACCTATAAAACACAATTGGCCCAACTAAGGTCCGATTTATAATATTGGCCCTCATTAAGCATTTGTAAAATAAGAAAAGACCCATTTAACGTTGATATTGTAAAAACGGCCCTTTCACTACCGATAATACCCTTCTGGTTTATGCAAACAAATGTTTGCATTTTTATGGTATGTCATTGTTTCGAGTATGCAAACAAGTTTTTGCATTTAATCTTTATGTGTTGTGACTGATGCAAACAAGTCTTTACATTTTCTAGTTTATCTTGTTGTCGTTTCGAGTATGCAAACAATTCTTTGCATTTAATGTTTATGTGTGTTGTAACTGATGCAAACAAATCTTTACATTTTATGGTTTATGTTGTTGTTTGCAAGTATGCAAACAAGTCTTTGCATTTTATATTTGTATTGTGACTGATATAAATAAGTATGTTTATATGTTTATGATATGCAAACAAGTCTTTGCATCAGTCGAAGGGTAAACTAGTCCATAAAACACCGAAATCAGCGGTTGGGCCTATTTTACTATTAGTTCCCTAACTGGTCCAATCTTATATTTAAACATCTTAAAGGGGTCCATTTTTTTTTCCCTGTGAATAATAATAATAATAATAATAATAAACTATTATTATTCTTATAGTTTGCAATAATATATTATTTATATTTATATTTAATCTTTGTCTAATCGCTTTAGTCGTTGGGCACTACCAAACCGCCTAGCTTCCGACTAGCGATTTTTATAACACTACTTTTGATTATATCAAACCAGGCACAAATTGCTTTTGAAGATCGCTTACTCAAATGTAATTCCGAATGAATGACTATATTGGCTTTTTCTGTTATTGTTCAAAGTCCATAAAATTCTAAAAGCCCACTAATTAAATAGCCTTGGGCCAACGAAAGCCCATAAATTTCATAAAAGTGTTATATATCATACCCCAAATTTGGAAGTCGAAATTTGAGATACTCCCCATTTGAAAAAAATATTTGAGATACCCCCCAATTCATGATGTGGTGTTATCTTAGCCATCCGTCATAAAACTCACCTACGGCCGTAAGCCCGTAACGCTCTTTTGTCTTGAATTGGGGGGGGATATCTCAATTTTGAAAGATAGTGGGGGGTAATCCCAAAATTCGACTTTCAAAAGGGGGTATTATTCAAAAATCTCTATTTTTCTAGGCGAAGTGCATAATATTTGAAATATCCAATCAATTCAAAACAAATAGGTTTACTTTATTTATTGATAATAGATAAATTAAATAAATAGGTGATCTTATGACCGCACAGACCAAAGACCCCCTATAGTGTTCAAGAGTCAAGACTCCAACTATCTACCAATCTTTGTTTTAGTGTTTTATAACCTGTTTACCTGTATGGAATCATTCCACCCCACGAAAAGACTACACTCCTAGTGTCCCACTCCCACACCCCACGAAAAGACTACACTCCCAGTGGCCAGTGTCCCACGCTACCTCTACTAAATTAACAACTCAGCCTAGTTACAAGATGGCTAGCTATATAGTTCAATGCTCTGCCTAATCTCAACCTCAATTCTGCACTACACCATTATTTCCTTTTTCCTTTCATCCCCTCCCTAAAAAACAAATCTATTTTGAACGTATCATTTCCATGGCAGAAACACCAGTTCTTCCAGGTTTTCCATGTCTTCTAGGTCGTCCGGTTACCATCACTATGAAGGTCTCAAAGCTCAGCTAATCAATGGAGGATTTTGAAGATCATATAAAGGATGGTTGTTTCCTTCATACTGAGTTCAACAAGGTCAAGCGAGAATAGTTTGAACTATACCACATGTTCGTTGCTCATGATACACAAGGTCTCCGAATAATGGAGAAAATCCAGAAAGAGATGAAGGAATTGAGGGCTTTGGTGCATGTAGAGAAAAGGAGAAAAACCAAGTAGTCATTATATAGTTTTGTGTTTTGTTTTGAAGACACCTTGTATGGTGGATGGCACTAGTGCACCTGTTATCCTTTTCTAAATTCTATGTTAATTTTGTTTGGCTCTCCCTTTCTGTGTTAATTTATCAAACTTAGTTTAACAAATTAGCAAATCACAGAAGCCTTTCCAAAAAGGACAATATTACACTACTGTCAAACACTAATAATTAAAACCATATGGCAAACCATATATACTGGGAATTATATCGCCCTAAACTTCTTATTAGAAACTAATAATTAAAACTTCCAGACCCAAGTCACCCAACTTTGATGAACATCCAAAATATTCCACTACAATTAAGATAACCAACATCAATCTACCATATGGATAATTACTGATCTGTTGGTTTTTTCTTGTATAGATGTATGATGTCATGCTTTTATTGAGATATGAATTGCTGATGAATTGCAGATTCTGACTTGGCTTATTTTATTCGATGAAAAGCTTACGTGGTTTAAACTTAATAACTCAGACAGGTGTCTTAATCCAACGAATGAGATGTGTTTTTAATCCAACGGTGTCAATATGTTGTCACTGTTACCGTTGGACCGACTGAATAATGCCCATAAATAGTGTCTTCTTCCCCAATTTGTTAATCTGGAACGCAAACAGAGATAAGAAGTGATAAACACGATTTTGTTTGGGCGCCTTCTTCCCCAGTTTAAGATTAGAATGAATTCAAAAGGTGCTTCAAGCTCAATTTTTTCGAAGTTTAAGTGTTTCATCTGTGGAGGTGGTGGCCACTTTGTAAAGGACTGTGTATTTCATGATTTCCCATGTGTCCTCCTCTGCGATGATCACAAGATGAATTTTGGTACTAGTTCACAAAATCAATCACTTGGAAGACAATTTTTGAGCTGCAAGTTTCAGTCAATTGTTTGCAAAGGATTTTTGTGGGTGGACGAAATTGAAGATGTGGAGTTGAAGAAGCAAAAAATACTGAGCAATATGTTGAAGAAAAAGAAGATGGGGAAGCAACCTGTTGATGAAGAAGATGCAGTCACACTGAAGAATAAGAAGATGGAGAAGCAACCTGTTGATGAAGAAGATTCAGTCACACTCAAAATCTCCACAGACCAGAACATGGACATGATTGTACAGGGGAGTGTTAAGGCAATTAGTAAGATTGTGAAGCTTTTAGAAAAAACTAATGTGAGTGAGTGAGTGTACGAGATGCTGTTCTAGAATCTGCAAACGGCTCGCAACAGAATCGTTAAGACACATTGTTCGTTAGGAGTGCAAGTGTGTGTCCCTTTCTATGTTAATTTTGTGGCTCACCACTTCACCTGAATATGTTACAAGTCTTGAATATTTTGAATGCAACATTATGGTAGACAAATTTGTCAAACTAGTTTAAGTGTTTAAGAAAATATCAGATCACAACATAGCAAATCATAAGCTTGACATTAGGTTAACAAACAACTAAGAAAATTAACATCCATAGCAAACAATAGACCATTGAAACATTCCCTCAACCAACAATTAAGAAAACTAACATTTCATCCAAAACCAACACCTAAAATAGGTAAGTTTGATTTAAACACAAACCATAAAGCTTTAGTGTATTGCCTTTCATTGCTACACCTTCCTTAGTTAGCTCTTGTTTCTCTTACTTTCCTGTAGGTGCGACACCACAGTCAACAAAATCCATTGCTACACGGTTCCGCAAGTTTTCGGGTTTAGGCTTTGTCTCAAACATCGTTGACTTACCTCTAAGAATACAATCGACAAAAGCAAGAATACAAATTCCACATGCGCAATAATCTGGCTGTCGAGAACATGGTACGAATTCGCCCTCCCAATTAATATCCAACTCTACGTGATCAGATGTGGGGTTAGCGGCATACACAACATAGGTTAACATCTTTTCCACACCAATCTGTTGAGGTGATACTTTAGTGTAGCCAAGGGAATCATATACATATACCTTCTTCAAATTAAAGTTGAAACCCAACAGTGTCCAGTGGTCGCAATAAGTCTGTATTTGAATGACAAATCAAGCATTATGGGATCCATAAAGAGATATTAGGAAGACAATTAAAAATCAGAGATCCCAACAATGCGTTTCAAATTTACCTGCATAGGTATGAGCAGAGCCTTAGCTTTCCAAGGGTTTACTTGACCACTTAGTCCTTCAGTTACATCAACAAATACAGTATCAGCAAGGCTAATTGAGAAACGGCCACTATCGATTCTTTCCTTTGGTGTGAGATTAACAAATGTTGGATCTTCCATCAGTGAATTAAATTTCTTTTGGACCATAGTGTGGCATTTGGTCTGATATCATTGATGACTTGGTTAGTTCTTACAACCAAATGTAGTTTCTTCACAACAAACAAAAAGTAAACGAATAAATATGACTTACAGCAAAATGTAGGGTCCTCACAAGTGCAAACTGATCTTGCTCTGCAATGTGAACTCTTTGCTTGCCATACCACCTTCTTAGCAAATATAAATAGCTGTAGATGACATCATCATTCACCCACCTCCTCCCTTTTAATGTGCTGAATGAGTAATAAGAGAGTTCTTCACCATACCCAAATACCCTCATCGGTGTCATAGCAACGTCAAGGTTCCTTGCAGAATTTCAATAACCCTGGAGGCACAACTTGTCCTTTTTTGTTGTTGTTCTCCCGATGAATGAATCTTTCAAGGTTTCAAAACTCTTCTCATCACAAATTCTGCCCAATTCTGCTGCATCAAAATCTACCATTTTGTTCTTTCTATTTTTCCTGTTTTTTCTTGTGATCTCTTCAAATTTATCCATTTGTTCATCTGTAATCGCTTCTTCATTTTCAAGGGGTTCCACCAGAGATAAAGTATTAATAACTGACATGGTACTGTCAAGAATATCACTTTCTTTCATTAAGGATAACCCATCAGCAGCAGCAACATCTTTTTCATCATCTACACCTGCAGCATCATTTGTTAAATTTTTTGTAGTCTTTTTTTTGTTTTTCTTCTCAATTAATTCTTCTAGCGCTGTCTCATTCCAGTTCTTCATCTTCATGCATGTTTGTTCGTTTTCAGTTCCCTGGGCAAACTGTACTTTTTTGTTCGTAATCATCAATAATGTTTCTTCTCCTTCCTCGCCCGTAACTTCCTTTTCTTCTTGTTTTCTAACCCTTCATTCCTTTGTCTCAGATTTCTTGTATAAGAATTTATCGCCACCTTAGCTTTCCTTTCAGGCTGTTGTCTAGATGGCAGAGTGCTCTTTTCTTTCTTCATTATGGTCTTGGTATCCTTGTTTTTTCTCTCAGAATCTTTCTTTACTTCATAATCATCCATTCTCACAACAACCTCCTCATCTGCTTTTGCTTCTTGCTCGGTATCATTCATTACTTCAAAATCATCCATTCTCACATCAACCTCCTCATCTTGTTTTGCTTCTTGCTCTGTATCATACATTACATCAAAATCATCAACTCCTACATCAACCTCCTCATCTGGTTTTGCTTCTTCCCCTGTAGATTTTTTTGCCATTGGTTCTTTTGATCTAAAGAATTGAAATTCATCAGTGGTTGTCGTTTGCTCAAAGTTTGAATTATTTTGTTTCTTCGCTGGAGAATTGTGTTCACATTCATATTGCTTTCCTTCATGTTTCTTGGATATGGTAGTATTTTCATCTGATTTTGAATGTTCTTCATTCCTGCTTTTTCCTGACCTTGGGGATCCACTTGTTGTGTCAACCTTCTCGTTACTTTTTGTGGATGCTTCTTTGTTGTTGTTGGTGGTGTTTCTTTTGGGATTCCCTCTTGCTTTTGTATGCTTGCTAACAGGATTTCCTGGCATTGATTTGGTGGAAGCACCTGCTTGAAGGGCAACCATATCAATTACATTCTTAACAATCCTATCACCCTGGGCTTCTTCAACAATAGTTGTGACCTGTATAGAAAAAACAAGAAAGATAAAATCAAACGTAAAAACCACCATTTGAAAGCCAGAAATGGCTATATGAAAGGCACAAATAGCTATATGAATGAAGACATAATAGAATATAATTACCACTGCCTTCAGAATAGCTGTGAGGGTATTGATTGGTATAGTAATCATCTGATCTGGCTGATCTGGTGGTTGTTGAAGATAAGTAGTTCCAATTGATCTTGCTTGGTCTCCAAACTGCCAATAGTATATCACATAATTTAAGTATAGAAAATAATGGATTATGGTGAGAAAAATGTTTCGACAAAGTGATAAAAAGTTGGGATTTATACTACATTATCATTGGTTTAGTGTGCATGGTTGAGAAATAGAAAACATACAAGACAACAAAAATAAGTTTTAAGTGAAATACTCATAAGTCATTCTGGTGATAAAATGTCTCATATTACACATGGGTAAATAAACCAAATATGAGACTGTAATCAAAAGGTTGGATTGTATACCTCTAAAGCTTCTGCTACAACTGGTTCAAGCCCCTCACTTGCAGATGTTAACAACGGGTATGACACCCTAAAATTTGTTTTTGGGGCTGCAACTTTCTATTAATCGTAGTCCTATTTGTGTTAGGACCCGGCAGAAATTCCCAGTCCAACATCCTTGGAAATCTTGCATTCTCGAGTTTTCTTCTTGGACCAAGGTCGGGCAAATGCAAGTACGCCCAAATAATGAAGGCTAACACACAACCATGTATGTTGTACTTATCTTTATCAACTTTAACAAAATTATAGGCTTCTTCCAACGATTCATGAAGCAACTTAAATACAACTGTTCCCCAAGGAAACTTATCAAATTCGGACAAATCTGCAGCAAGATCAACATACCTCACATCCACCTTCTTTGAACTATCAGGTAGCAAACAAATTGCCAAAAGGTAAAGACAATTCAGCCGATGAACGTCGTAAACATCAGCGGCAGGGTCATTGCGCGCCCGGATAAGTGCTTCTTTGATCTCCTTTGCTCCTGGAGGGGTTTTTTTCCCAAAATAATTCAACCTAAAATCACTAACTTCGGTCTTTTTCCTCAACAAAAAGGACTTCGGCACTTCACCGATCCTCAAACCAAGAATAAGAGCCACATCCATAGGCGTGAAAGTTAGATCAATACCCCATATTCTATACTTCAAAGGAGCAACCCTATACTTCAACACTTCGCTTACAATACATGTAACCATGTGAATTTCTTTTGTTTGAAGTTCAAGAAAATTACCAAATGGTGAAGCCCTAAATGCCTCCCTCTCTGATTCCGGTATTGGAGTTTCTCCTTTGTCTAGCGTATCTTTATCACCATTTTTTCTCCCGATGTAATGGCTTTCCAACTTATTCAAAGAGCATCTAACAGTAACCATGATCTTCTTGTTGTTTTCTTCATCATCAACTTCAGTTTTGCGTTTTGATTTCGTTGACATTTTGGAAAATAGGAGTTCGAAATTGAGGAAGGAAGTTAGAAATTGGTTTTAGATCGAAGAAGGGATGTAGAAATCGAGTAAGGAAGAGAAATTGTGGATCAGTTAGGGTTTGAAATTAGAAATTTTGGCGGCCAAACGGTGGGAATTGACGTTTACTTGTTCCTGTTTTCTTCTTCATCTTTCTTGTTGTTCTGTTTGTTTTTAACTGCTTAATTTAATTAGTGTTTCCTAAAATGGCGTGATATATACATATAAAATCTTAAAAGTTTAGATTAGCTCGATTTTTATGATCAATATAACATATCTCTTTGCTACGTGGAAAACTAACCTATTAAACAACCATTTAGCTAACTAGCAACTAGTTCTATCTTAATGTTATTTAGAATTTTCAAATTTTTGGACTTTTTGAAATTTAGAGATTTTTGGACATATCCCCTATTTGAAAGTCGAAATTTGAGATATCCCCCATTTGACATTTTTTGTAGATACCTCACCAATTCTAGGTGTGGTGTTATCTTAGCCGTCCATCATGCTGTAAAGCTCTTCTGTCTTGAAATCGGGGGGGGTTGTTATCTAAAATTTTGACTTTCAAATGGGGGTATCTCAAATTTAGACTTTCAAAATGGGGGTATGTCCAAAAATCTCTAAAATTTAAAATGGAAAATAAACAAATATTTGGGCTACTAAAAAAATGGAATGGTTTTGGGCTACTAAAAAAATAAACAGTTTGAGAACAGAAATATCTGACCATCGTAACATAATTCCCAATGACGGTACACACAGATGGTGTAGATTTTTATGTGAAGATTGTGGAATATCATGGACTACAATGAACCAAAAGCTAGTGTTCCTCAAGGACTACCATGGGGAGCATAAATGCATAAGCCAATCATGTGTGCACTTCATGTATTTAAATGGGTCACTCATATTGTTGTTTAGGTCATTCAAATCTGTAATGTTGTCCTGCATCTGGACTTATATCATTTATGTTTAATCTTATGCACTAATACACATACTATATTCTAAATGTGATATTTAGGACTTGTTATGGAATTCCGGCTAAAAGTTCAAAACTTGGTTCCTCTTACCTTTTAGATTGAAAGAAATTGGTTCCTCTTACCCTTTTAGAACGAAAATTTCAAAACTTGAAATTTTATTTCACTTCATTTTCCTAATAACTACACGTGCAAATCACGCACATGTTGAAATAAAAAGATTGCATTTCAAAAGGGTAATTTAGAGCATTTTCAATGGTAAAAGGCTTTTAGGGGTGCCACATAGGCAAGAGTTTTTTATTAAAAGTTCTTAGAGCATTCCCAATGGTAGGTTTTAAATCACTTTTAGCAACTTTTAGTAAAAAACTCTTGCCAATAGTGGGTTTTAACACACTTTTCAAGCAAAACACTTTTATCTCCTTGGCAAATTTGTCAAGGAGTTAAAAGTGCCACATAGGACCATTTTATTAATTAAAAATTAGATTTCATCACAATGTACACTATATTTTTTGGGAAAAGTGAAACCTTAAATTTTAACCCTTGTTTTAAAACCAACCATTGGTAACTTTAAAAGTGCTAATCACTTTTAACATAAATTTTATGTTAAAACCTTTTCTCTCTCTCCTATGTGGCACCCTTAAAACCCTTTTACTATTGGGAATGCTCTTAAATGCTCAAAAGGGTTGCATTTTGAAAAGGTGCAATGTAGCCAGCAACAGAGATCACTTATCTGTTGCTTCTTTGAAGTTTCTTCGTCGTGTCTATGGTTAACACTTACCCAAACGGACTATTTCTCTGTTAACTTTTTTCTTTGAATTATTTTTTCTATTTATTAAAAATATAAAAAAACCTTAAACAGAAGAAAACCCATAAAGTTAAACTCCGTTCAATCTCTGGTTTCTTCTCTCCCACTCTACCTTGCTTCTCTTTCCTCTACAGCAGATAGCCAGATACCAACTTCTCTCATATACAATACTTCATATTCATCAGAACAAGATTGTTTAAAATAAGAAAGCAAATCTAAAAAATGAAGGAAACACAAAACTGTGTTTGAGTGGGCACCAACTGTGTTCAGAGAAAGATATATGAATGTTCATTTCTTCTTTTAGAATTATTTCAATTGTTGCAAATGGAAGAAACATTATCTAATCAACAAGTAACATTGTATTTTTTATGGAAATAATTCAAAATATTTGACATCTTTACATGGAACCAAATTAATGACAAATATTAAAATCCAATTGCATATGGAGTAAGAGAAATCTTGTTTGCCAATTACATGGAAGTTTGGGTGAACTGTGTTGGTAAATAGAAAAGAAGAAGAGGTGCACTAAGCAGAAAAAAGAAAAAGAAGAGTTTGGTTTATTTATTATTATTATTTTTTATTCTTTTTAGTGTTTTTTTTCTAACGGAGAAATCAGACGTTTGGTTAGCCATTAAATATGAAGCACGTGGCAGAAATTTTAAAGAAGCAACAGAGATCACATCTCTGTTGCTGGCTTCATAATACCCGGACTCGGTGCAAAAGGTGCAAAGGGTGCATTAATTTCAGTCAGTGCTTGACGGTTTGGCCTAGTGAAGGTGATTATATATACTTAGTTAAATACAGGCATACAGCCCATCTCTTCCCCACTTATCTTCACGTATCACAACATTT
Organism: Aquilegia kansuensis; assembly: GCA_020826895.1. Lineage (NCBI taxonomy): Eukaryota > Viridiplantae > Streptophyta > Magnoliopsida > Ranunculales > Ranunculaceae > Aquilegia > Aquilegia kansuensis. Next base: position 17,372,743 of record CM037010.1, on the reverse strand, counting down.
ATACCCATAAAAATGCTGAGTATACCTTTTTTGGGTGAATTGTTGGCCTTTTATGATTATGACCTCAACCTCCAACCAAGCTTTTACAAAGGCAATGTTGATTTGGAAATGTCGCTCATGGATCATGTTCCAGGTATGTCAATTTATAGTTGTTTATGCTTGAAGCAATATTTTGGTATCTTTGGCGGATCTTCATCTGAAGTTGACACTGAACTTGGAACTCTGGTCGCCATGGATGTGTTGGAATTTCCACATATAAAGCCCAAGCCATAATGTGGTCCATATACCTTTAACCTTGGTTTAATATAGAAATAAGCTAATTAGTAATAGGTTATGTGAAAGTCATATCTACCGTAGATCTTAACTATGATGGACGGTCTAGATCTAATGGGCTTAGGTTTGTAGATTTAGGTCCTCTCTCCACCTCTATAAATTGGTGTATGATCTCCATTCTCATACACTGACTATTACAACACATATTAGGGTTTAAGAGGCAAGGAGAGAGAAACCTAGATCTTGTGCAGTTTCTCAGATCATCAATGGCTATGGACAAAGGTATGTGTAGTGATTAATTATATGATTCATGATCCTTATTGTTTATTGATAATGTTATTATGCTAATATGTGGTATCAGTCGCCAATTTGAATCATGTTATTAGTTCTATTATCCTCGTTTAATTTAATACTGTTTATTATGATTCCTCAATAAAAAAAAACAGTAATTCTTATTTTTATGATTGATGATTCGTATGATTAAGATGACATTCCTTGTGATTAAATACGGTAGTATTTCTTTCCGTTAGAAATTATATCAAGATTAGCGTTAGTATGCTTTTGGACTCATAAATTTTTGACTGTACGTGATCACTAATTAATTGATATGGGACCTTTGGGTATTATGAACACTTGTGAATTTTTGGTTAATGGTTGGCAGTAATATATATGGTTTTATGGTGCATGAATTCTCGATGCATGATTAGTTGGTCAATAAGGATATAACAACTTCAACAAAGTTTTGTTTAATGCAATATATGGTTTTAGCTGCTTCTTCTAGAATTAATTCATGATTATTATGATTAGTGTTTGAAGCTAGCAGGCCATTACTGTCACTAATTATAACATCATGTTTCGTCCAGTAGTGACTTTGTTAATCTTGTTGGGTTATGATTTTGGTGTGTACTGCTATATAAGTCCAATTGTGGGCTTTATTGCTAGCCTAATATATATGCTTTGTAGTCCCAAAATTGATTGATATTAGCATGTCTGGTAGTACCCCTTCTAAGTAACGTATAATCCTTATTAATCTGGACTTTCTTTACTAGCTGAAGTTTAATGTTAATTCGTAGAATGTTAAATTCTTACGTAACCCAGTTCCAAAGACCCCATTCATTCTTACTGGCTAAAGTTTAATGTTTTTTTGGGTAATTTTCTTACTTCGATTACTGCCGTAGTACACATCTTTCCACAGGAGATGATAATCTGGTATATCATTCTTTTGGTTTTGGGCCTAACTGTTACAACCCATATTAAGTATTTTTGGTCCTATAGTATACTATTACTTGGGGTTTTGTGCCTCACTTACTGACAAAAACCCAACCAATTGTATTATGATGATGTATTTTACTGATTAAATATTGTGCAAAATTATAATGGTAATATTTATAACAAGAAACGCGTTGGTATTCACCACAATGGTTCCAACTAAAGTGTTATCAAAATTGTTTTTTCTTATTTAATATTCGTGTTAAGGTTTTTATTGGTATTCACCACAGTGAAACCAAGTATGTTTATGAATATTGATTTTTATGAATATACCATAAAGTCAAACTGAACCAATTTTTGTTTTGGACTTAACGCTTTGTCCATTAGTGTTTTGGTAGTTTGGTATTTTCAATTACTGTTTGCACAAGATTTTCTAATTAATATTTGCATAAGCCTTACAGTCACAACCCATAGTTAATGTGTTTGGGACTTACAGTTAGACTTTTTGTAATAGTTTATATTATAATATCATTTACTTTTATGCCTAATTCATACTTGCATGCCTTATGATTATTCTTTCATTTTAAGACCTATATTATGCATGTGCCCTAGTTGAATTTATTAGATTATGCACTTCTTATGATTAAGATGCATTATAATATTTTAATCTTGTAGCATTTATTCAGCTGCATGTTTATTCCCTTAAGGTTCATATCATCATGATCTGGTATCACCACAGTGAACCAATTACGATTATGGACATTGTTTTCCGTTTTATATTTATATCAAGTTTTTTATTGGTATCCACCGCAGTGATTCCAATATGTTTAATGAATATTAAAACTACCTTTAACATTCGTATTATGATTTGGTTTTCACCACAGTGAACTAAATATTGTGTTGAATGTTAGACTAAGTACCTTATTGCCTATTTATTCACTTGCATTATTGAGCTACCCACAGATAGATCAAGCATATGTTACATTGGAAAACATTAAGGGGTTGCACGTATTTGTGATTAAAGGAGTGTAGGATATCCACAGATACCATGCTTATTTTGATCATGTGATATGTCACCCATTTATAGTATTACTAAAAATCTTAGTCATATTTGTTTAATTAATGTGTTGACTAATGTTGTGAGAATGTTTATCTTCTCATTCTATTATTCTTATATTTCATATATTTTGTATGTTTTATCCTTAATAAAACTAATGAACTAGAATGAATAAGTCTAGTTGATTTTAGTGGGAGTTCTAGATCTTGGTATATATTTCCTTATTGTTGAATCTACTGTTATTTTATAAAAGCAGTAAAAAGGAGAAAATTATGCATTATGCATGAACTAGATTGAACATGCAAATTAAACTCAATGTTTATGTGAATAATTGTTGATGAATAATATTAAGAATCATTTTCGCACTGCTAGCTGAAAAGTTAATTGTTGAACTTATTACTATTGATAGTACTCATAGTATGCATGACTATGTCCTTGAGTTTTCCAATTTAGTTGTTAAATTAAAGAATTTAGACATGTTAGTGGATGATTACTTTGTCCTCCAATTTGTTCTAAATTTCTTGCCTACATAGTATGTTCAGTTTCACTATTACACTATTAGGTGGTGTTTGATAACGCCCTTTTCCTGCGGCAAATCCTTATTTTCCCGCATTTTTGTGTTTGCCCACGTTTGATAACTCAGCTGGTTGATTCGGCAACGTTTGCCGCTAAGCCCTCACGTGACCCTGTTTGCCCGCTTATATGCGGGAAAGTTTTGCTTGGGTACCCCCCAAGCAAAATTTGCTTTGCCACTCCAACCACGTTTTTTTGCCGGGTATATAGGTAAAAAAACACAGCAAAAAAAGCTCATAACCAAAAAAAGCTCTCCACAACTTCAATGGCGGCAGATCTGGCGAAACTCGTGTGGTGAAGGTGAAGGCTGTTTGAAGGTATGATTAAAGTTTAAAAAAGTTTGATTAAAGTTTAGTTTGATTAAAGTTTAAAAAAGTTTGATTTAAAGTTTAAAAAAGTTTGATTAAAGTACAGATCTGTTCGATTAAGTTTGATTTAAACTTTTTGATTAAGTTTGATTTAAAAAAGTTTGATTAAAGTACAGATCTGTTCGATCTGTTCGAACTTTTCGTTTAAAGTTTGATTTAGAAGTTTGATTTAGAAGTTTGTTTAAAGTTTGATTTAGAACTTTTTGATTTGTTTAGAGTTTAAAGTTTAGAACTTTTTGATTTGTTTAGAGTTTAAAAGTTTAAACTTTTTGATTTGATTTAAAGTTTAAAGCTGTTCGATCTGTTTAGAACTGTTCGATCTGTTTAGAACAGTTTAGAACTGTTCGATCTGTTCGATCTGTTTAGAACAGTTTAGAACTGTTCGATCTGTTTAAAGTTTAGAACTTTTTGATTTAAAAGTACAGATCTGTTCGATTTAAAAGTTTGATTAAAGTTTGATTTAAAGTTTGATTTAAAGTTTAAACTACAGATCTGTTTCAAAAAAGTTTAAACTACAGATCTGTTCGGTTAAAAGTTTGAAACTTTTTTGAAACTTTTTTTAAAAGTTTTTTGAAAGTTTTTTGAAAAAGTTTTTTTAAAGTTTTGTTTAAAAGTTTTTTGAAACAGATCTAAAACAAATCGATTTGTTTAATAAAAGTTTTTTGAAAGTTTTTTGAAACAAATCGATTTGTTACTGATTGGTTGGTTGATAAGCTGTTGCTGCTGCTACTGCTAGTGTTTCAGTAGTAGAGCTGAATTGAATATATATTTCGCATATTTGAACCGACATTTTTTTTATCTGAATTGAATATATATTTCGCATATTTGAACCGACATTTTTTTTATCTGAATTGAATATATATTTCGCATATTTGAACCGCATATTTCGCATATTTGAACCGACATATTTCGATCGATCTAGGCAAAAATATTGGTGACTTTGATCGATAATATATAAGCCACATTATGAAGCTCATTGTTAGCTCAAAATGACGATATATAAACAAAAAGGCTTGGCAAAGTTGAACCTAGTGATTGCATTTTATTAACTTTGTATTCAAGGCTACGGTTAATTTGTTGTCATATGTATCATTCATCATTGATCCATAGATCCTGCAATTAGGGTATAGTATCTCAGCTCTAATTACATGATGTTCCAAAATCCTTGTATACCAAGCAAAATAATTATGGCCAATCATAAACTAGTCATTTGCATGTGTAGATACATTTGAATTTGATGAAGTTATAGGGTAGTTAGGGAACATTGATGCATATTTCATCATAAGTAACACATTTATTTAGTTTTATTTATAAGTGCTACACATTTATGTATTTCAACAACTATGTACAAAGAAATCTCTGTCTACTTCATTTTTACAATGTAATGCCTATATTCTATGTTGATAATATCTGATGAATGTTTATGTGTGGTTTTGTCACACTGAATTTTCTTTTGCAGACCAGTATCTTTTGCAGACCAGTATCGTTTAAACATCAGCTCAAGAAGGTATGATTTGATTTGAGGTTTTTCGTTTTTTTTTTTGTAAAAATTGTATGCAGTAGTGATGTATGATATTATTTGGCAGCTTTCGCTCTCTCTTGTCCTTCGATTTCTCCCTTTCGCTCGTGTTTGTCTTTCTCTACTCATTTGCTTTTCAAGGTTGGTTATTTCTTTTACCATGTATTCGTTTCTATTATAATGCATGTTTAGTTGGGATTAGAAAGCATGTTTTTGTCGGCATTAGGTATCCATATATGCAATAGGTATCTACCATGTATCAGTTGGGATTCCAATGTCATGTTTGAATAATTAATAAGTGATGTTTATGAATAGAGGTTTTGTTTTTATTATATAATCATGTTTTCAAGTTTCAATATAGATTGTTTTTGTCATCTATAGATTGTCATTTGTTTACACAAATAATAGTACATACTAGTATCCTGATTAGTTTGTACACACAGCGTAAGATTTTATGTTAATTCCTACATACATACAGATTAATGATTGTATTAGTTGTTTTTATAATTAAACACATAGTACAGACTAGTAACTTGATTAGTTGTGAGAACTATATATTATACGAAATAAGTTGATGTAATGGTAACTCATAATGTTAACAAAATCTGTAGTTAAATAAAAATTGAAATCTGAAAATGAATTGAAAGCTGAAAATAAATTGAAAGCTGATATATATAAACTCATTATGTTGAAAACATCTAATTACCACTTTTCAGAGAATGGGTAAATATTCCTATTATGTTGTGCGTCGTGGGTTCTGTCCGGGTATCTACAGAACTTGGGAGGAGTGCAAGTCACAGACGGACGGCTTTAGCAACGCTGACTGGCGTGGTGCTTATACCATTGCTGAAGCAAGGCATATGCTTCAGCAACATCTTACAAATGGTTTCTGTCAACCTTCTGGCCTTATGTGTGATCCCAATCATCTTATGTCCCAGTCTTACATTCCTGCGCCAGAACCGTCTGAACATTCTGGTCAATCTTACCAATCCGCCGCTCAATCTCAAGCACCTCTATCTCCACTAGTCAGTCATCGGCCCTGTAACAATGTTGTTGTGGTGGACAACTTTTGGTGGTTGGTCAAGAAGTTGGTGTTGGTTATGTTGGTTGTTGTTATTGCATTGTTAATTAAATTGTTATTTGTCTTGTGAGATTTATGTAAAAAGTGAAATTGATGATGTAAATTATTAACCAGTTTTTATAATAATTTTTCATTTAAAAAACACTCTTACGCATTCATACACTACTAACAATTAAAATTATTAACCAATTAAACTTACCACATGTTCTGTAGAATGCCTACCGAGGATGAACGTATCGTTGCAGCTACTATTGTAATTGTAGCTGTCGATTGGTTAATGCACTATATTGGAACGAGACGTGAACGTGTTCCTAGAGGTCCTAGGGCTCCCTATACCTATAATAGAGATTCGTCGCGTGGGCGAACCTTAGCCCGGTTCTACACCGATAACGACAACGATTGCCATGACCAATTGAGGATGAGGCGTTTTGCATTCCATCGGTTATGTGCTAGGTTGAAGACTATGGGTTTATCCGACTCTCGGTATGTGTCAGTTGAAGAACAAGTTGCAATGTTCTTGCTCATAGTCGGCCACGACAATCGGTGTAGAAGAACATGTCACGAGTTTAGGCGTTCTGGACAAACCGTGAGCCATTACTTCCACTTGGTTTTGAATGCTTGTCTAAAATTGTATAGGCAAGTGGTTGTCAACGCCACGGCTGAGAACTCACCCCTCAATGACGGTCCTGGGGATGTCTTTTGGCATCAGTATTTCAAGGTACGAAATATTATTTCGTATTTTATCATCTTCTTATAGGTACGAAAAACTCTTTCGTATTTTTCTGACCAAGTAAATTGTTAATTAGGACGCTGTAGGCGCAATCGATGGTACTCACTTCCCCACCTTAGTGCCCCTTGATGATCAACCGAGGTATCGTAATCGGAAAGGAGTGATATCCCAGAATGTTCTAATTGGATGTACGTTCGACATGAGATTCACTTACGTTCTAGCTGGGTGGGAAGGGTCGGCGCATGATGGGCGGTTGTTGAGATGTGCGGTTACTCGTCAAGGTAGGAGATTAACCTTGCCCCCTGGTAAGTATTACCTTGCGGATGCTGGGTTTGCATTAAGTCCCGGCTTCCTCACACCTTATCGTGGGGTTCGATACCATCTCAAAGAACAAGGACATCGGGCTGTTGAAACTGATGAAGAACTATACAACTGTCGGCATTCCAGGCTACGTAATGTTGTGGAGAGGATCATAGGGGTGTTGAAGAAACGCTTCGCTTATTTGAGGAAGGCACCATTCCATGATGTGAAGACACACACAAAGATAATATTGGCGTGTTGTGCAATTCACAACTTCCTCAAAGATATCGATCCAGCTGATGTAGTAGAACCTGATTTAGAGGAACCCGAAGAACCCGTTCCCCCCGAGGCAGATAATGCGCAAGGCGGTGGAATACTCATATCCGCATCACGGTCTTGAAGTAAGTGGCGTGATGACTTGAAGAAGGAAATGTGGACTAATTATCAGAATTACCATGAGCTGGAATAGCTTTGAGGTTTCGTTGATTTTATTAGGGTTGTGAGTGTGGTAGTGTTGTGCTTGAGTATTTGATGAGTTGTTTGAAATAATTTGTTTGGGTTGTTTGAAATAAGTTCGAATAATGGAAGAGGTAATTTGCCAATAATTGTAATAAGTTGGAATAATTTGTGGTTTGGACTATTTGATAGTGTTAATAATTTGTGGTTTGGACTATTTGTTTGGAATAATACGCTTGTGTATGGTTCATATCTGTGTATAACTGTGAGTGTGGGATGATTAGGTACAACTATGTCGAACGGACAGTTCAAGAAGCCTAGAAAGACCAGGAAGGGCAATGGTAACGATTCAGCGGACCCTTACTTCCCAACTGACAAGCCAGTTAAGTGCCACATAAGGTGGACCAAACAAATGGAAGAGGTGATGTTGAACACTTTGTATGAAGAAGTGTTGAGAAACGGTAAGAGAGCTGACAATGGCTTAAGAACCGAATCATTGAAAGCAGCTGCAGATGGTGTCAATTCAGCCCTCCGTATGAATGTTAGTTCTGAACATGTACGGACTCGCCTGAAGACACTTAGGAAGGACTACAAGATTGTAAAGGAACTTCTGGATTTGTCTGGTTTGGGATTTACTTTTGACACCGAAAACAAGACTGTTATTGCTGCAGATGAGGATGTTTGGGAACGGTACTTTGTGGTAAGGCACATTTGTTGATGAGTTTGGTAATTGTTGGGTCGTAAACTTGACAAAATGATTAACACAAGTGTGCTTTGTAGGCTCATCCTGAATCACGTAATGTTCGTGGGAAGCATTTTCCATACTTTGAACAATTGAGCCTCATCATCGGCAACGAAACTGCAACTGGTGAAGGAGCATTTGCAGGTGATGAAGTTGATGATGAACAAGTTGAGGGGTCACCTGCAGGCAGTGGTAAGATACAGCCCTTTTTGTGTTTATTAAAATCGTTGTACATTTTAATCTGGGGCTGATTCGTAGATTGTGAATGTATACAATCGCAGATGGATTGGGGGCTGATTCGTACTCTTACATGGATGATGGTGCTGGTGTTGGAACGTTCGACACAAGTGCAACAACTGCAGCAAATAATGAGAGCTCAAGCAACTGCAGTGATTCTGCCCCTCGCATGCACCGAATTCCACCCCCAGTGCAACCTGTTCAGTCTAAGCGCAAGAAGTCGCGTTTCGGACCCCAGGAACAACCAAGCAACTCTGAGTATGCACAGGGCATCATGGATGCTGTTAAGACCTTGGCAACGGCATTTGCTGGTGCGAACATCGATGAACTGTGTGATGCAATCAAGGTTGTAAGCAAGGGGGACAGAGTCCTGTATCTGAAGGGTCTCGACTTTCTAGGTGTCGAGGACAAGCAAGCGAAGATATTTCTTGGGATGGACGCTGATCTGAGGGCTGATTGGTTGGTTGATAAGCTTAACTATGTTAAGCCTTTCAATGGGGATGAGTGGGCTGGGGAGTAGTTGTTTTCATCTGTCTTGATGTGTGTCTTGATAATCCTTGTAAACCGATATGACTTTTTTTCTTAACTTTGTCTAAACTAGTTAACTTTGTCTAAACTTTGTATAAACTAATGTAACAGATATGACTTCTTTTCTTATCTATCTATGGTTTTAACTTTTGTTTATCTGAATGGCTTGAATGGTTTAGTCCTGAAATATTCTTGTCACATTTTATTACTTTGTGTTGTCGAGTTGTGTCGGGTTTCGAAAATATATATATGTTGTAGTTGTATGTGTGTGATGTAAACTGACTGCGATGGATTGTTTCAGTCAGTGGGAATGGTTTAGTCCTGAAATATTCTTGTCACATTTTATTACTTTGTGTTGTCGAGTTGTGTCGGGTTCCGAAAATATATATAGAGGAACCAGTTGTATGTGTGTGATGTAAACTGACTGCGATGGATTGTTCCAGTCAGTGGGAATGCTTTAGTCCTTAAATATTCTTGTCACATTTTAGTACTTTGTGTTGTCGAGTTGTGTCGAGTTCAGAATATATATATATATGTTGTAGTTGTATGTGTCTAATGTAAACTGACTGCGATGAATTATTTCAGTCAGTGGGAATGGTGCGAATTATTCACACCCCAAAAAATCCCCGTCTAGGACGGCGTTTGTTCGCGTGGACTCCAGATACGGACCACACGATGTGCACTGCTATGCTGGCAGACGAGACACCAGGTCCACTTATGGTCCGTCTTAGGTCGGGAATGGTAAAGGCTTATGATGTTTTAAATCAACACACTAGGCTGGATTTGTGTGCTGAAAACATATGGGCTCGTTTGCGTTATTTGAAACGTTTGGCGAACCTTATCAATGAGTTGTGTGAAGAGCATCCAGGATTTCATTGGGACAATGAAAGAAGTACGGTGATTGCAACGGACGATGACTGGATTGCCCTTGAGGAAGAGATACCTGAGTATTACACACATATTAGAAACATGTATGTTCCAGCGTACCCGGTGTATTTGGAACTATCAGCAAAGTATCGATTGTAGGCAAAGAGTGTTTGCGTGAGGTTTAAAAAGTGTTTTATAAAAAACTGGATGTCGGTGGTAACTGTCTTCATTTGACATCTATGAGTAGGTGGTAATTGTTTTATGAAAAATATGTACTGTATAATGTTTTGGTAATATTATAATTTTTTGTACTGTATAACTGTCTTCATTTGGCATCATTGTATTAGAACGTTATCTGACATTGTGTTAGGATTAGAATCAAACTCAGATAATGGTGTGGTGGACTCCTAAGGAAGACGTGAACTTGTGTTTCACGTGGGTATCGATACACACTTGTCCTCCGGTTAATCATGCCGGTACAAGTTATTGGACAGATATTTCGGCTCGTTTCCACGAGATGGAGGGAGTTGTTGAAAGAAAGGAACTAGGCCACTTAGCTAGTCGATTTCAAGACATTTGGGAGTGCACAGAACTATTGGTTAGTTTAATAGACTTTATCCGCCTAAAACGAACTATTATCACTAACGAAGATGAAAGGGTCCGAGAAGCGTGCAATTTATACAAAATTAACCAATACGGGCGGTTTGAATTCCTCCCTTGTTTGCCAATAATCGAACCATTCATGCATTGTGACAACCTTGGGTGCGATGGTTTGATGAAAATGCACAAGGGAATGGGAAACAATGACAAGCAATGGGTATGCTTTGCAAAATACGCTAATCAAGCATGCCCAGGAATTATATTCTTGTATCCATTTCAGGTATCGCCACCATCTGGAGGAGACCTTGAGATGATTTGTGCAAAATGTCTTCAAAACCCTTGTCATGGTGATTGCGCAAACTATTGGAAGCACATTTCTTTACCACCACCTGATGATGGTGTTTGTTTGCACTGCTTAGGCAACCCATGTACGTGGGATTGTGCCAATTATTGTGATTGTTGTAGTCGTGACTAGACATTTATGTTATATGTAAGACACATTTTCATTTATTATGTTATATGTAACACACATTTTAAAATAGTATTGTAACTTTCGTTTTGATATGAATTCAGTAATGGTCGTGAAGTGCTTTGTATTCCTTATCATGTAATGGTCGTAAAGTGCTTTGTATTAATTATCTTGTGTATGGAACATATTGTATAACTTACGCCGTTGCGGATTAACATTGTCGTGTAACAAATGGTTGCTTATATTTTGTATGGAACATTGCTAGTCTAATTGCAACAAATTGTTGCTCATCATGTGTAGCATTCTTTACGTATGTTGAGTAATACATTTGTAAACTTATGGGTATTGCAATATGTGTTACAGAGAACCAAGCAATGGCGCCGAACTTGAGGCCCATCATGAGAGATAACCCTTTCTGGGTCAAGCAAGTTACAAAGAGACATGTAACCAGGGGATGCGTAATGGTAAGCAAATGTTCTAATTATGTATGGACATAGATAAAATGATGCGCTTTGGGCTGTTAGTTGGGTCTCACAGTGATGGCTAGTAATGTTGATATATATGGCAAGAAATGTGCACATATATATGGGCTGCTACATGTGCAGAAAACTGTTTGATATGTACTGTTGATATATGGAATAATTGTTCGACAGAACTGTTTGATATGTGGCTAGTAATGTTGATATATATTGTTCATATAGGGCAGAAATTTTATATATACTGTTGATATATGGAATTGTTTGACAGAACTGTTTGGATTCATGGCAGAAATTTTATATAACCATGCCTAGTAATGTTGATATATATTGTTGGTATATGGCAGAAAATCCCAGCTGCGAACAAGTATTTGTTCGACAACTGCAACCGGGTTGCACTCATCTTGCCTGGTGAACAATCTTTCGCCATTGACATTGCCAATGACCAACACCGTTCATTGTACTTCCGCTACAATGGGTGGAAGTGTTTCGTCGACTCAGTGGGACTCCACGAAGGCAACACCATTTTGTTTGAGTGTTGGGGGCTTTGTCACACCCACGGCCTGGGGAGAATCAGATGCCAGATTTATCATACCGATGGGCGACGACCAAGGCTTTTCTTCGGCCGTATACCGGCATCGGCGACAAGGACCTGGCCTACTGGGTTTGGGAGACCCCAATCAGGTCCAGCTAGAGACCAGACCGAACCAGAAGAGGAAGAACAAGAAGGGGAAGGTTCGGGTACTCTAGCTTCGCCATATGTCGTCTAGTGGGGTGTTCACCAGGTTGCTTGATTGTTTGTTTTGCTTTGTTTTGTTTTGTCTGACTATGGGGGCCGTGTTGATGACATTTTTAACAATTTTTTTATTATTATGTTTACATAAACATATAACTATGTTTTATTAATATATATAATTTCGTTAATTATATTATGAGTGTTATTGTTGAGTAATTTTTTTTGTTTTTTTTTATTGCGAAATGTTATTGAGTTACTAGGGTGACTCTACCATACTTTTGGGTGATATGTGATCACTTTTGCACAGCCCAATCAAGTTTGGACTTGTTCTTTTCGACCAGCCCAATGGGCCTTCAACTTTGCCACTAGGTTTTGCCAAAATCGAAAGTTTTATCAAAACCAATCTAACCGGCAAATATAGTTACATGGTTTGCCAAATGTGTTTTCAAATGCATTCTAACCGGCAAATTGCGATTTATCTGCTTTTTGCAAAATTGTTATCAAACGATGGCAAAATAATGTTGCGGATAAATCGTTTGCCAAGAACCGGCAAACCTGACATTTGCCGCTTCTTTGCCGGATTTGCCAAAAAAACTTTCGAACCGGGAATTCGTTATCAAACACAGCCTTAAAGACAAGTGGAATGTGAATTAAATGGCGAGACTACTAGTTCAAGTATAGGCAAGGCTTAAACAATATTATAATCAGGTCACTCAAGTTTAATTCATGTTTCAAGGAGTTGAATGAATAATTCTCTAATTGTGTTTGGATATACACTATGTGTGTGCCAATGTCATTTATGTGAATATGACGTTTGTTTGATATAAAAGATAAGCTTTTGGTTTTAGTATCTTTCGATCAAACTCAATTGGTATTTCTAATACTTAGTGAATTGATTATGATTAATATTTATCTTTCTTGTGGCATAAAAGACTGGATTATACATCTAGATGGAAAGTAGACTAGTAAAAGAAAGGGTTTTCTCGAACTTTAACTTCACTAATTTTGGTGTATGTGGATTGCATTAAGTTAAGCAAACCAAACATACAAAGAAAAGCCATAAGAAGAAAATTTCTTGAAATAATTCAAACGGACATAAGTGGACTTTTGATGTTCTATCTTTTGGTGGAGAAAACTATTTCATTACCTTTATTGATGATTTTTCTCGTTATTATAACTATCTATTGCATGATAAGTCTTATATGTAAATATTGTTGAAATTTACATAACTGAAGTTAAGAGACAATTAGATAGAAATGTGAAAATTATATGTTCTGATAGAAGTGGTGAATTTCTTGGAAGGTATGATGACACGGGACAACATCTCGGTTCTTTTGCCAAACTTCTAGAACGGTTAGGAATTTGTGCCTAATACACAATGCCTGGTTCTCCATGACAGAATGGTGTAGCTCAAAGGCATAATCAAACCCTTATGAATTTGGTTCGAAGTATGATGTGTAGTTCTAAATTACCCATATAGTTGTGGATTTATGTTTTATGAACCGTAGTGTACATATTGAATTGGGTTTCTAGTAAGGCAGTTACAAAAACACATTTTGAATTGTGGAAAAGATGGAAACCTAGTTTAAGACATTTACACATTTAGGGTTTATTAGAAAAGTCCAAAGGGTATAGATTTTACTATCCTAACCATACCACTAGAATTATTGAAACTGGAAATTGTTGATTCATTATGAATGGCAAAATCAGTGGGAGTGATCATATCAAAGAGGGAATCATTAAAGAAGTTAGGGTACCAATTTTGTTACCTCGATTTTTTTGTAATGATATTATTGTTACTTTTGTTGTTTCTCATGTTGTTGCACCGCTTAACAACAATAAACAACTAGTTGATTCTCAACCACTTAATGAAATTAATGCCATTGAACTGAATGTAAACGCACACAAAAGTAGCATTAAAAAGATCTTAAAGGTCACGACCAGCTATTTGGATGACCACGTGTTGTATTTACAAGAATTTGAATTTAATGATCTAGTTACATTTTCACAAGCCATTACTTATAGTAATTCTGATAAAAAGATTCATGCCATGAATGAAGAGATAAATTAAGTGTGGATTTTAACTAAGTCTGGGGTTAGTAGAATTGACTCAAAAGGTTCTATTGAATGCCATAAATCAAGACTTGTATCCAAACAGTTTACTCAATATGGTGGCATTACTTTCTCGTGCGTGAAACCTTCACTTATGTGTTTAAAGAAGGATTATCTTAGAATCATTATGGCATTGGTGACTCATTTCGATTTAGAGTTACACCAAATAAATGTGAAAATGATATTTTGAATGAAAGTTTGGATAAAGTCTACATGCTTTAATTAGCCACACAACTTCATAAAGGAAGAACAAGAACACATAATCTATTTATTAAAGAAGTCAATATACAGACTTAAAACAAGCTTCTCGAAAATGGTACCTAATGATTAATCGTATCAAACCTTTGGGTTTAATGTACATACCCAAAGTTCGGTGGGAGTAAGTTTATTATTTTGATTATGTATGGTGATGATTTATTGTTTCGCAACAGTGATTTTCATTTATGTAAACATTTTTTTTATCTGTCTGAACACTTTGCAATGAAAGTTATGGTGATGCGTCATATGTGATAGAAATACAAATATTTCGGGATTGATCACAATAATTGTTGGAACGTCTCAGAAAGATTCCATTAACAAAGTTTTGAATAGATTTAATGTGTTAAGGCATAATTGTAATGATGTTCCAATTCAGAGGGGGAATATTTGAATTAAATCAAGATCCTACGAATGAATTGTAACAAGAACGAATGAAAGAGAAACCTTATGCTCATACTTTAAGAGATCTAATCACCTTGAGGTGATTGGTTTTACAAATTCGGAATTTAATGGGTGTGTGGATAGTCGGTAAAACATTATTGTTTCACCCGCCATAGAAGCCGAATTTGTAGCATGTTGTAAAGCTAGATGCAATGTTGTATAGTTGCAAAACTTTATATCATAACTTAGAGTTATTGATTTCTAAGTCGTTTGAATTTTATTGTAATAATGTTGCAACTATATGCCTTCGTAACAATGATAGGTATTCTAATGTTTAGCACATGATATAAAATACCTATCGATTATGGCTTAAGTTTAGAACAAGTGAGTGTCAATGGAACACATTAGTACACGTGTTAGTAAATCCATTAACTTAAGAGCTAGAAATAATGATATTCTAGCATCATGTTAACAAGTTGGGTTTTGAATGTAACCCATAACTTAATGATTTTGTGGATTACTTAGTGCTTATTATTTGACATTATTTTGAGCTCATTATTATTGATTAAGTTCTGAATTTTCTGTTTTCCATTGTTTATGTACATGTATGTGAATGGATAATTGTTGACAGAAATAGTCTTTTACGAAGACATTACTGGACCATTATTGTTACTTCCGCTTATAGACCTAGTTAATTAAATTGTTGATATCGTAGTACATGGAAGGAACCATGTCATTTATGCGATGTGGAACCGCCATAACTCATATTAGTGGTTTAATTAATGACGGTATTATGATAACCATTTCGAAAACTAATTTAGCTCTTATTGCGCGCCTTATGTATTCTACATTAAACCGTATGTGAGATTTTACTGTGGACCAAGTGGGAGACTGTTGGAATTTCCACATATAAAGCCCAACCCATAATGTGGTCCATATACCTTTAACCTTGGTTTAATATAGAAATAAGCTAATTAGTAATAGGTTATGTGAAAGTCATATCTACTGTAGATCTTAACTATGATGGACGGTCTAGATCTAATGGGCTTAGGTTTGTAGATTTAGGTCCTCTCTCCACCTTTATAAATTGGTGTATGATCTCCATCCTCATACACTGACTATTACAACACATATTAGGGTTTAAGAGGCAAGGAGAGAGAAACCTAGATCTTGTGCAGTTTCTCAGATCATCAATGGCTATGGACAAAGGTATGTGTAGTGATTAATTATATGATTCATGATCCTTATTGTTTATTGATAATGTTATTATGCTAATAGGATGAACTTAGATGTGCTTGAATGCGGTGCAAGTTACTAGAAGAGTAGAAGATGCAGTTGGCGCTTCATCTTCTAGTTATTTGCACCGCAGTCAACACTTTTCAGACTCCTCTCCCAAGGCCCTACAGTCTCTAGGCTAGGGCTAGTTCTATTTGAGCCCTGAACCACTTGCTAGGGGTAAGGCTTTAAGTCCCCCTCATTTCACACTTGTTATTTACAAGTAGGGGTCCATGCCAAACCCCCTCAGATTATCTATCAAAAAAAAAATAAAAAAATAAAAAAAAAACAATATTTTTGGTTTTTGGTACAAGGCCAAGGGCGCACTTTACTAAACATTTTGGTTGTTTTTGTTGTAAAAATCAATATTAATTTATGTGTAGGGGAAATTGATCAAGTAAATCAACTTGTGAAGCGGTTGGATGTCTATCGCTCGAAGGCCAAAGAAATGATTGTTGCATTGGCTATACGGCAGAGTGAAAGAGAGGACATGAACGATCCTGATGTGCGAAAAGCCCTCCTGGTATGTCATGTGAAGCTTCAAGAAGCCGCAGAAGCAATTTGGAGATGCGAACATGGGTGGTATTGGGCTACTAAAAAAATAAACAGTTTGAGAAGAGAAATATGTGACCATCGTAACATAATTCCAAATGACGGTACACAGATGGTATAGTTTTTTATGTGAAGACTGTAGAATTATCATGGACTACAATGAACCAGAAGCTTCTGTTCCTCAAGGACTACCATGGGGAGCATAAATGCATAAGCCAATCATGTGTGGACTTCATGTCTTTAAAATGAGTAGCGTTGTCATCCAAGTAAGCATTTGGGTCACTCATATTTTGGTTTAGGTCATTCAAATGTGTAATGTTGTCCTGCATCTGGACTTATATGGTTTATGTTTAATCTTATGTATTTAGTTGATATGTATCATCCATTTGTGACGCTCATATTATACTTTATGTAATTAAAATGGATATCTTTGTCATGTATTCACAGAAACAGGGGCCAGTCTTAAACAACAATATCTAACTTTAATGACAATGGCTTTAGTTTTGTTTTGGCTTATCTGATATCCTTCTTCCATTATTCTTTTACACCTTTCTTTCCAAATTTCCCAAAGAATGGTGGTGGCAATGGTGGTGTTAATGAATTGTTCCATAGGGCCAGGTTTACCTTGAGAAAGCCAAAGAGAGAGGGTAGTGTGAGGAGTTCTGATTTTGGGCCAACTGAGGTTGGTGATGGTGTGGAAGTGATCCCAAATATAAGTGGCGATGTCACTGTGGAAGAAAAGATGATTTATGGATTCATTGTCAGGTTTAAGGCAACAACTGCATCTGGAGACAATAGGGATGTGGCAGGCTATGATGTCAGAATCCACAGGGAGGGCTTTGTGAATTAGTTTCCAAATGAAGTAGGAAATTTTGGTAGGGATATAAGGTGGTTTACAAATTTTGGAGAACAAGGGTTTGGGCCTCCTTTATGTAGCTAAAAGCCTGATTGAAGCCCAATCTAAAAGCCCAAAAGACAAAGAAACAAGAAGTAAAACACAAAATTGACTATTTATGGGCCCTTATAAACAAACATGTTTTAATTGGTATTTACTATTTGTGGGCCCCTAAAAACACGTGTACCACGGTGTTGTCCAAATTCAGACAGAAGTAAAACACACAATTTCAGATTTGAATAATGTTCTTCTCTCTCTCCAAAATTTGGGAAGTGTTCTCTGAACGGCTTCGAGCAATTTTTTTTCTTCTATCAACGGATTTATCTCTACCATTCTATCAATTAAAGATTGAAATTAAGGTTAGTGAGCTTTATTTTGTATTTTGGTTATGGCTTCATGTATTTGAAGTTCCTTGTGGCTGGTTATTTAAGACGAGCACTAAGCTTAGAACTTACCAAAATCATTTGTCTCTTCACATTAAACTCTTCTAAACGACTATTTTGAAGTTAAGTTTTATTTTCTTCTTTTCAAATTCTAGATCTGTGAATAACCTAATTTGAGTAATTAGTGGAGCAAATGTACCAAATAACAACTAAAATTAGTGGTCCATATGTTCAAAAAAATTGTGTATTGGTGCTTGTGATGTGATGGTGGATATACAAGTGCTACATTGTTACTTAAAACTGTGTCTAAAGATTACAGTAGTGGTTAGTTGTTCTGCAATAGCCTACAATACAGATTCAGTTGATTGGAGATTTGGTCCGAATTTCATCAGTTAAACCGCTTTATTGTTAATTGGGTGTAAGCATTTTGCATGGATCACACTATGTTGTCTTGTAATGAAGAATTTGTCGAAGAAGTTAGCGATGGTGATAGCGAGGCTGAGGGTGACATTTCTATGGGAAAGAATGTGGATTTTCTATGTAGGGTGGGTTTAAGGCTTCAAGAAGAAATTGGAGAGGATATCCGTGAATTTTCTGATCCCGATATTTTGGCCGCACGTTTCAATACAGAAGAAGAAGCGTACATGTTCTATAACGAGTATGCCAGGTTTAAAGGGTTTAGTGTTCGTAAAGACCTGAAAGACGTAAAAAATGGTCAAACATTTAGAAGAAGATTTATCTGTTCATGTGCAGGTAAGCGATTGGATAAGTGGACCAGACTTTACAACCGCAAAAAAAACCCCGTCGGATAACCAGGTGCAATTGTCCTGCACTAATACACATATTATATTCTGAATCATTGAAAGTGTGGACAGTGTGTGGTTTTATATCCAAACACAACCATGTTTTTGCACCAAGTGAAGGTTCACAATTTTTGAGATCGCGTAGGAAAGTGAGTATGACCAATGCACTTTTGGGCCAAAACCTTTATAGCTTGGGAGTGAGTAAAAAATTAATTATGGATCTGATCATTGCAAAGTCTGGCAGTCATGCATTAGCCGGATGTACTGTCCGTGACTTGTACAATCAAATGAATAGAGCAAGGGTTGGGCGTATTTCTGTTGGGGATGTCAATGTTGTGAACGCTTATATGGAGAATATTTCTATCACTGATTCTGGGTTTTTCAAAAAACAACAAGTTAATGAAGACAAACAGTTACAAAAATTGTTTTGGGCCGACTCCCAGTCACAAGAAGATTACAAGCTCTTCGGTGATGTTCTCTTGTTTGACTCGACATACCGGACCAATCGTTATGGCATGCCTCTTGTCGTGTTCGCCGGAGTGAACAACCACCGGCATACCGTGGTCTTTGCCTTTGTAGTGATGAATAATGAGACCACCGAATCTTACGTATGGGCCTTGGGAACATTTCTTGCGGCAATGGACAATGTCGCTCCTAAATCGGTGATCACGGATGGTGATACAGCAATTCGCAGGGCTATTGAACTACTCTTACCGAAAAGTAGACATCGTTTGTGTGTATGGCACGACGCCCAGAATTGCATTACCAATGTTCGTACTGATGGATTTACCAAAGACTTTGTTGGCTGTATGTTTTGTAAAGGACCTCCAGAAAAATTTGAGAAGAAGTGGGATGAATTGTTAAAAAAATGGCCGGATGTGGCTGCGAAGAAATGGGTTCAATTTATATATTTAAAAAAGGAAATGTGGGCAGAGGCGTATTTAAGGGAAGATTTCTTTGTTGGGTGTAGAAGCAACCAGCGTTGCGAAAGTATTAACTCTGTTGTGCGGCTTTGCGTAAAGTCTGGCCTAACCTTGATTGAGCTTGTAGAGAAATTGGATATAAAAGTCAAGCATATTCGCCACCGCGACTTTGAAGCAGAGGTTAATACTGTTATGACCACCTCAGCACAAATTCCCAACTTAAGTGTCATTACAAAGCGAGCTGAAGCAGTGTATACTCGGGCAGGTTATGAGTATCTTTATAAGCAGTTGTTGCATGAGCCATTATATGTTGTAAACGAGACATACGAGGATGGAGTTGACATAATCAAATACCTGGTGAACCGTCAGATGTATCCTAATGCCCCACAAACTGTCGAATACATCAAAGCCAAGGATGCATACAGTTTTTCGTGCAAGCTCTTTGAGAGAGTTGGGTTTGTTTGTAGACATATACTTGCTGTTTTAAAGCACACCCATGTCTCTGAATTGCCCAAAAGCTGCATTCTACGCAGGTGGAATCGTATGACTATATCATCTGGTATAGATGTTGAAACACATCCATTTTCACACAATCTTGGCATTGGACTTTGTTTAAATGACCTTGATAATTGCGCTCGTGACTTGTTTATGTGGGCCTGCAAATCTGCACAACGCCGTAATAGGGTGAAATCCTACATTGTTGAATTTGACAAGGGTCAGTTGGAAGATGTAGCACCAGGGTTTGATCAAGTACCCGACCCAGACCATCACATGGGTTTTGAGGAGGACCTGGTGTCTACTCCGCGACATGTAGGGGGAACCCATGACAAAATTACTGATCCACCACGAGCTCGACCAAAAAGGTTCGCAAAACGGAAAAGATATCAACATAGTACCAGAAGATGTGGAATTTGTCACTTGGTAGGCCATACAAAGAGGACATGCCCCAGTAACTCTCTCACTCTTTTTTTCCTTAGTTTTTGTTTCGTTTACAGTTTAAATAACCCATAGTACTAGAAGATGTACATCTACTTACACATGTTTTGTTGTGTTGTGTTAATTTGGGGATGTGTAGATCTACTCAGTGATGACGAGGTCACTGATCATGAAGAGGATTTTGAAAGAGGTAGGATTCATCCGTGGACCTTGTATTTTAGGTAAAAGAATTATCTTTTGTATGTTGTCTTGATATATGTTAGCGGCCCAACAAACATAGGTGAACCAGATCCTTTTGGTAACGGTACTGTGACAGGCAAAACACCTGTAGTCATTGTTGATGTGTCAGACGTCCGAAGAGCTTCTACTCGTAGGAAGATCACATGCGGCTTGTGCGGTAAAGTCGGCCACAATTTAAAATCCTATGTTAAATTTAAAGTCGGCCATAAATTTAATTGAACACGTAGGATTTTAACTGCCAAATCACCTTCTCTGTTAAGTGATTCGAAACAGAGACTTAACCTGAAACCAAATTGCAAATAGAATGAAACTTTGCAGACCAAATTGACTAGATACAACTTTGTGGACTCAAGTGAAAATTCAGTGAAAGTTTGTGGACCAAAATAGCTAATTTATCCAAAAGAATTTACTTTAAACCAAAGCTAATTAGAAGGACAAAGAACGACGTTTTAGATCTAAAGAAGCACCACAAACAGAGACGCATAAACACAACTTCAAAACCGCCATTGAAGCAAGAAAGAGTACCACGCACCAAGACCAAACGCAAAAAATGCCACAAAATACCAACCAGATCTGAAAGAAAACTCAAAGAAGAACTCATTGTTGAGAAATTGATTGTTGAAGAAAGATGAAAGCATTTCTCATTGTTGAAGGAGAAAGAGATTTCAATTAAAAACACCTCTACAATTGTGAAACATGGATCTACGAAAATAAATTTCAGATCTGAGATGATAAATCATGGATGCAAAAATTTGAAGCTTTAGCCTCTTAACCCATGAAAACAATAAAGAAAAGAAGGTAAAAAATCAAAGGCCAACAACCGATCATCAGAGGCCGACATCGGTGGATAGGGGTTTCTTTCTCTTTGCTTTCTCTGTTTGTTTGTTTTAATGGCGGACTATTAGATATCAAGTTTTCTGTTTGCAATCTTTTGTTAGTTTGTGCCCTTTAGTATGATTATATAGACAAGGCAATGTATTTGTGCGGCTTTTTAACTCTGGCTCTAGCCTCGCATGGAAATGGTTCTGGGACTCTATTAAGGGTCCCAAAACTAAGAATGGCCTAGTTAATTTTTAGGTATTGTGATTTGCCACTTTTTAGATAAATGGGAACAAGAAAATATCCAGTTAACATTTCACTTGTAAAAAAAACTCCGACAAGATTTGAATTTGAATTTTACTACCAAGTTTACACTTTCTTCTCCCCCCCCCCCCCTAGATCTCTCATCACTTACGTCTTCTTCTTCCTCAAATCAATTGTTTGTTAGTTGGTGCCCTTTAGCATGATTATATAGACAAGGCAATGTATCTGTGCGGCTTTTTAACTCTAGCTCTGGCCTCACATAAAAATGGTTCTGGGACTTTATTAAGGGTCCCAAAAGTAAGAATGACCCAGTTAATTTTTAGGTGTCGTGATTTGCCACTTTTCAGATAAATAGGAACAAGAAAATACCCAGTTAACCCAGTTAACATTTCACTTGTAAAAAAGGCCTCGACAAGATTTAAATTTAAATTTTACTACCAAGTTTACACTTTTCTCTTCATTTCCCCGTAGATTTCTCATCACTTACGTCTTCTTCTTCCTCAAAGCAATATTTTGCTCTTGGTCTCTTCTTAAATTGAAGAGTTTAAATTTAAATTTCAGTGAACCAGATCCATTGTAATCAATATGAAGCAATCTTCAACAAAGTTTCTTCAATTATGTGTATACTACGTGAGTGTGTGTTTCTTTCAATTGTTTTTTTTTTCGTAATTCGATGGAAAATATAGATTATGAGTGTTGTTGGTATGTTTAAGAAGCAACAAAGGTTTGGGTTTGAAGCTTTAAATGGTAGTTACTACCCTATTGGTACTCGTTTTTTCCAGCTACAAAGGTGTTTTACTGATGTTATTCCATAGCTAATAATCAAATACTGTATATTCCCTTCAAATTCTACAAAGGTGTTTTACTGATGCTATTCCATAGCTAATAATCAAATACTGTATATTCCCTTCAAATTTTAAAATGGGATTTTGTTCACTCACCGTGTATGTGTAAATGGGGTTCGTTTGTAGAGAAGTATGGATATATGCGGTTGAGAAGATAGGTATTTACGCCTGGGATAATTTTAAAGGGACATCTAGTTGGAATTACTGGTACTGTATGAAAGACAACTACAAAGAATCATGATTAATGTTCTTATGATTAGCCGGGTGTACACACCCACATTGTAACGCCCCAGGATTTCGTCCTCGCTCATCCCGGTGCGTCGAGCACCATACCGCTCGCTAATGTCAATATTGTCCCCCTTTGGTCACTGCGGATATCCAACAGTAGAGGGTTTTGGATCAGGGTCCACTCATTTGGTTTTCCCCAAATGGCCTTGACATTAGTTAGAGTATGGTTAAGCTCTATATACTACCAATACAACCACTTCCTTGGCAATGTGGGACTAACACCAACTCATGGGTGTTACAATCCCACCACCTTAGAAAAAGAGCCGTCCTCGGCTCTGCAGTACACTCAGTACAGTCCCAAAATCTCTGACGTTCCCTGCCAAGTGAGACAAGTACCTGGCGCTCCCTGGGCCTTTCCAGCGTATTTTCCACCTGCAACAGGCGATCTGTCGTCGGCTCTGATACCAACTGTAATGCCCCGGGATTTCGTCCTCGCTCATCCTAGTGCGTCGAGCACCATACCGCTTGTCAATGTCAATATTGTCCCCCTTTGGTCACTGCAGATATCCAACAGTAGAGGGTTTTAAATCAGGGCCCACCCATCTGGTTTACCCCAAAAGGCCTTGACATTAGTTAGAGTCTGGTTGAGCCCTATATACTACCAATACAACCACTTCCTTGGCAATGTGGGATAACACCAACTCATGGGTGTTACACACATATAATTAGGGAACACAAATAATTTTTTTTTCTCTATCCAAAAAGGCAAGTGGACTTAGAAGTGATCAAGGAAATTGTACTAGTCATTTTTTGTTGTCGTTGTTGTGCAGTTATTGCTGCTAGTTACTGATGTTGTTTGGCGTCGCTGCACTTTGCTGCCCTTTAAGCTGGGTAGTATTGGTTTTGTAATCTTGTAAACTATTGAGGTGTGGATGTACATTTTTATTGTTGTATATATGTGGATTCAATCCAAGCGGGTTGTGCTAACCCAACTGACATACCAGGTGAGGATTGAGTGCATTGCCAATGTGAGGATTGAGCTACAATGTGACGTAACAATCCACATCAATTGGTTACTGATGTCGATTAAACTAATATCGTGGAACGTTAGGGGATTATGCAATATTGAAACTTTTAATGGGGTGAGGAAAATGGTGGCGAAGAATAAACCGGATGTGGTCTTGTTACAGGAAACTAAAATTACAGAGGACAATGAGGAATGTGTTGAGGGATTGTGGCGATTTCCTTGGGAGGTAGGGATGGTGTATGCTATTGGCAGGTCAGGTGGGATGATGGTGGCGTGTAATTCAGATACTGTAGAAGTGGTGGATGTGTTGAAAGGGGCATACACATTATCTGTCATATGCAAAATGAAGGTAGATGGTTTTCAGTGGTTATGCACATGTGTTTATGGCCCATGTAAACCAACAGAGAGCAATGCTTGGTTTTGGGCTGAGCTTGACGATGTTAGAGGATGGTGCCAGCTTCCTTGGGCAATCGGTGGTGACTTCAATGTTGTTCGTTTTTCACATGAAAGAAAAGGGGGATGTAGTATATCAAGAAGTATGCGATTATTTGATCAGTTTGTTACAAGGGCAGAGTTGATAGATTCACCTCTCGTAGGGGCATTTTATACTTATTCTGACGGGGGTGTGGTACCTAAAATGAGTCGAATCGACAGATTTTTAATCGACTTGGAATGGAGCAACCATTTTTCAAATGCAACGGAGCTGCCGTTATACAAATATTCAAGTGATCATAGGGCTATTATGTTGAGGTGTAATGATGAGCAAAGGGGGCCGCTGCCTTTCAAATTTGAGCTAATGTGGTTTGAAAACAAGGATCTGATCAGTAATATACAGTATTGGTGGAACTCATACGCTTTTGAGGGCACTCCAAGTCTTATATGGTGGAAGAAAATGAAGGCATTGAAGGCTGATTTAAGGGAGTGGAATAAAAATGTTTTTGGGAGAATTGATATTCAAATTGAAGAGCTGAATAGAGAAATTGATCAATTAGATATCCAAGAAGAAGGGGCGGCGTTAACAGTTCAGGAAATTGAAAAAAGGGCAGAATTAGCGACTGATCTTAAAGGGTTGCTGAAGAAAGATGGCATTTCTTGGAGGCAGAAATCACGGGCAAACTGGCGAGGGGACGGGGATGAATGTACCAATTTCTTTCACCAACTGGCAAATGCAAAAAACAGAATCAAATGCTTAGATAGTTTATGTATTGATGGAGAGATAGTGGTGGACAAGGATAGAATTAAAAGTCACATTGTGGATTATTATCAGCATCTTTTCTCTGATGTTTATAATGATGATCCAACTCTCGATGGCCTTGAGTTCAATACAATCACACATCAGCAGTCAGCAGAGATCGAAATGGTCTTTAGTGAGGAGGAGATTCGTGTAGCAATTGGGGACTTGGGGGGAGATAAGGCGCCAGGTCCAGATGGAATACATATGGAAGTTTTTAAACGGTGTTGGCATATATTCAAGGTAGACTTGATGAAGGTTGTGAATGATTTTCACTCTTCGGGGTTTATAGATAAGAAAAACAACACTACTTTTCTTACTTTAATCCCAAAGAAAAAAGGGGCGAGTTCCTTGAATGATTATCGACCAATAAGTTTGGTGGGTGGCGTCTACAAAATCATTTCGAAAGCCCTTGCTTCAAGGTTGAAGAAGGTATTGGCTTCGGTAATTTCGGCTCCACAATGTGCTTTCGTGGGAGGAAGGCAAATCGTAGACGGGGTTCTAATAGCCAACGAATGCATTGATTCGATTTTGAAAAGGGGTTCGCAAGGTTTACTTTGTAAAGTAGACATTTCAAAGGCTTATGATCATGTGCGGTGGCGATTTGTGGATTATATGCTCTTGAGATTGGGTTTTGGTGCGAAGTGGAGAGGGTGGATGTGGACGCTGATATCTACAGCATCTTTTTCATGTCTTATCAACGGCTCACCGGCCGGTTTTTTCATAAGCCAAAAGGGGTTGCGTCAAGGTGATCCAATTTCGCCTTTCTTATTCCTTATTGTGATGGAAGCACTTTCGAAACTGGTTTTGCGATCGATGGAGATGGGTTTTTTGAAGGGTATTCGAATTGTTGATGATGGGCCTCAAATTGGAGTGTTGCAGTTTGTTGATGACACTCTGTTCCTTACGGAGGCGTCGAGAGTCCAGTTGTTAGTAGTTAAGACTTTATTATTCACTTTCCAAATGGTTTCAGGCCTGAAGATTAACATGTTGAAATCATCATTGATTGCGGTGGGGGAAGTGGAGAATATGGGAGAGATGGCTGACATGATGGGGTGCACAACTGAAACTTTGCCATGTAAATACTTGGGGTTACCAATGGGGGCAAAGTATAAAAGCAAGCAGGTCTGGGATGCAATTGTAACTGTGATTCAGACTCGTTTGGCTGGATGGAAGAAGAAATTATTATCAAAGGCTGGACGGCTGGTGTTGGTTAAAAGTACCTTGCTGAACCTTCCGGTTTATCAACTGTCTCTGTTTGTCATTCCCAGGATGATTGCAAAGCAGATAGAGAGGATAGTTCGCGATTTTTTATGGGGATCATCAGATTCTGAGCGTAAATTGCATTGGGTAGCTTGGGATAATATTTGTCAGGCAAAGAGAGATGGTGGGCTTGGCTGCAGACACATAATTGAGATGAACAAGGCCCTACTTGGTAAGTGGATATGGAGATACGGAAATGAACCAACTGCGCTGTGGAAACAGGTTATTGATGCGAAATACGGTGTCGAGGCAACTGGTGGATGGCCAAAGAAAGTAACTAGAACTTACGGTACAAGTCTATGGAAGGGAATCATGTCGACCTTTGATGTTGTCTACAATGGGATTGAATGCAACATTGGTAACGGACAAAGAACATTGTTTTGGAAGGATATTTGGTGTAATGAACACCCGTTAAGTATCCTCTATCCAAGACTCTTCAATCTTACTCAGAATAAAGATGGAGTTGTGGCTAATTTTTATGTGAGGGAGAATGTTGGAAACAGATGGGATTTCAACTTCAGGAGACTACCTCATGATAGGGAGAGAACTGCAGTGAATAGCTTGATGAATTGTGTGACAAACCAGGTGGTTACCGAGGAAGAGGACCAATGGAGGTGGAGGTGGGGCAAGCAAGGGATGTTCAGTGTTTCCAGCCTATACCAGCAGCTGGCCAGGAGAGAGTATGGTGACAGAATTTCACTAGTCAACCACAAATTGGTATGGAATCCAAATATTACAATGAAGGTTAAATTTTTTATGTGGTGTATGCTTCAGAAGAAAGTGCCAACGAAGAGCAATTTAGTGGAGATGGGTATGAATGTTGACATCTTATGCCCATTGTGTGGAATGGAAGAGGAGACTGTGATTCATCTGTTTTTGAAGTGTAAATGGGTCCAGGAGCTTTGGGGTGACATTTTATTTCCTTTGGGACTGCATATGCCCAATCCAGGTTCATATGACTCAGTGGAAGAATGGCTGATCAGTTGGCCAAAGATGCAAGGTATGGGGTTGAGCAAATTGTTATGGCAAGTAGCACCGTATGCAGTCATCTGGACAACATGGAAATTCAGGAATGACAGGATTTTCAAGGGGAAGGAGAAGACAACAGCAAACGCAAGGTTAGAAATCTTAGGATTGATGTGGCATTGGATGTCCAACCGTGAAGAAAGACGTGGTGCCAGGTTTAGGGAATGGATGCTGAACTGGGAGGATCAACTATTACCAGGGTGAGTGATATTTTATGTTTATGGGGGTGAGGTGTGTTGGAGTTTCTTTTCAAATGCTTAAACCTTCAGTGAACTTCTCTATCACTGCAGTTTAATCATCTATGTAATCTCTTGTTTGTTAAGTTCTAATAAAGCTCAAATTTATCAAAAAAAAAAAAAAAAAAAAAAAAAAAAAAAAACAATCCACTTTGTTGTACAATTTTAACAGTTCGAATGAATAAAATAGTATTACATTGATTAAAAAAATGGTATTCAATTGCTAAACAAGAAATATCTAATAGGTAATGATGTTTATGCATAGTTGCGTACACTAGTTTCCATCTCAAATCTCTGTATTTTAGGATACAATTGAGGAAACAAAAATTCGGCTTAGGGTTAACCGATGGAATTCGGTTTCCTTTATTCAATAGAAACAAGTTTCCATATTTAATTGAACAAGTATGTCTAGTCGTGATCTCTTGCCAGAATTTCACGTATTTTGGACTCTGCTTCTCTCCCTTTTGATCGCTCTCTCTGCAATACGATAACCTCTTCCAACGATACCCTCTGGATTCCTAGAGTTTGGATTCTGTGAACCAAGCACAGTCTAATGAATACATTTGGATTCCTAATGAATACATGAAATAGAACTATTTTATAACAGGGAGGAGGAAACTTGGGTAGCATTGTTTTTTATTTTCTTAAGTTTCATCAAGGTTTCAACTTTTGAAGGTACAAACTTTAGTCACTCTATTTGACGTGAACATATAGGGTCTGTTTGATAACCGGTGAATATTTTGGGACGATTTACCGGTAAATTTGGTCAACCGGGTAAAAGCAGGGTTTGGGGAATGGTCAACCAGGTCGAAAATAATTTGCCGGATTCACCTGTGTTTGTTAACATCTTGGGTAAATGTTAGGCAACAGAATTCGCCGAATTAACCGGTGTTTGGTAACGTTTTGCATACCTGGTGAATCACAAATAACTATGGGCCATGGACTCTTTGATTGTGATATGGGTCATTATCCATTCATATTGGGCTATGGGCCAAGTACGATAAAAGGGCTATTCTGGTAACATATGAAGCATAACTATGGGCCATGGACTCTTTGAATTTGATATGGGTCATTACAAATGTATATTATCCACACCTCAACAAATGTATTAATAATTTGATTTTCGATAATAAAAATATAAATATAGTATTTGATTTTTGAACAAATGTCTTATTTTTATTACTATTATTATTATTAATTTATTTTATTTGATAGAAGAAATTTTATTGTAAGTAAAGATATACACAATGAAATAAAGATATGACCAAGATATTTTGTTTAAAAGAATTATCCAATATTTTGTTTAAACGAATTATCCATATTATTGGCGAAATTGGATAAACCCCAATTGGGCTTCAATAAAAAATTACAAACTTCCATACATATTGTTTTATTTTTTTCCAAAACAATCATTGCTCTTACAATATTTATCACATTGTAAAATATCGCTTCTCATACCGTTGATAAATATTATCTACATTGTAAACAATTTAGCGTGATAAAATTGAAAAATATCACTTGTAAACATGGGCAGTCATGATATGTCATAATATACCTTAACAAGTATCAAACGTAATAACCTGTTATAACAAGCAACATAAATTTAAGTAGTGACGAAATTGTCAAATTATCCATATTATATCCTGTCATAATATATCCATATTATCCATATTAACAAGCAACCTGTCATAATATATCCATATTATCCATACTAGAAAAAAAAAATCCATCCATACTACAGAATCCTAGAAATATCCATACACACATACAGTTCACAGTTCAAGTAGTGACGAAATTGTCAAAGTCATGAAACCATTTCTACCCTCACATCTTCACTCCTCATCCGAAATAATGATCGGATCGGACGCAGTCCTTGCTACCTGTGTCTCGACCGGTTCATAGTCACTGTCGTCGTAGTCGATGATGTTGTCATATGCATCGACTTCAACGTTCTGATCAGTATTGGGCGAAGCCTGAGCTGAGAGACCACCACCGGTAGAGGAGGAGTCTGAATCTGAGGAGGCTGAAGAGGAGGTAGAAGGTGCAGGTAGTGCTGAAATCTTGCGATTGGTGGTGCGACGGACAGTGGAGGCAGTGCGTGCTACTGAAGGACCTGTTGTTGCTGCTGAAGAGCCTGGTGCTGCTGAAGAACTGCGCTGCTGCCTATGAGCTTGTTTCCTCCTTACAAGCATGTCGAGGGTAACACCAGAGTATTTCCCCTTACCGAGATGTTGAATCCTCAACAACACCTGGTCGCCCACGTCCAAGTGTTTCCCTTGAACGACACCTCTCCACCCTGCAGTCTTGAAAGAAAAGTGACCATACGGGTCCACATTTATCTCCAGATCATTGTACACACGCAACCCAACAAGAAGCTCGACAGGTTGGTCTTGTCGGAGGCCACTGGTAAGAGCGGCCGGAATCGGCTGCATGTAATTAACAAACATAGTCATTTTCATTGTGGCTGTCATGTATAAAAAGTTGTGTACACAGAAATCATTTGTCGACAACGTGTTACGTCCCATGAACATAAATATCATTATTACAAACAAATACTGTGTAGTCCATCAAAACATGTCGTCTAGAATGAATTTTTGGTCATACATACTGTATGGTCCATTAAAACAAGAATAGTCCATTAAAAGTAGATTTCTCCATGTGGGCCATCACAATAAAAGCTTAAATATGTGGGCTATGATAATAATGCAAAAGCACCAACATGTTGTCTCATATCATATATTAAAAAAATAATGGTAAAGTACTTACCATCCTACAAGAACCCTTCCCGTTCTTACCAACGTTCCATGGCTTCAAAACATAGTAGTCATTGGTGTTACTTGGGCCACCTTGTTCCATTGTCTACGTTATAAAAGAATGTTATGTGTTGTGAAATACTATTATAACAAAAATGAAATAGATATAGAATTATCAATTGAAAAGGGGGACATTACTTGCATAGAAATAAAGTTGGTGTATTGTGTGTGTGGGGGGGGGGGTGTTGTCGTCGTATTTTTAATTAAAAAGGCGGTCATTACATAAACGAAGTTATAGATAACAAAAAAATAACATATATTTAATTAAAAAGGGTGTCATTACATAAAACGATATAAAAAGTTGATTACATAGATGAAGTTGGGGGTTCGTTCTTCGAACACCATCCCAGGATGTATAAAACAGAAGATTGTTGAAGCAAATAAAACTAATACATATCCATTGGTAGATCCTCAGTGAAGATAGTAATTGGGGATGGGTAGTTTGGGTAATTTTTAGTCCTCATGCTTGCCACCCAAGGCTTTGTTTCAATGACATCATTCCATACAACATCATCAGCCTTAACCATGTTTGTCCTGGGATCAAACACAAATCCTTCCGTCAGGCACAAGTCATTGATTTCTTGGTACTGTCTCTTCAGCACCTTCACCATACTCCTTACGTGATCCCGACTCAATTGCACACCGTAAGCCACACTAATCTCTTGAGCAATTCTTTCTTGCACATGTCGTGGAAACCCCCCAGATATCGAGACATTCCCATTAATGAGATTATCCATCAACTTGATGCAGAAAAGAGTTACCATGGGGGTGGACCATCGAAAATGACGGGTATGTGGATTATCCATAGAGAATTTTGTACACATTATACAACTTCAAAGATGACCATTGAATTCCAATATCAACATGCATATCCACAACCACAAAAATACAAAAACATTTAATAACATTCATAAATAAACCCCATCATACATATAGTCTTGTCCTTTTTACAAACCATAATTAGGTATTACAAACCATAGTTAGGTATTTAATAAAGTTCAAAGATCAATTTTAGTCCAAACCACGTGTTAAACATTATGTGGTGGTATTGGAAGAAATATTTGAGATGCGGTTAGGTAACTCTTGAACGACGTATCTTTCAACTCCTTCCAATAATTGGGCATTTCAAATTGTGCCCACGCTTCTTAGCTAGCTACAACCTTGCATTCCACCAGGTCAAATTTGAATCTCGGCCTCGCACACAAATCATTTATCTTCCCAACACGTTGTTTCAAATACTTGCAACGCCTCCGCACGTCTTCGTCGTCAACCTCAACATGAAAGTTATTGGTCAACCCGGTTGCAATTCCTCGGTTAAAGTCACGTGGAAAACTACCATCTTCTTTACGCAGCCCAACGATGATAGCCTCAAACATTTTCGTACACATGTAGTTATCCATATTAAAAGACCACTTAGGGCACCTTATGCGTTCTAGCCTAGGTGCAAAGTGAATTCCCAGATCGGGAACTGGAACATTATATCGCCGGGGGGGGGGGGGGGGGCTGTGGTTTGGCCTAGGCATATGTGTAAAGGATAATTAAAGTACAAACAGTTCATAAATATTCATAAACAATGAAACACTGTTCATACATAGTCTTGTTACATAATATAAATACAATTTATTTTCGGAACAAGGCAAGAAGTTTGTTCATGTAAGGGAGCCATTCACCACGGAATCTACTGCAAGGAGCATTTTCCTCCCATGTCTCATTTGTCGCAATCACCCTTTCACGATGTGCATCCCATTGAAAACCCTTTATATTTAATAATCCACGCATTTGTAAATAGGTATAGAAAAAATACTTCACCCTATCGCGTACATCTTCCACCGACACCGGCATAGACGTTGTTTCCAAAACCTGGAAGACCACTTCTACGTGCATGTGTTCCTGGAAAGGGAAACCAGGTTCGTCTTTATGCTTGACAAGTGTGTCAAGCATAACCACGTCCATTTTATGGTACCACCCTACCTTGAAAGTGCTTGGACCTTCATTCTTCTAAACCCCAAAAACAACAATTACAAACAAAACAAAACAGTTTAGGGAAAACAGTCTTGAAAAACACTAACACATTCACATAACCACAAATGTATTGTGTCTATGTTATCAGAATTTGCCAGTTATAAAGCTACGGCATAACGATAATGAAAATATACAAATCTGCGACATAATATAAATAAAATACTGCATCCATAAAACTGCCGCATAATAGTAATGAAATCACGCCACATAATCCAAAATAAAATACTGCATCCATAAACGGTTAACGGTCATCAGTCATCAACAGAATATAGACTAGATTTTGACAAACAGAATTCAACAG
Organism: Aquilegia kansuensis; assembly: GCA_020826895.1. Classification (NCBI taxonomy): domain Eukaryota; kingdom Viridiplantae; phylum Streptophyta; class Magnoliopsida; order Ranunculales; family Ranunculaceae; genus Aquilegia; species Aquilegia kansuensis. Next base: position 17,339,689 of record CM037010.1, on the reverse strand, counting down.
TCATCAACACCCTAAAGCTAGACACAACCTAGTGTAACTTTCTCATGATCCATTCCAACTTGTATTCGTCATCGATTCCCATAAACGTATAGATCATTTCTGGATTCCCTCCTAAGAAATCCATGCAGTCCAGGTAAGCTTGTCTATTTCCTTGGGTAAGTCCTTTGACAACACTTGAAACCTCTGAAATGTTTGGTTTTCCCATAGAGCTTGCTATCTGTTGCACCGCACAAGTCAATCCTTTGAAGGATGGAGGCTCAGGTATATCTGCCATGGTGTACTTCAACTTATGACGCTTTGGTATGACAGGTCCGCCATTATCATTCCCCTTGCGAGCAGCAGATGCTATCGAACCACCGTCTCCCTCAAAATCAGCAGTAGGAAGTGGTGGTGTATCTCCAACTGGGGTGTTTGTCGCAAACTGGGATTCTATTCCATCAACGCCACCATCCCCTTCCCCGAGGGTCTCATCCTCATCTTCATTCACTGCATTGGATTGATCATTCACATCACAAACTGATACATGCCACAATAACCATGATGTGTAACTAAACAATAAACCACGTACCGGTTGGTTCGTAAGGGGGACTATCAAGATCATGGGCAGTATAGTTTTCCTCACCCCACTACAAGAATACATCAAATTTGCCACGGACCGGAACCGTGGCAAAACAGGATTAGCCACGGTTTACGACCGTGGCGAGACCGTGGGTGTTCAGGGCGTAGCTAATTCTTTTGCCACGGTCCGGGTCCGTGGCGAATAGCTATATTTAGCCACGGTTATTAACCGTGGGCCTTGCCACGGATATCAACCGTGGCAGAATTTCAATATCCCCACGGTCCAGGTCCGTGGCGAATATTTTTTTTTTTGAAAAAAAAATATCAAAATTAATTTATTTTTCAAATTAGCTATTGTTTTTAGCCGTGGCAAATCCGGAATTTTTCTAAAAAAAATTGAATTTTGCTACTGTTTGGAGCCGTGGGAAATCTGAATTCTTTGCAGAAAAAAATAACAATTATTATTTTTGCACCTGCCCTGCATAATCTAAAATCGGCTAATGACGAACAATTTTTTTGCACCTCCACAATGCATAATATAAAATCATATTCTCACTGGATACAAAAAGGAAAATTAATTGGTTTAAGCACATTTACAGACTATATCCAAAATCACTTTGATTGAAGATTATATCAACTACAGTGTGATATATGTCATAGAATATCAATACACATTTGAATCCAGTAAAAATGCATTACAGCAATGGTTTCATTATATACCTTTAATAGTGTGAGTGAAAGAAACAGCAACAGCTGCAAATGAGACATTTGAAAAGGGATTCAGGAGACAATTTCTCAAAAGAAAATAACTAAATTATATATGAAATGAATGATCTAGAGATATGAAAATTGATGAAGTACAACTGATAGACCATTCAGTAGACAATGTATCTTTTTCTATGTAGCAAATAGCAAAGGTCCGAAACTTACCTGATTGTACAAGTGGTAAAACATTCCAATCCAAAACAGGTCAGAGAGGAACTTCTTCAGACCCACTTTAGCAATGGCATCCGTGAAACCATGTTGCATCAGCTGAGGTCCCTCAATCTAAGCCACAATAAAATACTTGTTACTGAGATATGTGAGTAAAATAGGAACATCTGTTTTGATCAATTTGATAACGGAAAGTAGGAGGAGTTCATGTAAAGCTACTCTGGAAAAGACCACTCACAAGTAGTGCGGGTGGGATGCAAAAGATGAGAGCAATAATTGAAATGTAAGCATACACATTCGTGCTGTCCATCCCTGTCTGTTACAATTCGATGATAAGAAAGATCAAAAAGCCACAAAGGGAGACAAAACATAAAGCTTTGATGGAATAATAACCATCAATTAACTCAAAATAAGTTCTCACCATTGCTTTCTTTGAGTAGATACTTCTATAGGTAAATGCAATATTTGCTACCATTGCACTGATGAAACCAGTCAAGTTGAATGAAAGTTCAGTCAGAGATGCCATAGATACACCTAAAACAATAACAAATTTTGGTGTTAATTAAACCTTTTATATATGATTGGTTAGCAGTTCATTTATATATGGCTAAAAACAATGCATTCAAATGGTTACACCCTTAAATTTACACATGTAGCTGAAAATCAACCTACATCTTTTGAATAAATCCATGTTCACTGTTTTTTTCTGGTTATATAGCTAAAAGGAAACACGGAAAAAATGGAAAAGTCATACCTATAACAACAGGGGCCAATGATAGCCAAAGAGACAATGGAATCTGATGGCCTAAAATAAACTGCGACGCAGAAGCATTGAAGAAGGGCTCGAGTGCTGTGTAAGAACATCAAGTTATGTGTTAGCTTCATAAGATAACAAGAAAGTAGACATAATGATTGATTGCAAGCTGCACTATAGGTTCTTAAGTTTTTACTTTGATCAATAGTAAGCAAAACGCCTCACAGCAAACGTATATCCACAGAATACTCATTATGTGACTGGTTTATTAACATGAACAAAAGCTTTCATCAACTGATTCCTATCCAAAATAAGGCCTATTGGAACAATATGATAAGCGCAAGTGATATGATGTCTTTATAATTTTACACTTCAAGGTGTTAGTCTAATAGTCTATCTTAACAACACATACATGACCTGAATCACACATACACAACATAAACTTACCACATGAAAAAGAAAAATCCTGTTGTAAGCATTTTCTGCATAGAACTCTCAGCACGAACAACGGGCCTGCCAATACCATTTAAATTTATCAAACTGATAACAAAAAAAAAAATTGCTTAAAAAAAATTACAGTATTACCTTTCAGAAGCTCCATTGTCCAAACCATCAGCATCTGCTGCTGCTGCCGATGCCATTTACACTGAGCTGCCATTTTTCCCTCCTCCTTTCCCGGGCTTGGGACCGGCAATGCAATATATATTGCATTGGCGGAGTTAAAAAATGGGATAAACCTGCAAGACAACAAAGAATCTTATACACTCAAAGAAGATAAGATCCAAAACCTTGATATTTATCTAATGTAATGAAAAATATTAAGTTTGCATGTGTCCACCGACCATCCAAAAGGGGAAAAACCATTAAATTAATTTATCAAACAACTCGAGTTGACATGTCTCCACAATATAGTCCAAGCACAAAGGCAATACCCGAAAATAAGAAATAAACGAAATCCTAAATGAAACATAACGAAAAAATTTGTTAACAAAACCAAACGAGTAATGTTCAGCTGATGAACTCAAGACTAGCCTTCGGCCATATAACATGGCCTTGCCCAACCTGCCCAAGAGTTGTGAAATAATCATCATGAGGTAGGGGTAAAACAGCATCCGCAACCAACACCGTAGTGATGTATACCAAGTAATTTCCGTCGCCCAAACACCTCTCACAATATTTGTGTGTAGGGTCCACAACTTTGACAATCCCCCAAGCGTATTCTGTAGTTGGCCACCCACCTAAAACTCTCACCATCTTACCGGTATCAGACTACAAAACAAAATTAGTAGAAATCAACAATATAGGCATACCCATTAGAATATAGACATAACAATAATAATACTAATAATTGTACATACATACCGATGAAGCTCGTTCTCCACGGGGTTGTCCACTTTGAGGGATGTGTTGTCCACTTTGGGGAACAGATCGCATATCGCGTATAATAGATGTTAGATCCTTTACAGCACCTGTAACTTCATCCAGCTTGCCTTCCATTAAAATCTTCCATTCTTCATTCTTCCTTGCTTCACATGCTTGCTTTTTCTTTATATTAGCTATCTTCTTCATTTGTGTTTTGCAAATTCCTGCACCTCCCACCCTAATACGACCCCTACTATCTGGCCCAAGAACCTATATAAAAAAGAATTCACAAAATCAACCAAATATATATTGAAGTAAGTTCAGGTGTTGTCGTTGTTAATTAAGTTTGGTTTAAAAGAATCCATTTTTCACTTCTAAAGCCTGCACTTTACTAACTTAGAGTAATATATTCTTACCTCTGTCACTGCATCATCACAAGAAGTCTGAGAATCAGGATTCGATGACATCGAAGATTGGATCGCCATCTAACATTGCAAAAAAATAAAAAAGTCTTGAAAATTTTATAAAACTTTTCTTTTCATAGATAAACAAAATTTAAACATGCCTCAAGTACCACTTACAGAGATTTCAACATTTTGAGGAGTTTTGTCTGGATGAGTATGCATTGCCAAAAACGTGTAACCACGACCAACCTCAGATGAATCAATACCTAGTTCTTGTGCTATCTTGTAACGAACAACTTGAGCTGCTGTCCTCCCACTACAATTTGGAAGTTCCTGCAGCTTCCTGTTCTCTCTATTTTGCTCACTCAAATCCTATATAATTAATAACAAAAAACATTAATAAACAAAGACACGAATTACAATACATAAAACTCTAAAAAAAAAAGTAAGCACAACCTACTTGCATTGTTTCGCTAATACAATAGTCGATAAAGATCCGCCAATCTTCAACAGGTACTTGGTCGGGTGGAGCCATTGCTTTCACAACATTGGGATCTTTTCCATCAATATACTTTTTTTTCAAATAATATTTTCTACGCCTCCAAGCATCATTTATTTTCGATCTCACATAATCACAATCCACACCTCCATCCCAATCTTCAAATTCAAAGTGCTCATTAAGGTTGTCAATGACTTTCCCATACTCATCTGGTGGAACTTTCCTAAAATCTGGATATATGATCCTAATATCACGCCCAACTGTTTCACTAATTTTTCTGCTCGATATGTACTTGTCGGGAGATTATTACCGCTCGGAAAAGCTATTTTAAGTAATTCAAGTAACTCAGTGAAACTTGCGTCGGACCACCCACTTTTCACCTTTATCTTGAACAATCTTAAAACAAATCTCAAAACCGTGAAGTTTTCACAATTGGGGTATAGAGCACACATAGCTTCTTGCAAATTATCATTAAAGTGCATTGGGTCATCGTCAGGAATCGTTGGACCACCTTCAACACCAACTCCATGAGTTTCTTCTATAATCATATCCATGTTATTAACATCGTCGCTCAATTCTTCAACAATGGTATTCCAAGCCATTTCAGGTTGATCAACATTCCCCCCCACTTCCTCATGTGATGGTTGACTTTCATCTGGTGCACATTGCGTAGTTTCACATGTGGGTTGATTTATTTCCCCATGATAAATCCATCTCACATATTTTTCATAAAAACCATTCTTAAAGCAATGATGCCTCACAATATCAATGGATTTCCCATCTCCAAGATTTCTACATTTTTTGCATGGACATGGAATGAAAGATTTGTTGTGTGAGTGTTTGATCGCATAATCAAGAAAAAATTCAACACCTTCAATAAATTTTGGGTTCTTGATATTTGAGTTAATCCAACTTTTATCTAAACAATCTGAATTCTCCATGTTGCTAGTCTAAAAAGAATAAAAATAAAAATAAGTATTGAACCCATAATAAGACATTAAATACACCACAATAAGCTAAGTAGTTAATAGACGTAGAGACCCAAACAAATATTCAATATCAATTCAGCAAAGACGAAAGAATAATGCAAACAGTTGTAGAATCATGCAATAAAATAAAAGGTCAAAATGAGTTTAACAGGACAAACACAACCTTATATAGAATTTTGAGCAAAGCCCTATATGGCACATCTAAGCATACTACAGTTTTCATGTAATTTTATAGAAAACTCATAACAATAATAAGAGTAAACCATGACAAAATCCGGGTTATTCAAGGCCTAATTTGATAAACTATCAAAACAAGGTAAACCAACATTATCATATAGACAATTAGGAACAAAAAGGTATATGCAAACTCTAAAAAATAAAAAAAAATACTAAACTTCATTGAACCAGCACATGGAAGAAAAAGAGAATAACCACTAAACATAACAAAAGTAAGCAATTAGAATTAATTTTCCCAAAGGAAATAATGAACACAGTTACCTGCAACAAATGCCTTCGCAAAATCTAATCCAAGCAAACAAAAACTGCAAAATTCAAAAAAACTAATTAATCTATGTTCTAACAACTAACTTACCATATTGAGGATTATTAAGCATATCTCAAAGCACTGAGCAAGAAACTTCAAGAATCAAACCAGATATGAAATACTATCGCTTGCTACAATAGACATATCAAAATAGCATCGGAAACAACTGAATATGAACTAACAGCTTCCAAGAGGGAAACAAAATCCAGTTTGCAAGAAAATTTCCACTAAAATATATAATTCTTGTGGAAACAAAACACAAATGGAGAGACTTTGCAAGGAAGGGTACCAATGGAACAATATCATCAGTTTGATGACCAATCAATGTACAACAAAGCCTCTGAAATTAATGAAAAGACTTTGTTTCTATCACTCCATCCATCCAGAAAGTACTAAATTTCAAAGCAAACCAGCTATCACATATCATTCATCATCAGTAAACAAGAAACTATAAGTCAGTTCATCTCTGAACTTCCAATCTAACTTGGAACATATTTTGCCTTGACATATTGGATAAAAGTATTATCAGAGTCTCTAGTATGTTTCTAAACGGACTGAAAGGTCACATAGTCCATTTGTAAGTTCCATGCATACCAAAAGAAACAAATGGAGAGACTTGAGACAGGAAGATATTAGATCTTCTTTCGCATTTTTCAGTAGACATTGCCATATTAAAACTTAAAACAATCAAACAATGAATTATGAACGCATCCAGAGGGGAAGAACCTCTAGGAAAGCAGGGCAGCAGGCAAAAGTCACATACAATCAAGTGAACAATACCTCGATCAAACATAATATACAAAATTGTCTCCTTGCAGCAGTGGGTAAAGCCCCTACAATCAAGGGAACAAATATCTGACCCAAAAGTCCCCTCAAACTTCAAACACCCAGCACAGTAAAGATACATGATCTTTGCACTACCTTAGAAGACCCAAAAGTGGCAAAATGAGCCATTTGGTCTTCTTGGTAGAGCAGTAGCAGCCAGCCAGAAATAGAAAAGGGGAGATTTGGGGTGGAGAGGGCAGGTTTCATGAATTTTTATTTTACTCTCCTAGCTTTCACCAGGACAGGCTGGGCAACATTCTCTTCTACCGTTCAACTGTGGCAGTCATATATAACTTTTCATGTAGCAGCAAACTGCAGCAGTGATATATAGCTGGTACCCAACAACGGTACTATAGCTGCGACAGTAACTGGAGGTTGGCTAGCCCATATATACAAAATTTGAAACCCCTCGGTGTAAAAGTTTGTTCCACAATCGAAGATAAATTTATAACAATATAACCAGCGGGAGAAACCTTGAAACTACACTTACACAAAGGCTTACGCGTAGTTTAAGACAAACTTAAGCAAAAGTTGCAAAAGCCACCTCAAGGCTGCAGCAACAGCTAGTAAAACAACCAATTCCATCACTTAACAGGCAATGACAAACCAAGATTATCTATTGATCTCTACAAATAACTTCACCCTCAGGTAAACCATTTAACAAGTCAATTAGCTAGGACATTACCATAAAACCACAATATGGCAATTAAACTTATGAACTTAACATAACCTGAACATGACAATAACAATACACATGGTGGATAGAGCATTGAGTAAGCCCCTAGTGATGACATTCAGAGCATATTTTGTAAATCCCTTTGTAGATATATAGCCAGATAATGACCAAATCAAAGATGGGATGAACCAAAGACTTTCAGCAAAAGCCATATAATAATAAGTGGATTCATTCTTTCTTTGAAAATTTAACAGCTGTGATTCAAAGCCATTGGTGTCTGCTATGGAAGGGTTGGAAGTAATTTGCCACCACCAGCACAAGTGGTAGCATTATATCGATCACGAAACATTGGGAGAATGAGAATATATGATTCAAACCAAGAAGTTCTACAAGCCCTTAGGTTTAGTGATATATTTTATATCTAAACATCATAATAATTCCTAGGTTTATGAATCTAAACATTATCAACAGAGAAGATGATAAAAACCTAAGTTAAACAAGTAATTTTGCGATTTTGATCGATTCAACAGAAATTACAATGAGATTCAACATAAATTACAAAGAGATTTTGCGATTTCTGAAATTGAGAAATAAAAACTTAAGTTAAACAAGTAATTCTAGAAAATTAAGATTGAGAAATTGAGAACAACTTACGCCGAGCAGATGATTCAACAGAGACTTTGCGATTTCGGAAATTGAGACACCAAACCCAAATTCGAACTAGGGCAGTCAGGAAGTGCAAGAACGGAGAGATTTTGCGCATTCGAAAAAGTTTTCTCTTCGAAAAACTTTTCTCTTTGTAAGAGAGGTTGCAGAGACGGAGAGAGGGGAAGAGAGAGAGGTTGCAGAGACGGAGAGAGGGGAAGAGAGCTAGAGAAGAAAACACTTTTCTCTTGATAATCCTAGTGATTTGAAATAAAGATCAAAGGGTTGTAAATCATATCCTTCCCCACGGTTGAAAACCGTAGGTAAATTCTCAACATTAGTGCAACGGACCATACCTGCATTACCACGGCCAATGACCGTGGCTAATTTAGCCACGGACCCGGACCGTGGCTAGGCAAATCGTAGAACCGTGGCTTTAATCAGATTTTCTTGTAGTGCCCGTAGCCCAATCATCACCAACCAAGAATGTCATCTGGTAAAAAAATGGCAAAACCTTACCATTGAAGTTCTTGGCCTCGGGGTGCGCCTACAATGAACAATCCATTATCAATTGATATCGCACTATTGAATAACAACACATCAAACAAATAGGGCGTCAATTACCGCAATGTATGCAGCCCATGCGACAGGGTCGGCATTCACAACACATTTGTGTACCGGAACCCACCCAAATCCACTTGCATTCAACAAGGCCTTTGCCACGCTGTATTCTTTCCTCAAAGTCCTCATCCTGGATCGCACATTCTCCGGGGTCACAATCATTCCCAACTTTGTATTCACGGCATTTGCGACGGCAATGTAGGTGTCGGACTTAAACCCATTGTCCGCCCGCCTACCACACTTATTAACTTCCTCACATAAAGTATCAAGTAAGATATCCATCATTGCTGGTCCCCACCTTTGTTGGGTCCTTTGGGATGGTAGTTCGGATGGGGGTGGAACGGGAGGGGCACTCCATGTTTGGGATGGGGTTTGATGGTTCCTTCTCTTTGTTTTTTTCGTTGAGGCGGTCGACATTCCTTGAATATTAATCACAAATCATAATGCTTGATTACAAACCATGAATTCCAATCATAAATGCATTAATAATAAATTGTGTCATCGGTCCACAAGGAATAGAAAAAATAAACAAATATCCATTGTCTACACACAACACATAACAAACAATACGAAACACATGGTAGGGATACTTCAAAGATCATCATCCGAGTCTGTTTCGTATTGGAAATTAACGTACGCATTCCACATTTGATGACATAGTTGATTTCTCCAATTCGTCCAATTTAGGGATGATACCATATTCATGGACGAGGCTACAACTTCGACCGGTTCTTCCTCAATTTGGTCAAAGTCATCATCCTCATCGTCAGGTAGTGCGTCGGGGTCAAACTCATCATCAGGGTCAACATCTCTCAAGAAATTATGTAGGGCAACACATGCTAAAATAATCTTGGATTGAACCCTAACGTTGTGGTGAGGGGAGTTTCTGAGATATGCAAAGTGTTTTTTCAAGACACCAATAGCCCTTTCGACAACATTCCTCAAAGATGAATGACGAAAGTTGAAAAGCTCATCCTCATTCTGCGCTACTTGTCTTCCTATATCTCTGATGTGGTATCGGGTATTACGATATGGAGTAAGGAATCCAGGCACTAATGCAAAGCCGTCATCCGCAAGATAGTATTTACCCCCTACAGTTAATGATTGTTGACGTATTAACATCATAGGTTCAGATTTACAGAACATGGGAATGTACATGGTAGGTATACAAACTTACCAGGAGGTAAGGTAAGTTTATGGTCAGGACGACTAACGGCATTCCTCAACAAACGACCATCGTGAGCCGAACCCTCCCATCCCGTCAACACGTACGTAAACCTCATGCTAAAGGTACACGCCACCAAGACATTCTGGGTAATCTCTCCTTTCCGGTTACGATATCTAGGTTGGTTTACCAAGGCAACACTTGTCTTGAAATGTGTACCATCGATTGCACCCATAGCATCCTACGACCATTTATACATGTTAAGTAAAGGGATGCATTTCAAAAAAGGATTACAAAGTTATTGTGATTGACAAAGATAAGCTCCGAACCTTGAAATAATGGTGCCAATGATGATATGTTCCACAATCTGCGAACGGAGAATTCTCCGCTGTCACATTGGTCACAACTTCTGTATATAACCGTAGGAGTGCCTTAAGCACTAGATGGAAGAAACGGTTAACGGTTTCGGTTGATCGATAGAATTGATGGGCTGCCCTTCGGTTTCGCTGGTCGTGACCAACTGTTATAAGAAATAGGGCTACTTGTTCCTCAACCTTAAGATATCTCGTATCCTGCAATCCTAGTCTTGTAAGCCTACGACACAAGGAATGGAAGGCGAATCGGTTCATCCTAAGTTGATGATGACAGGACTTGTCGCTCTCCATTTAAAAACTCCTAAGAATACCACGTCACATTTCATTTCGATTCGTACGAGGTGCACGAGGTAGTCGCATGTGGTTCATATGTAATGCACAACACCACTGCCATGCCATTACCATGTGAACCACAACAATAACGACTACGGCAGTAACTAGCCTACGTTCTTCTTCACCACTGTCCATTCTACAAAACCCCAACAACGTCAAAACTCCACGATTGTAACACACACTTTAAACACGATTGTATTTTAAGTAAAACAAAACTTTTAAATTTCAAAACATATATTAAAAGGTGCCATTACAAATTTCATTACAAGGTGACGTTAACATATCCCAAAGTTATGTTACAATTTCTTGAAAATTCTAAATAACAAATAACAACTTCAACAACACCGCGATGATTACAACTAACAAACTACAATCAGGTTTTTCACCAACCACCAAATATCGTCTAAGGGAATTGCACACATTGTGTGGGGATACGGTCAGTCGAAGTAGAAGAAACACAAGAAGACTTCTAGAGGCAATGGGGCTGGGTAGTGGTTGGGAGCATGCAAGTTCTACTTCGGAGTCCAAGCTCCTGTAGTAATTCAAAAGTAAGCGAGCTTGTGCAATTGAAGTACAACCTTCCCAACATGCTCCTTCAAAATTCCTAATCTGAGCATCGGCTTGTGCCCAGTTTGTATAAATCCAGGGTTCCGACCATTTCGAACCAGGTAACATGCAAATTTACCCATTTCGAATTCTGGAAAATATATTGACAAATCACATATCCTTTTATAAACAAACTACCCCTATTACAAATAACGGTACATGATGTAATTTAAACGAATTCAAACAAACTACCATTTCACAAATAACGGTCCTTGATGTAATTTAGACGAGTACAGGGTATCAATTTTCATCGTGCATCGTTATTGACCATTCCAAAAATACGTTCATAGCATTTGAAAAAAACATGGTCACAACATTATATGCATTCTCATTTAAATATACATTCATTACTACACATTTTAGTATAACATTCATCACTATACAATGTCAAAATCCATTATAAAGTGAAGGAGAGGTCAAAATTGGCATACCTTAAGCGCAACAACAACAACCCGACACGCAAGCTTTCAATCGACGCGGACCACGGAGCACAGGAAACTACAACAGTAAAACGATCCTTGTGTTATAAGAATACAAAACAAAAATATATCGAATAGATCAAACGAACAAAAGAATGAATTACCTGTAAATGTCACAACAACAAACAGGTACAGAAATTGTCCCCACCACAAATTCAAACCACCGTTGCGTATAACGAGAAACATACCAAAAAAAAAAACATAAATCAGTTAAAAAAAAAACACAAATTCAAGACACCAATAGCCCTTTCGACAACATGCTATTTAAATGGGGGAAGAAGACTAATCTAAAATTTAGTGTGCTCTGGGCATACCCATTGTCGTGTGAATATCAGTTCAAATTTTGAAATATGAAAAAGAACATAGATGCAGCATTGAAAAAAAAAATGCTATCAAGTAATTTTGGGGAAAAAGCCCCCTCAGAAAAGTAATCTAGTTGTACAGTGTACACCTTATCAGTTATTCTAATCCAAGGAGAAAAGGATGCTATATATGTTCGTTCATCAAACATTACCACATTTCTGAAGAACATGAGCGACAACAAAAGCATTATAGTTTTCTTTTGAGCCTCCCTAACAACTTTTACAGTAGAACATCAATGAGAATTAATGCACATAATATACTTTCTTGATATATATCACAAATTCAGCACATTGTGATTGAGAAGGTGTCTCCATCCAATATATGTTCATGCAAATGCATTGCAGAATGTAGAATATGAATGTAACAACTACATATATATCTTTAAACGGAAAGATGCCTCAGCCAAATAATTCAATCAAATATGATCCTAATGAGTCGTTTGAAACGTATGAATCTGCAATTTTGGACACTAATTTTTCATGATCTGTTTTTTGGGGTACTAGTTCCAATGCTTCAACCATATATTCTGAATGAAACACTTTTTTAAAAATATCTCCTACAGTATAAGTTGCGGATTAGACAACTATAACAGTAACAATCTGTTAAATATCTTAGATGAAGTAAAGCAACTATCTGATTAAATCAAGGCACATTAGTATTATCAAAAAAACTATCATTCAAAGCATTCATTATATTAAATAACTTGGCTTTGAAAGACTTTAATAGCCAAATTTACTCCGTAGGCTCATTATACAATCATTTACTAGTCACGGTTATAGATACGCTAGTTTTTAGTGATGTCAAGATATTTGATACTCGACACCCTTAAATGACAACTTGACAATCATAGCAGAAATGCTAGCTCATGAGAAACAAACAGAAAATGACACCCTTAGATGGCAATCATGGCATAAATGCTAGCTCATAAGAAACGAACATAAAAAAATGACACCCTTAGATGGAGCAATACTACAGTAGAGTCGTCAAGCCTAAGGTTGGGAGGTCTAGTTTGGGTGGAATAGAGGCTTAGTGTTTAGCGATGGTGTTGTTGTGATTCTACTTTGTCTAACATTTTTTCCTTCTTTCTTTTTTTGATAGTTCCAACTGTGGTGCTTCTCTTTTTGTAGTTCTGGCCTAGTTCGATTTCCATTTATTTGAGAGATAAAGACATGACTTCTAATTAGAGAAACATTTAGTGGACATCTAGATCGATTGCTTATTATTTAACAGAAAGTGTTGATCATCCACTACAAAAGTATTGCACACCAATTTCAACATTTTAATTGTCCAGATATTCTTTTTGACACTTTGTTCTTTGAGGTTGTAATTGTTATATTGATGAAGTCCTAGGAAAATCATTAATATACAAATTAAATCCTCCCCCCTTTACAAAAACAATGCACTCCAAGCAAAAACAAAATATTTATACTGCTATCCTTCTAAACAAAGGATTTGTCAACACCCAAATACCCAATCATACAAACCTCTATGATATAAAGAATTATTCTATGTAGACTAAACTCCTCTACTGGTCAAGCAATCTTCTAACATAAGGACTAAGGAGCCAAGATTTGATAATTATGTCAGTACGGCATTCCAACATAAGAAATGAGTAATATGTCCATTGCGAGCAAGAAAAGTAAATTAAAGTAATTCTTAATTTTGGAGACAAGGTCACAGTCATTACTCGAGAATGCAATATGCCAAGTGTATGATACTTACCAAAACAAATTATGGGTATGCAGATACCATATGACATTTTAACCAGTGTACTTCATAGTTGAAGTATACCGTGATTTACAATTGAATAGTATGCATGTGTGCGAAATCTAGAAATTTGTACTCCCTTGAACTGAAAAAATCCAAGAAACGAGAGAAAGTTCATTAAAACTAACCTTGAAGAAGACAAAGTATGGGACTGTAGAAACTGCATAAGCCTCAGATAACTCTGGTTGCTCTTCAGCCTCAACCTAAAAATAATATTACAATTAGACTGTATGAAAACTTGCAACTAATATAAACCTCCAGCATATGGAAAACCCTAAAAAAATCAATTGCCACATGTTTTCAGATTTGTGTTCTTTTACGAGATTTATATGGAAAAGTTGAACAGTTCTGCATGGGTTTTTGGTTTATAACAGACCCGAGGGACAAGATTTGAAACTGGTGTTGTCTAAGCCCAATGAAAGAATGCAAACTAATTCCGGTAAAATACATAGGAAAATAGCATATGAAAAAATTGTATCTTCTTTCTTTTACAAAATTTTGCTTCTAAAATGCTAATAAGTTTAAACCACTACTTTTATTAGTTCAAACAAATACTTACAATACATCAATGGTTGTAGATGTTAAACAAATATATATAAAACTCTTGTTGCAGATGGAAGTCAAACAAAAATAAACACGATGTATGAATGGGAAACCACCAGCAATGAATGGATTTGAGCAAGAAACATTAAAAGCTTGTGCTGAAAACATTTGCAAAAGGTGTAGATGCAGGGATTTTTCAAATAAAAGCCAAACCCATGAACAAAAAACCCCAATTTTATACAAAAACCCCCAATTATACAAAAAACCCCAATTTTCAAAAACCCCCAATTATAGAAAAAACCCCAATTTTCTAATTTCAGCAACAGTAAAACCCTAACCCTAAATTTCATAATTCCATGAAATTATGAAAACCCTAAATTACAAAATTCTAAATTTCATCAACACAACCCTAATTTTCATCAACACAACCCTAAATTTACATAATTTATACAAACCCCCAAATTTTTGAAAACCCTAATTACAAAATTCTACAAAATCGAACAACCCTAGCTTAACCCTAAACTCCAATTTGTGAAAAAATGGTTTAAAGAAACAAAACATTTCAAAATTTGTATACATCAAAAGAGAAATCGAAAAACAGAAATGGATGTTGCGAAATTTGTAGAAGATATAGAAGAGAAATAGAAAAGAAGTTATAGAGAAATAGAAAAAAAGGGAAAGTAGGAGTATTACCTTTTCGAAATAGAGGCGAATTTTACCCAACCCCCCCCCCCCACCCCCCGAACCGATTCACCTGGATGAATCCGGGTAAATCCAGTCACGTGCTATTTTTCGGTAAAAAACAACCTGAGCAAATTTTGGTTATCAAACACCGGTGAATGTCTGGTCAAACCGAACAAAACCCATTCACCCGGGTGAAAACCCTTATTCACCGGTTATCAAACAGACCCATAGTTGATTACTTTTCAAGATAATCGGCGCAAGGACTAGATAGCTAGTTTCATTAGGATTTAGGAAAGAACCCAACGTATTGATCATTAGAACGAAACTAACCACACACTTAAATCAAATAAAAAATCTGATCTCGTAAATATAAATCACAAAACCTTCTCTCTCTGCAATTCTCACCAATTCTTTGTGATTTCATCTCCAATATCTCTTCAAACTTTCTCCGATCAATCTTCGATGTGAAATCCACTCTATCATCTACTCTCTCAACTCAAACAATTTTATTAGTTCAAACCCTAAAGCTATAAAAAAAATGGCTAAAGTAAAAATGCTACAATTAGAGAAGTTTTATGCTATGGTGAAGAAATACAATAATCACAAGATGAAAGAAAAGAATCAGAAAATGAAATTGCTCTATCTCTCTCTCTCTCTCTCTCTCTCTCTCTCTCTCTCTCTCTCTCTCTCTCTCTCTCTCTCTCTCTCTCTCTCTCTCTCTCTCTCTCTCTCTCTCTATTTGTTTTTCTACGTCTTAATAAACTCAATTTACGTATGTTTACATTCTAACACCCCCGGGATTTCGTCATCGCTCATCCTGAGAAAGCCGAGCACCATATCGCTCGCTAATGTCAATATTGTTCCCCTTTTAATCACTGTAGATATCCAACAGTAGATGGTTTTGGATCAGGGTCCATCTATATGAGCTTTCCGTAAAATGCTTTGACATAAGTTAGAGTATGGTTAAGCCCTACATACCACAACCACAACCATTCCTTGGCAATATGGGACTAACCCCAACTCTTGGGTGCTATATAATTGTTGAGCAGCCAAATTTCTTTTGATTTACATGTTGATCAACACAAACGTTTGTCGATCAAAATATTAATCAAACATATATTTTAAGCAACCAAGATACTAGTTGACCAGCTCTAATATATGAGTTGATTAGCATGGTAACCAACAGCATGCGAATTATGTTGGCTACCATGTTACTCAACATAAGTTTTGGTTGATCAACTTATCTATACTCTCTGTTAAAGTTTGGCATGCCCAAAAGAAAATTTTCTCTCTCCTAATTAACAAAAAATTGATGCTCTAACTGACGAGAATTTAACTGAATTTGTGATTTGGAAGGCCAATTTAGTACTTTCAAATCCTTTACATAAGTTAGGGTCTATTTTCGTCTATTTACACAAGAATAAAAACCTACATTCGCCTTTGCACATATAAATAAAGAATGATTTCGTGACAAATTGTTTTCCTCCTATTCAACTTCTACCCATTTTTCACTGAACCCTTTAAGAAACACTTATGATTTGTGTGCAATTATGGTAAGAAAACAATATTGACAATCAAACTATATGTATATTACAATATAAATAAAAACCTCTAAACAATGGTGATAAGTACAATTTAAATTCAAGTGGTATATTAGAAATTCAAATTCTAAATTCGCAAATAGAATTAATTACACCAAATACTAATTATTTTGTAGAAAACAAAACAAAACAAAACACACACACACACACCACTAAACAAAAACTTGGATGAGAAAACAAATTCAACAATATGACCTTAAGAACATTACATAATAATGAAGTACCAAAGATGTTAATGTCCATTACAATACAAAATTAAACTTTATTCTATGTATCTTCATTTCAGTATAAAGGTCCCCCGGCCAATTATATTCAATACAAGGATTATAAAGCAAAACTTTGTCTCCAATTTGAAAATAAAGCTGATTTTTCTGTTTGGTAGTAAGAGATGGAGAGATGATAACAGGATGACTACCGTCTGGATCTAATTGGGCACATTTCAGCTCGTGAGGAAGAGGATCAGAAGATGGGGGGATGGTCTCTACTTGGAACTCAGAATCAATGTAACAAACCGAATCAAGGGCCTCAGTGTCTTTGGGGTCAAAGATAGGCACAAAATCAAGATGAGCTTTGGTTTGGGCAATAGATTGGTCAATGTCGAAGTCAACATTATGCATGGTAGGGCAATTAACAATCGGATCTTTAAGGTAAGAACTAGGTACCATCTCATGGGGTAGAGAATCGAGAAGGCACACATCTTTAGATAAAAAAAGATCAGGGGGTTGTTGGCCAAGATTAAAGATATTTACTTCAACAGTCATAGATCCAAAAGTGAGAACCATAGAGCCATTCCGGCAGTTAATGAGAGCATTAGAGGTGGCAAAAAACGGTCGACAAGGATGATGGGAACCGAGTTATCGGCAGTTGGCTCAGTATCCAACACCACAAAGTCAACAAGATAGTAAAAGTAAGACACTTTAACTAATAGATTCTCAACTATTCCTTTAGGTACTTTCAATGATCTGTCGGCCAGTTGTAAAGACATGTTCATGGGTTTCATGTATGTTAGACCCAGACTGAGGTACAAGGAGTAAGGCAAGAGATTAACACTCGCTCCTAGATCTAACAAAGCTCTACCCATGAACTTATCACCAAGCTTGCAGGGTATGGTCGGTTTACCAGGGTCTTTATATTTTACCACACTGTTATGTTGGACAAGTGCAGAGAATTCTTCCGCCACAAACGCGTTTTTAGGCACATTTGTTTTTCTCTTGGCGGTGCACAAGTCTTTCAAAACCTTAGCGTAGGAAGGTATTTTTTAATAGCCGTGAGGAAAGGTATATTAATATTTATATGTTTAAACACATCAATTAACTCCTCTGCTTGTACTTCCTGTAGGGACCTAGTGAGTCTCTGGGAGTAAGGCACGGGTGGGTTGTAAGTTCGTGGAGGGTCCACAATCTCACGGGCAGGCTTCTTCGGTTAGAGGTAGTCGCCTCATTATCCGGAGCTTTAGGTGGGGCAACAGGTATAGTGGTAATCGGGGTCACAATGCTAGGACTTGGTTTATAATTAATCTGATTATCAACCTGTTTGCTAGACCTAAGTGTGGAGATCGAGTTAACTTCAACAAGTAGTGCAGATGTAGACGGAGTGTCCGTCACCAAGGCAACTTCTTTGCCCTTGGGATTCGGGATAGCTTGTCCCGAAAATTTGCCCTTTTCATCAAGTTTCTGTTCAATCCTCTGGATGGCTTGGGCATTTGACTCAATGGACGCTTGCGTCTGTTGAATGAAACGGGCAAGCAGATCCTCAAGGGAGGTCTTAGGAGGAGCAGATTGATTGGTCGACACTTGGTCCCTGGAACTACTCATGTGATGAGCATTGTTCGAATAAGAGGGGACCGACACCCTGTTCTGATTTTCATTATTACCAACATACGTGGCAGTGCTACGTTGCCCATAAGAGTTATTAAAACAAGGTAGAGCCGCATAATGATTATTTGAATAAGAAAGATTGGAGCGGTCCATGTATGGGTAGCATTGCCCTTAGTAAAGTTGGTTTGCCCGGGGTAAGTGAACGCACGGGCTTCCTCAGTTTCTGGTGAATTATAAAGGAGAGGGCAAAACTCGGCAGTATGGGTCTCGTCATAACAAGCAGTACATTGGAGAGTGGAGGCACTCATAACAGGTGATGTGGGATTTAAGGACACCTCAAGTGCTTATACTTTTTTTTACTAAACCATGAAGTAAAGTTTTAAGCTCAGAGTCAGGTTTGACTTCATATATACCTCTAGGTTTATCAAATGAGTCTGGGGTAGTGTTTCTCGGGGTATGTCCAGGTAAGTCCCATTGCTGGCTATTATTAGCAATTTTTTCAAGGAATGCCAGAGCCTTGGCGGTGGAATAATCAAGGAATTCTCCACCGCTCATGCTTTCAATCAAGTTTCTAGATATATAATTAAGGCCTCTGTATATGATCCTAACTTTTTTTGTGTCATCAACTCTGTGGTGTGGACACTGAAGAAATAGGTCTTGAAACCTCTCCCATGCATCAAAGAATACCTCGCTCTCTTTCTGCCGAAAACTTCTTATGGCATCAACTATGTCATTAGTTCTGGAAATAAGAAAGAATTTGGTCAAAAACTTTTTACTTAGTTGAGCCCAGGTTTTAATAGAATTAGAAGGAAGGCTATCTAACCAGTGATATGCATGATCCTCAAGAGAAAAGGAGAATAATCTCAAGCTAACTTCCTCTTCAGACAAATGTTTCTCCTTGAAAGGGTTAAGAACGGTCAGAAACTTATTGAGGTGCTGATATGGATCTTCCCGTGGAAGTCCATGGAACTTAGGCAACATGCCCACAATCTGTGAGTGAATACCATAGCTATCTGCAGTTGTCTCGGGTAAGACTATGCAGGTAGGTGGCCCAGTGGCCAAAGGTGAAAAGTAATCCCGAAGGTAGCTTCTTGAGCCATAGGGGCAGGTGTTACTTCAGAAAGTGAAGTTGAGTCGGAACTCTTCTTGAGAAAGTATGGAGGTTGAGTTGTTAAACTCTTCAGATATTTGTGTATCCTAATCAAAAAATAGATTTATATTTGATTTTCCTTCTTGTGCCTGTATAAATTGGTTATCAAGTAGACAAGTAACAAGCAAGGGTCGTACCCACCTCAGAGGGGGAGATCTTAGCTCAAACACAATAGAAAACAATTGTTAAGAAACACCAAGGGAATCAATAATAAGAATTGAGATTGATTCTAATTTCCTACAGGCAATAATTAAATAAACCCTAACTTAAGAATATGATAGAGATGAAAATAAGATTTATGATGACAAAGGGGGAAGAATTGATATCCACAAACTAAATCATGCAAACTTAACATGTTGTTCCTTCATGTTCAATCTATAATAATTAATTAGTCACCTCTCAGCTATTCTAATTAATCATTAATACCTATAAGAATCAAGTAGTCACCTCTCAGTTATTCTACTCAATTAAAACGGGATTATCTTATGCATGCTATTGAATATGTCTCATTAATCAAACCGTCACCTCTCAATTATTCAATTTAATTAACTCAACATATTTATTCATAACTAAATCATCACCTCTCAGCTATTTGACTTAATTACAAAAGGGTTCCAATAAAAGATATCAACTGCATATATGTAATAATCACCTCTCAGCTATTTCACTACACATATTCAATCAATATAAATAAAACCATTAAAGTTAGGTCTCCCTAAACCCTAACAATAGTTTTTTAATAACATGGATAACAATAACATGCAAATAATCATACTTACCTCATACTGTAGCTAGAAGTAAATAAGCATTAAGTACTTTGAATCACAATGAACATTAAGAACAAACATGGTGCTTTTGCATTATCTAGAGTGCTTCAACCATCCCCCTAAGGGAATTTAGCTACTCTTCCTTGATGATGACACCATAGAATAAATAAATAAATAACAAAACATCATAATGTAAAAGTGATTTGATTTGATTGATATGAATAGAGCTTGATACAAAGAAGAAGAAGATGAACTTTCTCTCACAAATATTCTCTTTTCTCTCTCTATGAAAAACTCTAGATCTAAAAGATGGGAGTCTAAAAGATACCTAAACCTTAACTACTACTTCTCTTATATAGAAATACAAAATAGAATACTTGCATGCAAAGACTTCCAAACTAGGTGAAATTCGTGGCTGCTGCTGTTGGTGTTCTAGAGGCATTAGGTTTTTAGCAAAACCTAATTCTCTTAGGCTTAAGTTGTACCTTGGACCAAGACCTTCAGCTTGATAGCTCATGGGCCCAAATTAGACTTCTGGATCTCCTTGTACAGCCTTTTTAAGTTTGGACTTTAAATAAAGCCCTAAATAGAAATTCTGACTTGTGGGCCCCAATAGAACCCGGTTTGGACTGAGATTTGGTCCACCCCACTTTGACATAAAGTCAAGTCAACTGGTCTGACCGTGAGGTTCCCTCAGCAGATCTGTGGGTGCAAATATCAATTCTCCTCCTCTTGTGCAAATAACACCTTTTTGCTTGATTTTCTTGATTTTTCGCGGGCTTTAACACAATATTCGTATTTCGGCTCATAAAACCTACACAATAGACAAGAAAACACTAATCAATAGATATAACACAATAATATAAGCTAAGTGCTAGACAAACAAGGTGTTATTCGGGGGATAAATATACACTTTTGAGGACTGATCACTTATTTCATAAATCTCCAAATTTCTTACTAACTCCTAACATTTGAACAGGTGGAACATGTTACTCCGATTCTGAATGATAAGCTAAGGAGGCTTGGATTAAAGGAAAAAAAACTTAAAAACAAAACTGTGAAGCTGGTGGTTGATGTTCCTGATCAAGGACCAACGCAAACTTCCACATACTATATAGACAAAATTATTATGATGATTGACGGATTTGCATAGAAATTGACCAATTTGAAAAATATTTCAGGGCGAATTGTGCATTAGTTGTATGAAGTTCATGCATTATATTACTTTAGACACCGGTATCCCAACAAATATTTAACCGTGCATTATATTGTTAAATCATCAAGATGCAATCGATGAAGGGTGCACTTACATATTATATACTAAATGATGGGAGAGAAAATTTGGGGTCAACAAAAACTGCTCGATTAACAACTCACAATCGAGTGAGAATTTATGCCTATATGATATTCTATATGCTTCACAAATTTTACTTATTTCAAACCTTATTGTCAAAACATGAAAGATATGCGGAAGCAATTCAAAGTAAATTTAACAAGGTTAATTAAATCAATATGATAAAAGCACACACTACAACACCAAGAATTATACGGAAAAAACTGTAGATCTAACTACCCCGGCTAAAACTTCGAGAAGAGATTTGGTCCCCTTCCAAAACAAACAATCCCCTATTGAACCATTCAACGTACACGACACAAGACAATGGTTATATTACCTACAAGCTTTAACAAATAGTACTAATCCTTATTCTACCAACCACCCAACTTTCGAGTTCTTCCTCAATCTGAAGTCGGTCCCTTGAATTCCACTCTGCGGGATCAAGCACAAGTCACTAACAATGAACCAATACAGTGTAGTGTGTGAGAATATGTATTCCTAAAACTATATGACAATAGGAACACTAGAGAGAAAACAAAAGTTTGAAAAAGCTTTTTTTCAATCAACAATAGAGGCACAATCTCTCTAAAGTTTAGTTAAGGAGATGTGTTGTGAAACAATACTATTTATAAGAGTATAAACCTCCTTTTAGACTTAGGAAACAAGCTCAAAAATGTACTTAACCAAAACACAACAAACTAGGTCAAATTAGGTTTTTTTGAAAACAGTTTATTTTCAGAAATTTTGGATTCACTGCGAGACTTAGTGCCCAAAGAAGAAATACGATGCGATACGAAGTGGACACTTGGAAAATTATTTTCACTAAAAAACTTGTCAGTGCGATACGCAGTGCCCTCAAGAGAAAAACACTGCGATACACAGTTTTGTCAAAATAACAAAAAACTTACTACCACTTTGCGCATTGACCAAAAAGAATATTTTTTTATTTTCTGAAAAAAGATCACTGCGATACGCAATGAAATATACTGAAAAGACTGCGATACGCAATGGCACCAGAAAAGCAAAAATAAACCTAAAGACCAATTTGTAAGGGAAGGACAAGGTTTTTGAAAACAACAATGGAAATGATAAAAACATGTTTCAAGAACCGATCAAGACAACAAAATAATATGCAATGTACTAACCTTGAAGCTTTCTTGGTCTGAAGCTGTACTCCTTTAATTAGTCTTCAAGTATGATATTTTTTACCCTCAACACTCATACTATGAGAATCACAAAGGTGAGTTGCACAAGATTTTGACAAACAAATTTATGGAATTACAAAGTTACATGCTCAAGAAGCACAAGAACTGTAATGGAAATAACCATGGAAGTTATCTTACTAAGATAACTTCCACTTCCATGGTTATTTCCATTATTTTTTACACGGACTATATTTGAAACGAAATATGAAAAAGGAGGACTATAAACAATTTTGCAGGTTTACAAACAACTAAATTGTGTTTTTTGAGTTTTAAGTTTTGTCACGTGCTAGTCACGTGAAAGGGTAGTTTGGTTATTAAGAAAATATGGATGCCTTGACTTTGGTCAACTGGATTGACTGACAGTCAAGTGACGGAAAATGGACCATTTACTAATAAACGATAAAGATTGGACCAAATACTAATTACCCATCTTCTAGAAGGACCAAATACAAAATACCCCAAGATAAAAAAATGTAGGATCATCTCTAAATTAATGCTAAGTTTTTTTTTTATTAATACATTCATATGAACCATGTGTAATTTGTACATTATCTCAAAATCATTTATGAAATGCCGTAACATATATGTACAAACCATCTTATACAAACTATATAATTTCGCTTATAAATTAATACCATCTAGTGCAGGACTTTGCTAAATAGTAGTATTGCCTCCATAACATCTTGAATAGTCAATATTGATATCATGAAATTTTTATTATTTGATTTGATCATATTGACTTGTTACATGTATAATAATATGTCATCACAAAGAAATTCAACAACTTTGGGCAGAAACTATTACTATATGATCTCTACATATAAAACATAAATTCACTTTAACATTGACAATTGAACTCAACTATTTGGATATATGACTCCAACTCCAAAATATTCTAACTTATAAATAAAAGAAGCAAAAATCTTGGTTTTTCAATGTCCTTTATTCGAGCAAAATAATAATGTACAAATATAGAACTTTTGTTTCTTCTTCCTACAATATCAAGTTATCTGAGAGGATAGATCATTATAACTAAATAATTTTCTCTTTTTAAGATACAATAATAACTCAACCATGGGTATCTATCAACCCAGATTTAATCCAGAAAAGCTACAAAATACACAATTGGGAGGCCTTCGTAGGACATATTTTGTTCAAGAATCTTGGAACAACGTACACCTAAATCTATTAAACATATTATGTTAAGGAGTGTCTTACATATGTTTAGGATGCCTACAAATGTCACTTTCAACTGTGCAATAATTTTTCTCTCCCTAAACTTGTCACCAATTTGTGTTCTGCCTGCACAAAATAACCCACAGTCAACATTGATCCCTTTGAAACTCTGTTGAGTGACATATCTTGAAGTCAACAACCGTTCCTGGAAATAAGATCTCACTTTTGTCGACTGCACAATGATCTTCATGGTTGGTCGCAAATAATCTGTGTGGTAGCGCTTTTGAACCATAATGAATATTACAAGAAGCTGATAGTTTGGTTTCAGGGAGGCACTCACCTTACGAATTACAACCAAATCATACAAAAAGACTTGATAAAATTGTCGTTCATTGACTCCATCTCTATAAAAGATGGTGTACTTACTGTCCAGATGAACTGGTAAATAAAATTTGCATATTCTCCATCACCTACGTACTCTCTACATAAATGACTCATTCACAATAGGTATCGAATCAAGACACAAGCTACGTACAAAGTCCATTACTGGCTTAAGAATAGGCGAACACAAAAGGACTTACCAAGATCATGAGAGGATAAAACTTATCGGTGGAGAAAATATTGGAGGGCATCTGAGAGTACCAGTGCATAAGCATAGTCTCTTTGAGAGGACAAATCATTATAAGCAAGAAAAAAAACTCCAAAATATTTAACTAGAAGCGTTGACAGAGAAAAAGGGTGAGATTGAAACATGTTTGAACATGAAACCCAATACATATTCCATGGATTTCTTACGAGTACTAGTCGTGGTATATATAGATGAAGGTTAAGAGAAGTAAAGTAATATAAATACCACCAACCCAACAAATAATTTTGAAAATAAATTAAATTTAAATACTATAATTAGTAAATTGAATGAGAAACTGAGGTGTTATTACTATATTTTTTTTTTAATTTCTTAATCAAAGAGATGGTATGAGGTGTATGTATGAAGTTGATTGTTGAAAATTCGCTGATGACTAAAAAGAAAAGTGGTAATATCTAGGAGATTATTTCCAAACTAGTGTAAAGACCAGATGCAAAGTATTGTTTGTGAGTTCTAATTTATGCACTTGAGGTGGATATTTACATTATATGAACATTTCAATTTAATAGGCAATCTACTTTAATTTTGACCATAATATAATAAGATTCTTCAGCTCATGCGTCACACTCTTGTGAAGATGTATAAATAAAATAACGTTAGTAAGAGGAATTACCCAAATAAGTGAAAACTCGATGTTTTACAACAGATCAGATTGTTTAATTGACAAAATCATAAATTTTATTATATAAGAAAAAATCAAGAGAAGAAGTTAAATTAAATAAGGTGCATATGAGCACTATTAGAGTTTGACGATATCAACTAGTGGCGTCCAGCCATCCATGGCATATATTAGAATACGTCGTTTTAATTAATATTTCCAACAATATCAATACGTAATGCTCAGTTATGTTTAATACAATTAATCTAGATTCTTTTACCAGGATAATATGTTATTATCTTTTATTTAGTTACCAAGCTTAAACACTACAAGTACGCCCACAAACATACAAAAACTCGTACATCATAAGGCAACTACGTAGGATGTTATTTATTTTTTTTATTTTTATTTTTTTGTTAGGCGCTTTTATGTAGGATGTTATACCAAACTTCCTAATCAATATCAAAAAGAAAATTAGATTAGTTTACAGTTTAAATGCCCCTCATTATATTTTTGGGAAGAGGTATAAAGATGATCTTTTCAATTTTTATTAATGGTAAAATTGATATAAAATACAACGTACTTTACACTATTTTTCACTTAATACAACGTACAAAAAAACTGACCAAATAATGCTTGAACTTTCAAAAAGTTTCCACGTTATACAATCTGCTAATTTCATCCTAACAGACTGCTTAGTTGTCAAAAATTTATCTACGTGGCTTTATTTAATTAAAAAAAAAATTAAAAATATTTCCAACACAGCAAAAACTGCACGTGTTTCTCATGTGACAAGTAGTATCTTCTCTATTTACAAGCATATTCTTACAAAATATCCTTAAATAATTTCAAATATTACAAAGTACACCCTTTCTTCTCTTTTTAATTTTCTATTCTTATTTATTATTCATAGAAGATTGATTGTTGGTTCTAACAACTTCATTACTACTTCAAATGTTGAACGCTCGACTTCTACATATAAGATTTCAAACTTAATCCAATAACTATAAGTCTATAACCATTTCTAGATTTTGAATTATGAACAATACCCATAGTTGATTTTTTCAAGAAGATATTTTAATTCAATTGGTCTTTGATTTGCTCAACTAACTTTATATTGGCAAATAAAAAGTAAATTCAATACATTTCAATGAAGAAGAAGATCCAATTTGATATGAACAATAACAGTTAACATTAAAAGATGAAGACATTGAGTTGAATTTGAGGAATTTTCAATTTAGGTTTTTGAATTTGAATTTGGGGTTTTAATTTCAATTTGAGGGATTAGTTTGAAAATGAAAAGAAGATGAAAGTCATGTGAGAAGCACATGCATTCAATTGTTGTGTTGGATTTTTAAATTTTAGTTTTTATTTTTCTCACATGCCACGTAGATAAAAATTATCCACGTTAATCAATCGTTAGCAAGAATTTAACGGATTGTATAACGTGGAAATTTTTGGAAAGTTCAAGCACCATTTGGTCAGTTTTTTGTACGTTGTATTAAGTGGAAAATAGTCTAAAGTACGTTGTATTTTTTATCAATTTTACCTTTATTAATATCCTTAATCTCGTACATATATCATATAAGAAAAATGACAATATTGTATTTGTAGACTTATTAATTTGGTTGCATCTGCTTATGAGTCATGTTTGCAGCAACTTAACGAAATGAACATATTTAGGTTGACGGAGGCAACATCTAGAGCTGGTAACTGCTCAAGAATGGCTCTGGTCCATATATTTAGATATCCATCGTACAAAATATAATTAAAATTTTAACTCAAGAAGATAAAAAAAAAATATAGCATTATCGATCTCTAAATGCTAAGTTTTTTTGTTAATACATTTATATGAACCATGTGTAATTTGTACATCATCTCAAAATCATTTATGAGATGCCACAACATATATGTAGAAACCATCTTATAAAATATCTAATTCCACTTATAAATTAATATCATCTAGTGCACCACTTAGCTATATAATAGTATTGCTACCATAACATCTTCAATAGTCAATATTGATATCGTGAAATTTTCATCATTTAATTAGATCATATCATCTTGTTACATGTATCATAATATATCATCACAATGAAATTCAACAACTTTGGGCAGAAATCTTTTACTGTATGATCTCTACGTATGAAATATGAACTCACTTTAACATTCGCAATTGAACTTAAACTATTGGGACACATGACTCTACCACCAAAATATTGTAAGTAATAAAGACAAAAAATAAAAATCTTGATTTTTCAAGGTCTTTTAATGGAGTAGAATTATAATATTACATATACAAATATAGAACTTTTGTTTCTTCTTCCTACAATATTCTATTAATCTGAGAGGATAGATCATTATAACTAAATAATTTTCTGTTTTTAAGATACAATAATAGCTCAACCATGGGTATCTATCAAAACAGATTTAATCCGGAAAACTTACAATAGGGAGGCCTTCATAGGAAATATTTTGCTCAAGAATCTTGGAACAACGTACTCCAAAATCTACTCAGCATACCATGTTAAAGAGTGTCTCACACATGTTAAGGATGCCCACACATGTCACCTTCAACTGTGCAATGATTTTTCTCTCCTCAAAATTTTTCACCACTTTGTGTTCCGCCTGCACAGAATCAACCATAGTCAACAGATTCGATTGTTCTTTTTGAAATTCTTTTCTTTACAAATCTTTTAGTCAACAACCGTTCCTAGTAATAAGTTCTCACTTTTGTCCAGTGCACGACGATCTTCATGGTTGTTCAAAAATAATCTTGTGTGGTGGCGCTTTTGAACCACAATGAATGTTACAGGAGGCTGGTAGTTTAGTTCCAGGGAGGCACTTGCCTTACGAATTACAACTAATTCATACAACAAGACCTGATAAAATTGTCCTTCACTGACTCCATCCGTATAAAAGATGATGCGTTGACTATCCAAAGTCTCTTTGAGAGTACCAGTGCACGCACAAAGTCTCTTTGAGAGGACAAATCATTATAAACAAGAAAAAAACTCCAAAGTATTTAACTGGAGGTGTTGACAGAGAAAAAGGATGAGATTGAAACATGTTTGAACTTGGAACCCAATACATATTCCATGGATTTCTCAGGAGCACTAGTCGTGGTATATATAGATGAAGGATAAAAGGAGTAATGTACTTTACATACCACCAACCCAACAAATAATTTTAGAAATAAATTAAATTTAAATGTTATAATTAGTAAATGGAATGAAAAAATGAGGTGTCATTACCATTTTTTAATTTCTTAATAAAAGAGATGGTATGAGGTACATGTATGAAGTTGATTGTTGGGTTCTATATATCAAATTCATTGATGCATAAAAAGAAAATTGGTAATGTCCAGGAAATTATTTCTAAACTAGTGTGAAGACCAGATGCAAAGTATTGTTTGTGAGTTCTAATTTATGCACTTGAGGTGGATATTTACATTATATGAACATTTCATTTTAAATAGGCAATCTACTTTAATTTTGATCATAATATAATAAGATTCTTGAGCTCATGCGTCACACTCTTGTGAAGATGTATAAATAAAATAACGTTAGTAAGAGGAATTACCCAAATAAGTGAAAGCTCGATGTTTTACAACAGATCAGATTGTTTAATTGACAAAATCATAAATTTTATTATATAAGAAAAAATCAAGAGAAGAAGTTAAATTAAATAAGGTGCATATGAGCGCTATTAGAGTTTGACGATATCAACTAGTGGCGTCCAGCCATCCATGGCATATATTAGAATACTTCGTTTTAATTAATATTTCCAACAATATCAATACGTAATGCTCAGTTATGTTTAATACAATTAATCTAGATTCTTTTACCAGGATAATATGTTATTATCTTTTAATTAGTTACCAAGCTTAAACACTACCAGTACGCCCACAAACATACAAAAAATCGTACATCATAAGACAACAACATAAGATGTTTTTTTCTTTCTTTGGTAGGCGCTTTTACGTAGGATTTTATACCAAACATCGTGATCAATATAAAAAAGAGGTACAAAGATGATCTTTTCAATTTTGTTGAACATCCTGAATCTCGTACATATATCATATAAGAAAAACTACAATATTGTGTCGTTAGACTTGTTAACTTAGTTGCATTTACTCATGAGTTGTGTTTGCAACAACTTATGGAAATTAACATATTTAGGTTGACGGAGGCAACAACTAGAGCTGGTAACCACTCAAGAATGGCTCTGGTCCATATATTTAGGTATTCAACGTACAAAATATATCTAAAATGGTATTTTGTATATGGTCCCTATAGAAGATGGCTAATTAGCATATGGTCCAAAGTTTTTCGTTTATTAGCATTTGGTCTCATTTCTGTTACTTGACTGTTAGTCAATCCAGTTGACTAAAGTCAACCCATCCAAAATTTTAATATACCTAGATTACCCTTACATGTGCCACCCACGTGATATTACATAGTTATGTCAACAATCCCAAAGCTTAATCTACCGGCTATTTAATCAGATAAATTAAATAAAAATCAATGAAAAAACAAATACAACAACTACAACGACAACAAGTTAGTGAAATCTATCACAAACTCAAGGGAGAGATCATTCAATAATATAATACAACAAATCAATCTATGGTTTATCTTCAATTGGGTTCGATTTAAAAGATAGAGATTACCCAAACTTTATACACCATCTTAATAGCTTCATCCTCATAATTACCTTATCCCCATTTTCATGATATCCGTCTCAAGAAACCCACTCACAACCACACCCATCACTTTGAATTGAAAAACCCACTTCTTTAAGTTCAAAGACCATTTTCGAATTCCTATTTTTGATATCCAATACAGCAAAACTAGGAAACCACTAACTTAACCACTAATTCAATCATTAATACTCATATTTATTAGAATTTTAAGCACCCATTTAATCACCAGTAGCACCATAAATCTCCTCTTCATCCTCATTGTTGTTAGGGTGTTGTCCTCCTCGTCAGTGGCATAAAACAAATATTTTCTGGTTGTGATGGTAATGGTACTTGAGCTTCAACAACAACAGCAATTGTGGTGGTGAAATTAAAGTACCATTACCATCACAACCAGAAAATGTTTGTTTTATGCCACTGACGAGGAGGACAACACCCTAACAACAATGAGGATGAAGAGGAGATTTATGGTGCTACTGGCCATTAAATGGGTGCTTAAAATTCTAATGAATATGAGTATTAATGATTGAATTAGTGGTTAAGTTAGTGGTTTCCTAGTTTTGTTGTAGTGGTGAAATTAAAGTTTGGAACAAAGCAGTAGTACATGATGACTGAATTCACAAAATTTCAACAGTATGGTTGTC
Organism: Aquilegia kansuensis; assembly: GCA_020826895.1. Taxonomy (NCBI): domain Eukaryota; kingdom Viridiplantae; phylum Streptophyta; class Magnoliopsida; order Ranunculales; family Ranunculaceae; genus Aquilegia; species Aquilegia kansuensis. The sequence continues at coordinate 17,308,923 of CM037010.1, read as the reverse complement.
ATCCTTTTTTTAATCCTATCCATCAAAAGCATCATAACTTCAATTCATAAATGGATTATCTCATTTTACAATTGGAAATGATAATAACAAATTGTTAAATTTGGGTTCTCGAAACTAAATATCTATATCCTCGATTCGCGTATTAAACCACGTGGCACAATAACTACCTTCGATTCAGGCAACCAATGAAAAATTAACACGTGGAGTACAAGAAATTAGGTTTTGAGTTTTAAGTTGTGTCATGTGCCAGACATGGGGAAGGGTAGTTTAGACATTAAAATAATATAGATGCCTTGACTCGAGTCAACTGCGATGACTGACAGTAAAGTAACAAAAATGGGACCAAATCTAATAAACGAAAAACTTTGGACCACATGCTAATTAACCATCTTCTAGAGGGACTAAATACAAAATAATCCTAAAATTTTTACTCAATAAGATAAAAAAATATAGCATCATCGATCTTTAAATGCTAAAGTTTTTTTTATTAATATATTCATAAGAACCATGTGCAATTTGTACATCATCTCAAAATCATTTATGAGATGTTGCAACATATATACAAAACATCTTATAAAAACTATCTAAATCTGCTTATAAATTAATACCATCTAGTGCACGACTTTGCTTTATAGTAGTATTGCTACTGTGGATGCAAAACTTTGATCCACAAACTCGAGATATGTATATATTAATCGTACAGTTACAATGAAAGCCTTGTATAGACAGAGATAGGATGGGGGGTATACAGTGAGACTGGACCTGATCGGGATCAGGCTGCCTACGTATCCAAGATGATGAATTTGGAATGAAGTCTCTGCTTCCACTAAGCTTTAATGGAGTTGCTCAGTGAAAGACTCGTAGTTCAGGAGGTTTAGAACTCCTGTATTTGTAGTAGGCCGGAGGAGGCTGGCTTAACCACCCCTCCAGTTTTGACTCCACGAACTCGGGTTGTTCAACTGTGAAGATGTTTTCCGTGGAGATAGCTTGCATGCTGCCGAGCGGTTATCTCCTTGGTTTGAATCCCCTTTGACCAAGATGACTACCACGTGGCATCCTCTGATAGGTCCTGGTTCAACCTGAGTTTCCTTTATCTTCTCCAGCGGGCTAGAACCATGGGTTTTGCTGGCCTGAAATCTCGCTGGACTTATCCAGTTGGTTGGCACTTGGATTGACCAAGCTTGAAAGCAAAGACTTGGGCTTGACTCCTCTGACCGGAGGCCCAATCTACACTGCATACTACCTGGCCAGGTCCTATGGACTTTTGTGCTAAGCCTTTGGATGAGCCCCTGTCGCTGCTGGACCTTACTGGGCCGGACCTGGCCTACTTAACTAAGGTGGGCCTGGTCGATGTATGGGAGCCCACGGTTCAACTTCTTATACAGTAACCGGGGCTCCACCATTGATAGTGGACTATCCGGTGAGTCAAGGTCCACAGAGCGTATGCGGATCTCTTAAAACCGGGTTGGACCCTACCTAATAGCCCATGCTTGGATGGCTACTGCTCAGGTGCTCCCGGTTTAGCTTCTTATACAGCCATCGGTGACACCTGTCAGGTTTTTTACCTAGGGTAGACACATCGCCCCCTCTTTGTCAAGTAGAAAATCTGCTTGGGAAAGTTCTTAGCAATATCTTACCCGGCTGTTGAGATTCGGAGGATTCCTTCCTTAATGATTGTCGTAAAAACAGTTTAACAATATCGCAATCGCACGATTTATCGAAATAAATAGAGCAAGTACGAGTCGATCCACGAGGACAAGAGATATAAAAATCAAATCTAAGACTAACTAAATCTTAATCCTAGCAAACCTTTTAAGATGAGATTTTGAATTACAATTAACTAAATAAAAGCAGTAAAATATAAGATTTAAGTAATTAAAAGAAACACTAGGATATTTTGGATTCCACCATCACTATTCATGTCCAACAAAACCTATTCTCCATTAATTAATCTTTTTCTATAACTCATATCATTATCATAGATGAATAATAATGATACGAAAAATATAATATTTAAATTATTTTTTAAATAAACCAAACAAGTTTAATCTTTTTCGCTTTCAAAAACAACAACTCTAAGAATTATGTATCAACATAAGTATAAACCATCAAAGAATTTAATCTAAGTATGATTTATCAAAATGAAGTATACATAATCAAAGAAATTAACTTAAGGAATTATAAAACCAAAGCTTATGATTATATCAAATGAAGCAAGATTAGTAATCGTTAAAAACTAAAATGAAAGGAATATAACTAATGGAGAATTAATTTTAATCAAATATTCATAATGATGGTTTTCTCCTCAATCCTAGTTAAATAATTTAGCTACTCATAATGGAAGATACAAATACAAAATAACATAACCTCCTTGATAAACCTATCTTACAAAACTACTTTGTATCTCATATCTTCCCCCCTCAACAATGGTATGGATGCCTTTATATAGGAAATCAAATTCGTGGAAGCACGTAAAAAACAAGGCATAGCCTTCCTCTTCATTAATTAGCCACTCCTATAGCACCACCTAGAGCCATATCTAAAGCCACAATTTGAGACTTTCATATAACTATGCACCAAAGTGTTTCCATGTGTGGTTAATGGCATCAATTGACTTTGCAAATGGTGTACATGAAATGGAAGAGTGGTTTGTGTGGGCTAGACGTGTAGGAGAATAGAAAAATGAGTATGGGTGTGGTGAAGAATAGTGCAATGAATAACAAGGAATTGGTGAAATAGTATAGAGAATAGTGAATTATTTTGGTATGAATATGGAAATGTGAAAAGATGAATAGTGAGGCTAAAAGGCTATATGGTGGTTTGATGGATGTGTAGCTTATTTCTTTCCTCTTCTCCCATTTAATGCATTCCACTTTCTTTCATATGCCAATCCAATATTTCGGCTCTTTCCTTCACATTGTCAAATGTATAAGCCTACTAGAAGTAAGCCATTGAATTGAGAACTGATGGACGGGCTTTGGGCCTTTTAAACCTCCAATGGAATCAAACCCAAAATGTTTTGGGCTCCGATGCATTCACTTTGACAACAACTTTTGCAATCCAAATGACGCAAAACTATGCTCTTTCGACCAATTAAACAAATCCTACAAAATGAACAAATACATATTAATTATTTAAAATAGTAAATATAAATAGACTAACTAGTATAAATTTGGGTGTAGAAATTATGGATATAATGTGTTCATCAAATACCCCCAAACCTAGATTTTGCTAGTCCTCGAGCAAAACAATAAAAAAAAACAAAATTTACTAACTCACTTTCGCAGGAATCGCGGATGTACTCAGCATGTACAACAAGCCGTTAAACCGCTAGATTACCTCTAGTGGACGGGTGGTGTCTCGTGAGGGTTTGTAGTGAATATACCCACAAAATTCTTATTTTCAAAATATAAGATCTAACTAGTAATTATTTTTGTAAGAATATAAATCTTATCTTAAAGGAACTATTTTGGCATATTAGTGAAATATAGAAAACAATTCAAAATATTATGCAAATACTAAAAACTTCTCATAAATAATCTAGTCTTGGAGTGTCCGTGTGTGATAAAACCCATAATTGTGTAGCTTTAGTTTCTTGGTAAAACACAACCTTGATTACCTTCCAAATGAATTTAGTTTTGACTCAAATCTCACAGGATATTCACTCAGAAAATTAATCACTCAGAAGTGGGTTAAATCTCTCATTTTATATGTGATTAGGATTAGAATTTAAAATGCAGATCACATATAACATTAAACGGACCAAATCAAACAAAAATTAATCTCATGAAGAAAACGTCAATGACTTGATAACGTTGAGTCAAACACCATAGATCTTCCTCGTCTATTCTCCACATTTAACCATTTAAGACTTAAGATCAAATAGGACTTTTGATAGGTTGTAATGGGGCTTAGCTAATGGTTAAACAAGAATGGATACAAGTGTTCAAAGTTGCTTTGGTTTTTTCTTGAAGCTCAAATTAATGTTGGCCACCATCAATCTTTTCTTCTATCATGAATTCAACATCTCTCCTTCTTTTATATTTCCAATATCACTCTTTGATGTTTGAAATTTCTGCTTTTGTTTTACATGTGTTTCTTCCTCAAATAATTTTTTTTTCTCCTTTAGAAGATTCATGGGATATTCAATACCAATTTGACGCCCTTTCTCAAAACAAATAAGTATACAAGTTTTCAAAGCAATGGGTAATGGATATGATATTATGTGTTACACTCCTAGCTGGAGTAAACGTAATGGTTTATTGATGAACAAATAAAAGGCTTACACAAAAAGGCTCAATGGGCTAACTGGCGGTAAAAGTATATATGGGTGGGCTGAAGGTTGAAAATCGATCCAAATGATAGCCTATATCATTTCCTAAGTTGTATCTGGTCATTTATGCCTCGAATAGATTTTGGAAGAATTTCTAGTGTAATAACCCAATTTTGATGTCGTTTCCAATCATTGAAAAAAAAATGATAAAAATGAGATCAAATCAACGAGATTATGCGGATTACAAAGCAAAATGAGTTAACATGTAACTCGGAATTTATACATACACACTCTGAAAAATATAATGGCTCAGTCCTTACATGGGTTTAGTCTTCACTAATGATTCTTCTAGATATCTCAATTGTGTTTACCATTCACTTAGACTACACAGATGTGGTTCTGAGTTTTGAATTTTCCAAGACTTGAAATTTATGAAAATCTTTAGAATAAGGATAATATAGTAAACTTCAACATACATATCACTTGAAAGCTAAAATGCCCCTTTACGAAAGGTTTAATTCTCACTAAAAATTACGAGAGAAATCTTAGATTTTTTTTTTTTAATGGACATCAAAAGGATTTTGAAATTCCCATACCCCCAAACCTAAAGCAAACATTGTCCTCAATGTTTCAAATTGTGACTATAAAGTAACATATGTGAAAATAAGGACAAAATTAAAATTTATTTGAGTAAAGAAAACTCAAATTATTATACCTTGATCGATGTTCATTAAGCCGACATTTTCCTGTGACAAATATATATAAGCATGCAAAATACTATAAAAATGCCAACTAGACTCTAAAACGGGCACCCCCAAACCTGAGGTTTGCATACACACACGACAAACCTGGATTGCAGTAGCGCTAAGTTTAACGTCTCCATCCAGACCAAAGAAAAGGAAAAAAAAAAATGTACAAAGGATAGAGATGATCAATCTTGATAAACAGGATCTTCCAATAGTATATTTTCTACTTCTGGGGACAATAACTCCAAAAATGGCTTAAGACGTTGACCATTGACCTTAAAGACATTACCATTATTTAGGTTCTCAATTTCAACAGCTCCATGATGATAAACCATTTTAACAATAAATGGACCAGTCCAACGAGAGCGTAACTTGCCAGGAAATAAATGCAACCTAGAGTCATACAAAAGGACTTTCTGATTGGGTTCAAATGATTTTCAAAGAATTTGTTTAGCATGAAACACTTTCATTCAATCCTTATAAATTCGAGCACTTTGGTAAGCATCATTTCAAATCTCATCCAACTCATTGAGTTGGAGGTGTCGAAGTTTTCCGGCTTTGGGTAGATCAAAATTAAAAATTTTCACAGCTCAGTATGCACGATGTTCTAGTTCGACAGGCAAATGACGAGATTTGCCGAATGCAACCAATAACCTCAAAGACCCAATAGGTGTCTTATAGGCAGTGCGATAGGCCCACAATGCAACCAATAACCTCAAAGACCAATCTTTACGATTAGGATTCACTGTTTTCTCAAGAATTTACTTAATCTGCATATTTGAAACTTCAACCTGTCCACTAGTTTGTGGATGATATGGTGTAGCTACCTTGTGGGTAATGGAGTACTTATGCATGAGATTGGAAAATACACGATTACTAATGATGGCCCTTGGTGTACCAAATTGAGAAAATATGTTTTCTCTTATAAACTTGATAACCACAAAGCTATCATAGTTTTACATGATATAGCTTCCACCCATTTAGAAACATAATCAACTGCCATAAGTATGTACAAGTTACCAAAAGAATTAGGAAATGGTCCCATAAAATCTATACTCCATACATCAAAGATTTCTATTATAAGAATGGGATTTAGAGGCATCATATTTCGACAGGTAATTTTTCCTAATTTTTTACAACGCTCACAACTCAAACAATATGCATGACAATCCTTAGAAATAGTAGGCCAATAAAAACCACATTGCAAAATTTTTGCAGATGTTTTCTTAGCACTAAAGTGGCCTCCACATGCTTGAGAATGGCAAAATGAGATAACACTGTTATGCTCATTATCAGGAACACATATTCGAATCATTTGATCTGGGCAATATTTAAACAAATATGGATCATCCCAAAAAAAATATTTTACCTCAGATAAAAACTTTGACTTATCCCGTGGAGTCCATTGAGAAGACATTTCTCCACTCACAAAATAATTTACAATATCTGCAAACCAAGGAGTTTGAGATACTGAAAAAAGTTGTTCATCTGGGAAAGATTCAAGGATGGGTATTGACCCGGATGAAGAATCTAGAATGAGCCTAGACAAGTGATCAACTACGACATTTTCTGAACCTTTCTTATCTCTAATTTCTAAATCAAATTCTTGTAGCAGTAAGATCCATTGGATGAGACGGGCCTTCGCATCTTTTTTAGAGAGAAGATATTTCAATGTCGCATGATTAGAATATACAATCGCCTTAGATCCTAAAAGGTAAGACCTAAACTTGTCTAATGCGAATACAACTGCTAAAAGTTCTTTTTCAGTAGTAGAGTAATTCAGTTGTGCATCATTCAATGTCTTACTCGCATAGTAAATCACATGTGGCAACTTATTAACTCTTTGTCCCAAAACAGCACCAAGTGCATAATCAGATGCATCACACATGATTTCAAATGGTTCATCCCAGATAGGGGGTCTGATAATAGGGGCAGAAGTTAACAATGTCTTAAGCTTCTCAAATGCTTTTAAACACTCATCATCAAAGATTAAAGAAACATCTTTACTAATGGTCTAGCAATTTTACTAAAATCTTTGATGAATCTGCGATAAAATCCAACGTGACCTAAGAAAGACCTAATTTTTTTTACCGTGCGAGGCTGTGGAAGAGTGGAAATTAAATCAACCTTAGCCTTATCAACTTCTATACCCTTGTCAGAAATGATATGCCCCAAGACTATTCCCTTTCGAACCATGAAATGACATTTCTCCCAGTTTAACACAAGATTCTTTTCCTCACATCTAATCAAGACAAGTTTTAAATGATGAAGACATTCATCAAATGACGACCCAAATACTGAGAAATCATCCATAAAGACCTCAAGAAAACGTTCGACCATATCAGAGAAAATTGAAATCATGCAGCGCTGGAAAGTTCCAGGTGCATTGCATAACCCAAAGGGCATGCGACGATATGCAAACGTCCCAAATGGGCAAGTGAAGGTAGTTTTCTCTTGATCCTCAGGTGTTATAGGGATTTGGTTATAGCCAGAATAACCGTCTAGAAAACAGTAAGCATGGCCGGCTAACCTCTCGAGCATTTGATCAATAAATGGGAGTGGAAAATGGTCTTTCCTAGTGGCCTCATTTAACTTGCGATAGTCAATACAAACCCTCCACCCAGTAGTTGTTCGGGTAGGTATTAACTCATTTGCCTCATTTTGGATTACAGTTATTCCAGATTTGTTTGGTACAACCTGAACAGGGCTGACCCAACGACTATCTGAGATAGGGTATATGATACCCACATCTAATAACTTAATCACCTCATCTCTCACTACCTCCTTCATTTTCGGGTTTAACCTTCGTTGCATCTCACGTGATGTTTTTGCATTTTCTTCTAAATGGATGCGATGCATACAAAAAGAAGGACTTATACCCTTAATGTCAGCAATAGCCCATCCAAGTGCTGATTTATGATCCCTAAGGATATCTAACAACTTGTCTTCTTGCTCTTTATTCAACTCAGCAGCTATAATGACAGGAAATGAATGATCTGGGCCTAGGTAAGCATATTTCAGCTCAGAAGGTAGTGGTTTAAGATCTGGTTTGGGTGCATATTCTAGGGATGGGACTTGTTTTGTCCCAAGAGGTTGAAGGGGTTCCACTTTTACTTTCCATTTATCAGTGTCCATGATTTGGCTTGCATCCAATAAGGCATTTATCTCTTTAAATGCATTATTAAGATCAAAATTTTCCCCAAAATGAGAAATGCATGCTTCTAATGGGTCCTCATAAGATTGAAGAAAGGTATTTAAAACACAACTCTCTATCATGTTAATTTCTTGTACATCTTCAAAATCATGGGGTTGTTGGCTTATGTTAAATACATTAAGTTCAACAGCCATGTTTCCGAAAGAGAGTTTCATGACACCATTTCTACAATTTATGAGAGCATTAGATGTGGCCAAAAATGGACGGCCTAAGATAACAAGGATGTGATTATGAGGGTTAGCAACAGGTTGTGTATCAAGAACAATAAACTCCACTGGGAAGAAAAATTTATCAACCTGTGCTAAAACATCCTCAACAACTCCACGCGGAATCTTAACAGATCTATCTGCTAATTGCATTGTGATTTTTGTGGGTTTTAAATCTCCAAGCCCAAGTTGTAAATAGACGTGATAAGAAAGAAGATTGACACTTGCACCTAAATCAAGCAATGCTTGTTCAATAGGGTGGTCACCTATAATGCATGAAATAGTAGGACAACCAGGGTCCTTATATTTCGGTGGAAAACGATGTTGTATGATGGAGTTAATTTGCTTACAAAGAAAAGTCTTCTTATGTACATTCAAACCACGTTTAATTGTACATAAATCTTTCAAGAATTTAGCATAAGGAGGGAGTTGTTTGATAGCATCCAAAATAGGGATATTGATTTTGACTTGTTTGAATACCTCAAGAATTTCCTTGTAGCTACTCAGTTTCTTAGGCTTTTAGAGCCTTTGTGGAAATAGAACTGGTGGGACATAAGATTTCACAATAGGTTCAGTCTGAGTTGGTAGAACAGATTTTGAGAGTTAAGTCCCAGAGTTAACTACAGGTGCGGTATTATTTACCTTCTCTGTATCAATATGTGATGGAACTTGTGTTCTTTCTAACTCACTTTTGTCTCACTATCATCCTCATTAGGAAGTCTAACCTTATTATCAACTTGTCGACCAAACCTTAGGGTGGCAATTGCTTGTACATGGTGGTGACTTACAGAAGAACTAGACGGGTCACTAACCTCAAATGCCACTTTCGGATTTGGGATGGTTTGACTAGGAAACTTTCCTATTTCTCTCTCCCCAATGGTACTTGCTAATTGGCCCATTTGATGTTCCAATTTTGCAATGGCCTGGGTATTCTGAACAGTGAGTTTTTAACCTCTTGAATAGCTTGGTCAGTTACCTGCATGAATTTTTCTAAGGATTCCTCCAAAGAAGATGGTTGTTGTTGGGGTGCAACAAATTGTGAATGTGGATGGTATGAAGGATTAGGAGGGTGATATTGTTGCAATGGTTGCCCACCTGGATTCACTGGAGGTTGGTTTTGTCTCCACGAGAAATTGGGATGATTTTTCCATCCAGGGTTATAAGTGTCCGAGTAAGGATTTCCATATGGTTTCTTGAAAGAATCGAGTGCATTAGCTTGCTCAGTAATGCATTCATGAAATGCGGAGATCGAAGGGCAAGTTTGAGCTGTATGAGCAGAACTCTCACATAGCTGACATACTTGGTTAACTGACTGGACAGTAGAGTTATCCCCCTTGTCTTTCAATGTTTCAACTTCTCTAGCAAGGTTGCCTAGTTTGGCACTTAACTCAAAATCTGCCCTAACCTCATAAACGCCCTCTTTCTTGGGTTGAGAAACAGTGTTTGTGGTATTTCTATCAAAGACTCTACCAGTAGATTCCCATTGCTGAGAACTTTCAGATAAAGTTTCAAGAAATTTCCATTCTTCCTCCTCTTGCATAGACATGAAGTCTACACCACTTCTTGATTCAATAAGTTGACGATTTTGATGTGACAATCCTTCAAAGAAGAATTGCACTAATTGCCATACAACAAGACCATGGTGAGAACATCTCAAGTAGATCCTTAAACCTTTCCCAACATGTATAAAACTCTTCACCTTCTTTTTGAGTGAATTGCATAATTTGACGTCGAAGATTAGTCGTTTTATGCATAGGGAAAAACTTAATCAGGAATTTTTTACTTAACCCTTCCCAAGAAGTAATAGAATTGGGCTCTATTGAATATAACCATGACTTTGCCTTATCTTTCAAAGAGAAAGGAAAAAGACGAAGTCAAATTGACTTTTGCATAACATTTTGGAATTGAAGGGTGGCACATATGTCCAAGAATTCCTTAACATGAAGGTATGGGTCTTCAGAGTCAAGACCATGGTAAGTAGGAAGTAGATTGATAATGGGAGCTCTCAACTCAAAGTTACCTTGCTGTGTAGCAGGCCACATGATACATGATGGATTGGAGATTGGTATGGGTGCATAATAGTCTTTTAAAGCTTTGGCCTCGGCAACTATGTGAGTGTCACCCATTTCAGTGAATATAGATGTCTCTCCAATGAAAGTTTTAGATTCGTCTATCTCAAAGCTCACTAAACGACCACTAGAGTTACGTTGGTAAACACGCATAAACTAGAAAAAAAACTAAAAATAACAAGGTTGGAAAAAACTCTACTTTTTTTTTTTTTTTTAAGTTTAATTAAAAATAAATTTTATTGATAAGCTAAACGAATTACATAAATTTTAAGTTTTTGATTGATTTTTTTTTTTTTTTTTTTTTGAAAAATAGAAATGCAATTCTATCTAGAATGATGCGCAAGCAATAGACTCAACCACAAAATTTTCTAACCATTCAGCATCTATGGATTGATTAATTCTAAGGGTGGTCAAAGGATTAACTCTTTTCCAGAATTAACTGAAAGCTTACTATTTAAGATCTTTCTGGGCTTAAAGCTGATACAAGTGTGCGGACGTGTGTGGGGTCTTACATCAGCTCAAGGCCTAGTTCCTTCGCACACACTCTGATCCTGAGGGCGGAGCTCCTCGAAACACACTTGTCCAAACCAAAAGGCAGATTGATTCTCAATAGAGTGGCTAGCAATTGCTTCCACTACACCAAAACAGCAAATTTGCAACTAGGCTTTTTTTAATTTGCAATGGTTATTTAGCATTGCAAATTTGCAACACCTTATTGCCGTTGCAAATATCTTTTTCCGTTGTAAAATAATAAAATAAAAATATAAATTTTTTTTATGTGTTGCTATTATGCTTGAAACCCCCCTTTGACGTTGCAAAATATATAGGTAACCGAAACCAAACAAATAACGCGGCACGGTTTTAGCACGTGCAGCGTTGCAAATTAGAAACAGTTAGGGATCGAATTAAATTCTTTCTCTTTATTCTCTTTCCCAACTCAGTTTCTTCAATCTTCCTTCAACAATTTCGATTCTTCCCAAATAACAGTTCAATCACTTCCTCGATCTGCAACTAAGAACTCAACCGCGCGCTTGTCAATCATCTATTTTTAATCACTGCCTCGATGCTGTGTGTTTAATCATCCGCGCGCTTGTCGATCTGCAACTAAGAACTCGATCATTTTCAATCACTTCCTCGATGCTTATCTTGACAATAATGTAAGGCTCTGTCTCTGTTCCCTGTATTCCTTGTCTTTGATGTTGTCCCTCCATTGTGAATTGGTTTAATCTTGTGTAAAGATGGGATAATAGTTTGTAAAATCCCCAGCCCCCTCTCTAATATTGTTAATAAAAGATTAAAATCATTGTTTGGCTGGAAGAAAAAAGTAACTTCGTTTGCCTTTAGAAAGTTATTTAAGTCTTTCTTGTTTCTGTTTATCCTGTTGCAAGAGAGCAATCCTTAGCCAAATTCCTCTCTTCGAATTATATTTGATTTCTATAAATTGATTCAGTGACCTTGGGAGATCAGCAGTCTGATGTTTTGATGCACTAAGCACTTTCATGTGTAGTGCTCCTTTCTATGTTCCATATAACCATCGCCTTCCCCAACTTAATCTGCTGTTACCGAGTTTGGCAAAACTTTAACACTTAGTTAAAAGATCTGCAACACTTGGTCAAATGATCTGCTCAATTCAACTCTGTTTTTAGTAGCTTCAACATTCTTTAAAGAAGCCGAATTCCATACATCAGAATTCTCGATTAGGATTCATGTAAGTTATCCATGAACAAGGATCTGGTGTTGATCACTTGATCTGAACTGCCTTATCGCAAAGGTTAGACGCATAGTTTGAAGGGGATTCCCATTGTTTAAAGGTGGAGGGGAAGGCAGTATTCATAGCCAAGTGAGATCTAATCAAAGCAACTCTTATAACATGGTTTCATACACGTATGACCTTTGTTTAGTTTTAACCTCTTATTAATATTTATTAATATGAGGGATCATTAAGATGAAACGGGTCTCAACGAGTGTATCTTTGATTTTCCCCGTCCTGTGGATTTTTATTCTATATCACACTGTTAGTTTTCTCAGTTAATCAGACCCCTCTACTATTGGTTGAATGCGCATGAATCCCTAAGGAACCTACTGTAGCTTGAATTCTAGGTCCAGTGAAGCATTTCTATCTTGGGAGCTACCCGCTCAGCTGGACCAATCCCTCAATGACGCAGGGTACTGGTTTAGTTGCGGTAAATATTTCGCCACAAACAATTCAAACCATTGCTGGTGTTGAAACATGAAACCTTGTGAGAGCAAATTTAAGTGCTGAATTTGTATACCATACTTGATTGCTAAGGTCATTACATCAATTCTTATCTGGTATGCATATATGGTTCAATTTTGATTATTTTGATTTGCAAGGGAAAACCAATTTCGTCCTTTGGATTGTTCTCATTCCTTTGAGACGAGTGCATCTGAAGCTGATATTTTCTTTCCAAGGTATTTTTATGGACACTTGTGAACTTATGAATGTTTAATATTGTGCAGAGAGAAGGATACTTCATAGTGTGTGACCAATATACGAGAAGACTTGCTAGGATTTTGTTAGCTTGATTAAAGGTACCTTTTTAATACCATTACTCTCTGATGTATCACAACTTAAATGCAATTTTATGTAGTACATAGTAAATAAACCCTAAACATGTACTTTATTTGCAAGTCTTATCTTCATGCTCTGGGGAGAGGGTGGGTGGGGGCTGGTCAAGGAATATCAACCCAACATTGTGTGTGCTTGTTATTTGATCTTCTTATACTACTTGAATTCTAGTTTGCTTGTCTATAATACATGGAACGAAATTGTGCTTTACCTTGTTTCCAACTACTTCGACATTATTATATTTTTTATCTTTTTTAGTTAAAAGAGTCTTCAGATGTTAGTCATTCTAGAGTCTTACACTATCTGGTGAAAAGCTCACCTTTATTTTCACAAAAGCATTTAATATGTGAGTATTTAATATTAACCTAAGCATCTGATGGATGTTTGTCCTTTTAACCCGGAATTGTACTATCCCATAATAGATAGCTATGAATATACTCAATTACCACAACCATTAAATCAATCACACTGTTTTATAAATTTCGAAAGCTCCTAAATCTTTTCTTTATATAGTCTTGCAGAATGTCGCACCCAATTCAAAAAGAGTGGATGAGTGAAGGAAATAGATTTAGTGATGTGTATTTGGAAGGGGTCAGGGATTTTGTGAAATTTGTGGAATTAAATAATTCTGGGTCCACAACATGTACTTGCCCATGTAAGAAGTGCAAAAATATAAAGAGTGTATCGCTTCAAGATCTAAGAAGACATTTGATTTTAAGCGGTATAGACCCAACATATAAAGTATGGGTTTTACATGGTGAAAAACCGTATGTAGTAAAAAGGGTAAATATTCAGGAAGAAACTATGGTTGATGGAGGGATTGGAATGGAAAATTTTGTTGATGTTGCTTACGGAAAACATGAAGGGGTACCAGGTAGTACTGATGAGTATACAATGCATGTTGATCACGAACCAGACCTACCCAAAAGGTATAATGAATATAAGGAAAAAGCAAAAGAGAAATTGTACCCTTCATGTGAGGGACCTGAGACAACTCTTTCTGCTATTGTGGAATTGCACCACTTAAAAAAACAATTTGGTTGGTCAGGAGCTAGTGTAACTGCAGTATTGGGTTTAGTTAGAAAATGGTTACCAAAAGGAAACACATTGCCAACGAAATACCCAATTATGAAGAAAATGTTAAAAGATCTAGGGATGAAGGCTAAGTGTATTCATGCATGCGTAAATAATTGTGTTTTATATTATAAGGAGCATGAACATGCAGATGAATGTTTTAAATGTAGATAACCTAGGTTTAAAGTACGAGAGGGGAAAACCAATAAAAAAAAATCAAAAGAGCCGAGAAAGGTTTTAAGACATTTTCCTTTAATTCCAAGACTCAAGAGGTTGTATACAATTCCGTGGATAGCTGATGCAATGACCTGGCATGCTCGTGCAACACCTTCTTATGACCACATGCGTCATCCTATTGATTCTGTACAATGGAGAACATTTAAATTAAAATGGCCAGGTTTTGCTAATGAAGGACGCAATGTTTGGCTCGGAATTGCAACAGATGGGTTTAATCCACGTGGCCTTCTATCTTCTAGTTACAGTGTTTGGCCTGTCATTGTAGTACCTTATAATCTAGCACCTTCCTTATGCATGAAACCAGAGTTCCAAATATTGTCCTTGCTTATTCCAGGGCCGAAGGCACCATCCCAAAATTTTGATGTTTTTCTTCAACCACTTTTTGATGAGATTAATCAATTGTGGGATGAAGGGGTGCCTGCTTTTGACATGCACAAGATGCAACATTTTACATTAAAGGCCATGTTGATGTGGGGGATTCATGATTTTCCTGCATTAGGGAATTTATCTGGTTGTATCACACATGGTTATAAAGCTTGTCCTGTTTGTGGAGATGAAACTGATTCCTTTCGTATGACTATGAGTAGTAAGATTGCTTACCCAAACTATCGCAAATTTCTTGAAATGGATCACCCATTTAGGGATGGTAAATATTTAGGTTTGAGAACAAAGGAGAAAAATCCTCCTCCACAACGATTGAGAGGACCCGAGCTTTTGGAAAAGGTTAATCGAGTCAAATTTACACCTGGTAAAGTCATTAAATGTGGGAAGAGGAAAAGACCGAGTGCAGATGAACGGGATGAGGAGGAGGAGGGGGAGGATGACAATGGTGATGAAGTAACAAAGGCTTTCTACAGAAGGTCCATTTTGTTTGATTTGGATTATTGGAGCGATCATAGAGTTCGACATGTTCTTGATGTGATGCACATTGAGAAAAATTTTACAGAGCATTTATTGAACACGATCTTTGATGTGAAAGATAGATCCAAAGACACTGTAAAGGCACGTGCAGATATGAAGAAGCTGGGAATTCATAGAGGTCAACATATGTACAAAGACAAGGATACTGGGAAAATGATAAAACCGAAAGGTGCTTTTGTCTTAGATAAAGACGAAAAGAGGCAATTCGTCCATATTTTAAAGGACTTGAAGCTCCCTACTGGCTTTTCTTCAAACTTGAGCAATGTTGTTACTCTGAATCCACCCGCTTTACATATAATCAAGTCACATGACTATCATGTTATAATGCAGTATCTGATACCTGTTTTGCTTCAACATGCCTTTCCAAAATACCGTGACTTGAGGAGAGCAATTAACCAGATAAGCCTATTCTTTAGACTTTTGTGCTCAAAGGTTTTAGACCGAAAAATCATCCAAGATGCTAAGTACATGGTTGCAGAAGCACTTTGCGTGTTGGAAAAATATTTTCCACCTTCGTTTTTTGTTATTAGCGTACATCTTGTGGTTCATCTAGCTGATGAGGCGTTGATTTGTGGACCTACTCATCCAAGATGGATGTACCCATTTGAGAGGTATTGAAATTGTTTCTCATTTTCTAAAACTATTTGATATTTATTAATTAACTTAAAACAGTTTTTAAATGAGTTATTCCAATAGGTCAATGAAAGACTTTAAAGATATACCCAGCAACAAACGATATGTTGAAGGTTCAATTGCCGAGTCCTATATGGTTTCAGAATCTGTTAGGTACGCCATGGAGTACATGCCAAAAACACAAGATGAAAATCATTATTCTTCTCTAGAAGTTGAAGAAGATGGTGAGTGCAATATCGAACGGTGTATTGAAGGTAAAACTATATTGCTAACAGCAACACAGTTTGTACAAATACGTAGATGGGTACTTTTTCGATTAGAAGTTGAAGGACTTGCGGAGTACTACAGGTAGGAAATTTGGTTTATAGTAAATTATTAACCAACCAAGATTGATTTGATTTATAGTAAATTATACTTATATATATATATATATGTGTGTGTGTGTGTGTGTGTGTGTGGAATGCAGTTTTTATTGCGATGAATTCGTCTGTACTACTGGTAAAGGAAAAAGGGCAGCCAAAAAGGAAGTTGAGATTCAAACAAAATTTATTGGTTGGTTATATGATAAGGTGAATTTTGTTTTATAAGTGTGTACACTTATAAGTATATTTTTGTGTGTAATAAATTAATATAATATAAGTGATACTCTATATATATTTTTTTTTTTTGTACAGTTATTGGTAGTTGGTGATACAAAGTCAACATTGTGGCAGCTGGTTAAAGGCCCAGATTTTAATGTTAAAACATATAAAAGATATTGTGTGAATGGATTTATTTTTTCGCCTAGGTGTCATGATGACAACGTTGTTACACAAGACAGTGGTGTTTGCACGAAAGCAATTACGTCGTTTACTTCTAGTAGAAAAGACAAGAATCCCATTGAAGCGTTGACCATGTGGTATGGGTTTATCAAGGAGATCATGGAGCTAGATTATACAGACTTTCGTATAGTAGTTTTTTATTGTGATTGGGCCAAGGTAGAAGATAAGAGCAATGGATGTAAAGTTTGTCCCAATTCTACTTATGGTCAATTTCAACCAATTGAAGAGTGTTGATAAGGATTTTGATGAGCCAGTCATTCTTGCTTCTGATGCAAGTCAGGTTTTCTACTCGAAAGATCTGAAAAATCCAAATTGGTCGGTGGTAATTCATTCACCAAAGAGAGCTACTAATAATATTGACAACCTTGATGCACCAAAAGACTTTCAGTCTATTATTGTAGACCAACCCAATTTACAACCGTTACTAGAGCGTATCCGCTGATATGATATTTGTAATGGTTTGTATGGAATAGTAAATTAAAACAATTGATATTGTTAATTTTATGTTCGATATATGATGGCCCACAAGATGGAATGGAGACCCTGCATGAAATAATTGATGGGGGATATTTAGTTTGGCTTGATGCTCGGTTGAAGTATTAATTATTTATGTTTAGGGATGGAAGACAAGAAAACTAGTGAATTTAAATTTGAAGTATGACCAAGATTTTGCTTTTGACTATATTACCATTTGTTTAATGTACTGTATCTTTTCTTATCAAGGATAGTTAGTTTTTTTATTTTGTGTCATGCTGATGAATGGTTGCTTTTACTGTTTTAAATTAATTGTACAGATGGATGAAATACATGTTGAGTTCTAGGCTTCCGTGTTATGGCAGTAATTATTATTAGGATCAGATAATGTTTAGTAAGTGATTTTCCTTTTCACGTAGTTGGCTATTAGCTTTGAAGTGTAAAATCCCGTTTTTAACTCCGCCAATGCAAATGCATTGCCGGTCCCAAGCCCGGATAAAGGAGGAGGGGAGATGGGTGAGCCTTCGAACAAATTGCAATTTTAATTTTTTACAAATTCAGGAACTGCATTTTTAAGTTTTTACAAATTTTTATGCTTCATTTTATGTCTCTCCCATCTTTTTGTTATATTTCTCCGAAGCAGCGCTACAAGTGTTGACAGAGTCTATGTTATGACTAGGTCTGAATCGTCTTTTTACACTCTTTAACATGTATTTGTATTGGAACAAAGTTTTGGTGCACCGAAACGGATAATAACCCGTGTGGGCCTCTTAACAAACATATTCAACTTGTATTCTCAGTGTATCGTGTCTCCTTTTTTCTTGGTTCTACATTTTCTGTGGAACAAGTTAATATAATTTAGGCATGACAATACCTTGATCGTATCTATTATATTGGTTTTAGTAGTAATTTTGGGGAAAAAAAAGAGAAAAAAACTCTTTTGATGCTCAGAGTTAGATTAAGGGCCTTTTTTTAGTTGACTTTCTTTTCCTCTTTTACTCCTTTCACTTTTTGCAAATAACTATTTTTATTTATTCCAGAAACGTGATGATGCTCGCCAGTTCATGACATTTCTCCACCCTGACCTTGGTGTGGGTAAGTCATTTGAGTTCTAAGAAAATAGTTTTCACTTGATCCATTTGTGTGGATTAATATTACGATCTTTTTAGCCTTTTTCGCCTTTGACTTCCTTATTCTATGTACAGAACTTCCTTATTTCAATGAATGTTGGTTGGATAGTATAATCCTGGATATTTTAATCTGCAATTGGTTTGGTGAGTTCTGTGCTTCTTTGTTTACTGTTGGCATTAATTTCCTCATGTAATGTGTTGTTTAGATGAAATAATCTTTTATGATTTAAATGTAATGTAGTTATTTCTCTAAGATTTGTTTATATCTTTGAATATATGTATCCTCATCTTTAGGAGCAGAATACTCTCTGAGTTTTTGTTTCTGGTGATCCTGTCCTGATTATTCTGTGGGATGTGTCGGTTTGGTTTAATGTCTAGCAAAGTTTTTTTCCTTTAGTTGTAGACTTAATGAATTGTAATGATGTAAGTCTGTAAACCCAATTCTGTTTTTTTTTTTTTTTTTTTTTTGTTTTGTTTTGTTTTGTAACTATTACATTACTTTGTGAAGTCTTTTACAAACTTCATTATAAACATTTCTACCCCTTTTAGAAATTTGTTGTGGTGTGAATCGTACATCACATATCAGATATTGAATACTTAAATGTTGAAACGCCTTTAGGCAGTTCCAAAGCATTTGCATGTTAGGTGAAGAAATTGTTCTCTTTGTGGAAAACGTCTACAGATAGTGTAGCTTGCTGTTTTCTTATTAAATAGTAAGGTTGAAGAACTTGTCTTGTCGTTCCTTGGTGAACCTGCTGCTCCTACTAGTAAAACAGTTATGGAATTCGATATTTGTGATGGTAGAATCTATGTGTATGTATTTAATAAATTTCAAATGTTTCTAGTGCTTGTATAAAGTTCTTTCTTTCTATTATCTCTTTCTTTTTCATGCTCTTATTAAGAGTTCAAGGATTTAAGATTTTAAACGTTAAAATTTGGTTGCACTTTGTATTCCTTATAAATGCTTCGCCCTTTGCAGGTATCTGGGCTGGAATGCGTACTGTCCGGTATTTTGATGGGAGAACATACGAGTGGGTTGGTATTAGTCGTCAACCAAATATCATTGGCAAAGTATGTTCTGCAAAAACACTCCGCCTTTTCTTTTCAGTTTAAAGAAAATTTAGAATCATGATAGTTCTATTTATATAATTGATTCCTGGTATGAAAGCTTGATTTGTAAGGCAAAATACTTGTCTTAAAGGCTCAGTCATGAATCTATAGTATTTTATACACTTGGTGCTCTTTCAGTTGTCATTATATCCCTTTGTCTCGACACGTCCTTACAATTAATCTGCAGAAAATGCATTTATGGGTTTTCTTTAGAATTCCAAATATTTCATGAATCTGCAGCCAACTCTATTTCGTCTGTGTGAACAATATTTGGTCTCATGGGTTTTCTTTAGAATTCCAAATATACTCATCATTATTGCAGTGACCCCTCCCCTGTAGAACTTATTTTTATTTCTATTTTGGATTTCAGGAAACCAGTGAAAAAGTTGGGAGCGTTTTGTTGGCTTTCTCTAGCCATATGTATATTGGAACTCCTTATATGTATCAAATTCGGCCATGGTTAGTTATACTATTCTTTTGATCATAATCAGCATTCTTTTGATGATTCTTTGTTGTATGTTTGGCTATCATGCATTATAATTGATGTTAGATCATGTTATATTTTATTGTGAGGTTTTTGGGGATGGATTATGGGTCCTGACATTTTAATTCTCACCAGGTTTATTTCCCATTTCAATGCCTTTATGGTTGGTAATCTTCTGGTCATCCGTAGGGGTGGCCCTTATTATTATTTTGATAAGTTGGTCGTGGAAACTTCATCAAACTCTGGGGAGGAAGAAGCTATAGTTTCATCCATGGTATATTATCTGTTGGTTCCTTTATTTTTTAATGGATATGTCCATTCGTGTTGTACATATCTTACCTGTGAATGAACTGTAAATGCCTTTGCTCTTACCTAGATTTGAGAACACAGTTTTGCGTGTAGAGTGCTTTGAATTCTTTATCTGGCAAGGAAAAAATGGTTATTGCCAGGTTTTAGCATTCCTTCCTTGCGGCTCAAATATTCTTCGTAGTCTTCATTCTGAAACATTATAATGGGCCATTAACGGATAATAGCAATTTTTTTTTTTTTTTTTTTTACAAGTTGCAACGCCTTATAGGCGTTGCAAATACATGTTGCAAAGTACCAGGTTACCGTTACTACAAACATTTGCAACGTCTACAGGAGTTGCAATTTCAAATATTTATCAATTACAAAACAGTTATGCAACGACAATGACCGTTGCAAAATAAAATATTTGCAACCCACAGGGGGCGTTGCAATTATTGGAAAAAGCAACGCCAATAAACCGTTGCAAATACAAAACTAGCAACGCCAATAGACCGTTGCAAATATTTGCAACGTTATTTGTAACGCCGTAGTTGCAACGGTAAAAAGGCGTTGCAAATAAAATTTGCAATGCCATATTACCATTGCAAGAGGTTCTCACAACCTAATACTTGAAACCTAAAAATAAAAAAAAGATTATAAAGTAAATTGCGCAAAACACCACACAAACATTTAACCGCTAACAAGGGAATCGCGGCTAAGGAAAAAAATAAACTCACCTTGCTAGGTCACTAGAATGATTCTATTGCTCGAACCTAGTGCATAAACAAGTGAGTCAATCGCCTATTGACCCCTTGTTGTCCTTCTTTAAATTACAAATTTATAATAAATATTGCAAAGTTTTGCAAATAACTGAAAAAATAAATTAAAAGTTCTACCAGTTTGATGGTCACTGTAGTTCGGCAGGAAGAATGTCCTCAAAAATTCTGGAAAACATCCAGGATGTTCCTGACTGTCTGGTGAACCTTGTGTAAGAAATTCAGCTCAATCGGATCTGTAAAAGTCCATCTGATGGTCTGATTTCTACTGTTGTCCTGCAAAAACAGTCATTAACACCAAAGCGCGTAAAAAGATAAAAAATGATTGAAAAATAAAATAATTTTTTATTTTTTTTATTTTAATTAATCAAATTTTATTGATAAGCTAAACGAATTACACAAAAGTAGAGGACAAACGCGCTACAAACTGCGCGGCAAGTCCTTTCTGGATAGCAAACCCGATTCTCCTAAATACATATTCGTTCGAACCCGCAGTCATCACGTTACTATCCATTACCTTCTGCACTCTCCTGAGGAGCTCAACTGCTTCTGAGCCTAGCAATCCAAATGTATCAAATGCAAAGGGGATGAAACTATGTTGGTTAGCCCTACAAGCTCCGTCATGTTTCTCCACTTTTGCCGCTGCTGCATTGCTGGCTGCTAGCCCCACCTCAAAAATCCCAGCACCCAGCCCAACCATCGAAGACGCCCCTGTAACATCAACACACGCATGTTTACCTTCAGACCAGTTGTAGACCAGAATATCAGCAGGGCGTAATGTCGATCTTCCTTCCTTAGGATCAGTAAGAAAGTTAACAGGAGCCTCCTTCTTAACCTGTACTCCAGCCCGCCAGAACACATCACACAAGATATCTCTGACGTGGTCATGCCTGTACTTGAAGCCGGGGTAATGCTTACAATGGGCAGCATGGTCCCCGAATGCATCAAGTCTGCTCTTCTAGCACACTGGACAAAGCTCACCATCTGAATATAAAGGGATCATCAATCGATAACGAAGAATGGCACGATATTCTACAGGCGTCATGCGTTGTCCAAGCCCTTCCATCGGGATAGCAAGGAGAAAATCTTTGGCATGTTCTGACTGCACACATCCAATCACGGCTTTTTGTCTAGCTGACAACTCAAATCCCCTCTCAATGCCAGAGCTAATCTTGTTGTAGTATGCTTCCGCCAAGACATGTTGGGGTCTGAAGGGGACGGTAGCAGTTGGAGCAAGATTACTGAGATCAAAATCAGGTATAGAAAGATGTAAACTAGCAATGGCAGTATCGAAAACATTACCCATAGGTGTAGTCTCACAACCTCGAAGGATGTGGTCTTGGAGATTCTTGGTTTGCGTACGTGAAGCTACGAAAGCAAACTTCATAACATCACTAGCACAATAGATACCAAGTCCACCCATACGCAATGGGAGGGTTGCCATACGCCACTGTAAATTGCCAAAACCAGGTCCATCAGAAACCACTATATTCTGAAGGGCTGCACGAAACTTGTGGTCAAACCATTCGGCTGCTTCCTGAACATAATCAGGGGGGCAAGTACGGAGAGCAAAGGTGAGCTTAGATATTCCCATACAAGAACGTAAAAGTGCCAGCTCACATTGCGGATCCTTTAGCTGTGGTAATAAATCCATAAGCTGAAGTGTCTTATCCACTCGTTGACGAACATTACCCATAATAAAAGATGCATCAATACTTACAACCCCTCCAAGCAACTTAACCCCTCGCTGAGGACATGATATACCAACCGGAAAGATATCTGGATAGGAGCATACAGGATTAACAGAAGGCCAGAACAGCTCTGTCTTAGACACATTAAGCACGAGCCCAAGAGATGGTCCTCTTTCCTGAATGATACGAATAGCTCTAGCCACATGTTCTGTACTACCAATCAGAGTACCATCATCTAAGTACCATGCCTGCAACTCCAAGTGGCATTCTGACTGAATGCGGTGTATCAATGGATGCAAGACCAAAGCAAAGAGAAGAGGCCCCAAAGGGTCCCCCTGCTGTATCCCAGCTGCTGACCAAATATGAGTAGACCCTAGATACAATCGAGTAGGTTGGCAATAGAGGTATTCGACCCATAGAGCAATAGATGGACAATGATTGCGTACCTCCCGTAGCATAGCAGACCGATCAACAAGGTTGAAGGCATTCTGAAAGTCCACAAGCAGCATAGAAAGCGATGTGTCATCCTTGTTGGCATAAACCAACCGATTAACAGCATGCAAAATTGCCTCTGCTCCACCAGGCACACCAACCCCAAACTGAAAATCCTCTAGATATGGGACAATATCCTTAGAAACTCCTCTCATGGCAATCTTAGACACCAGGCGACGCCAAACCATACCCACAGCTATTGGGCGAATGTCGTTACCTGGCTTAAGAAGTGGGGTGAGCGGTGCACTAGCTATGAACTCTGCCAAGACCCGTGGGCATCGACCTTGTAGCCATAAGTTCACAACCGGTGTCAAGGCCTCCATAAGATCTGTGGCTACAGCGGATGCAGCCGCACTCATAGCATCCAATAGGTGTTGGGCCCAGAGACCATCTCGCCTATAAGACGTCCCTTTGGGGAAGGACCTGATGCATGATAATAGCCCATCCCTCTCAACTGACAAAGGTGACTCAAGT
Organism: Aquilegia kansuensis; assembly: GCA_020826895.1. NCBI lineage: Eukaryota > Viridiplantae > Streptophyta > Magnoliopsida > Ranunculales > Ranunculaceae > Aquilegia > Aquilegia kansuensis. Next base: position 17,285,220 of record CM037010.1, on the reverse strand, counting down.
AAAGGAATGTCGGGGACAGATGGTGGTGGATGCTTCGGGTGTTTATCCTCTAAAGCCCGCTGCGTCTCTGGGGTGTTCGGAGCAACCCCTGATGATGCCAACACCTTCACGGCTGCTGCAAAGTGCCCGTCTGCAACCTTTTGCAAACACCGTCGTACATTCTTGCTTTGGGACTGTCGAGATGGTCGTTCCAACGGAGGCTCTGTGTGTGTGACCCTCTCAATCAGACGAAATATACCCCTAGGCTCGTTCCAAATAGAGAGAGCCTGCAAAATCTGATTTTGGTGGAGATATTTCCGAGCACCAGAACGACGCTCTTGGCGATTCTGCGGATGGAACACTTGCAATGTGCAATAGGGAAGCAGGAGCAATCTAACCCATGGCCCTGTCGACATGGGGTCTGCAGTAACCTCATACAAGACTGACTTCAATGCACAGGAGAATGCTAATCGACAAGGACGTGGAATACTTTTCACTGTGCGAAAAGATCTACAGAAAATACGATCGAGTGATATCTCATCTAAAAAAGGTGCAACAATAGAAAGGCGAGTATCGATACCAGTATCCCCTTCTGCTGTAGGTGCGGGTGGATTATCAACATGCACAAGCTGTGGTGGTTGTATACCTACAATTGCACACTCTAACTCACCGGTCTCCTTTCGCGCAGGTGGTTTGATGACTGCACCATCCGGATGTTTACATTTTATGGTCGATGCATGGATACCAAAACAATCACCACACATCCATTTGTTCATCCTCTTCAAAGTATTGTCAAGCGACGAAAATAAACCTATATCAACTTTGATCGCATCTCTCAGCCTGTCGATGTCATTAACCCTCTTCAAGTGATCTTTCTTAACATGCGTTGGGATGTACGAAGATTTGTATCCATTTCCACACGGTCCATTGGTGCATCCATCAAAATTTCGAAATGGACAATGGATACTCTCCATCAAGCAGCCAATTTTTTTTTTTTTTTTTTTTGTGTGTGGCTTGAACGGCTGGTCTGGCTGCTGGTTCGGCTGGTCTGGCTACCGGTTCGGCTGGTTCGGCTGGTCTGGCTGCTGGTTCAGCTGGTCTGGCTGACTGGCTTGGGCTGCTGGCTCGGCTGGCTTGGCTAAATGTATCGGCTCGGCTCGTCTGGCTACTGACTCGGCTTAAGTGGCTTAGATGGCTTAGATCGGCTCGGCTTATGTGGCTTAGATGGTTGAGATCGGCTCGGCTCAGATCTGAGCAGCCAAATTTACGAGAGAGGAGGCAGTTTTTTTTTTTTTTTTTTTTTTTTTTAAATCGGGAAGGGATTGGAGGGAGGGGAAGAGAAGGTTGCTGGTGGGGGGAGGGGGAAGAGAAGGTAGATGGGGTGGTAGGGAAAGAAAGAAGATTGTGGTGGTGGTGGTGGTGGTGATGGAGAGGGAGGTTGCTGGTGGTGGTAAGGGAAAGGGAAAGGGGGAAGAAAAGATGGTGGTTGTGATGTGAAGTAGAGGTTGCTGGTGGTGGTGGGGGGAAAGGGGAAGAAGGTTGCTAGTGGCGGCGACTGGTCACGGAGGAGGTGACCTCATGGCGGTGCTGGTCACGGAGGGGGGCTCTCCGTACTTGCCCCCCTGATTATGTTCAGGAAACAGCCGAATGGTTTGACCACAAGCTTCGTGCAGCCCTTCAAAATATTGTGGTTTCTGATGGACCTGGTTTTGGCGATCTACAGTGGCGTATGGCAACCCTCCCATTACGTATGGGTGGACTTGGAATCTATTGTGCTACTGATGTTATGAAGTTTGCTTTCGTAGCTTCACGTACGCAAACCAAGGATCTCCAGGACCACATTCTTCGAGGTTGTGACACTCCACCTATGGGTAATGTTTTCGATACTGCCATTGCTAGTTTACATCTTTCTATACCTGATTTTGATCTCAGTAATCTTGCTCCAACTGCTACCGTCCCCTTCAGACCTCAACATGTCTTGGCGGAAGCATACTACAACAAGATTAGTTCTGGTCTCGAGAGGGAATTTGAGTTGTCAGCTAGACAAAAAGCCGTGATTGGATGTGTGCAGTCAGAACATGCCAAAGATTTTCTCCTTGCTATCCCGATGGAAGGGCTTGGACAACGCATGACGCCTGTAGAATATCGTGCCATTCTTCGTTATCGATTGATGATCCCTCTATATTCAGATGGTGAGCTTTGCCCAGTGTGCAAGAAGAGTAGACTTGATGCTTTCGGTGACCATGCGGTCCATTGTAAGCATTACCCCGGCTTCAAGTACAGGCATGACCACGTTAGAGATATCTTGTGTGATGTGTTCTGGCGGGCTGGCGTACAGGTTAAGAAGGAGGCTCCTGTTAACTTTCTTACTGATCCTAAGGAAGGAAGATCGACATTACGTCCTGCTGATATTCTGGTCTACAATTGGTCTGAAGGTAAACATGCGTGTGTTGATGTTACAGGGGCGTCTCCCATGGTTGGGCTGAGAGCTGGGATTTTTGAGGTGGGGCTAGCAGCTAGCAATGCAGCAGCGGCAAAAGTAGAGAAACATGACGGAGCTTGTAGGGCTAACCAACATAGTTTCATCCCTTTTGCATTTGACACATTTGGATTGCTAGGCTCAGAAGCAGTTGAGCTCCTCAGGAGAGTACAGAAGATAATGGATAGCAACGTGATGACTGCAGGTTCGAACGAATATGTATTTAGGAGAATCGGGTTTGCTATCCAGAAAGGACTTGCCGCGCAGTTTGTAGCGCGTTTGTCCTCTACTTTTGTGTAATTCGTTGAGCTTATCAATAAAATTTTTGTTGACATCAAAAAAAAAAATAAAAAAAAATAATACTAGAGAGAAATATCTAATTAGCTAATATTTGACTTTTGGTACCGTTACTTGTCCCCGGCAACGGCGCCAATTTGATTGTCGTGAAAACAGTTTAACAATATCGCAATCGCACGATTTATCGAAATAAATAGAGCAAGTACGAGTCGATCCACGAGGACAAGAGATATAAAAATCAAATCTAAGACTAACTAAATCTTAATCCTAGCAAACCTTTTTAGATGAGATTTTGAATTACAATTAACTAAATAAAAGCAGTAAAATATAAGATTCAAGTAATTAAAAGAAACACTAGGATATTTTGGATTCCACCATCACTATTCATGTCCAACAAAACCTATTCTCCATTAATTAATCTTTTTCTATAACTCATATCATTATCATAGATGAATAATAATGATACGGAAAATACAACATTTAAATTATTTTTTAAATAAACCAAACAAGTTTAATCTTTTTCGCTTTCAAAAACAACAACTCTAAGAATTATGTATCAACATAAGTATAAACCATCAAAGAATTTAATCTAAGTATGATTTATCAAACGGAAGTATACATAATTAAAGAAATTAACTTAAGGAATTATAAAACCAAAGCTTATGATTATATCAAAAGAAGCAAGATTAGTAATCGTTAAATACTAAAACGAAAAATATAACTAATGGAGAATTAATTTTAATCAAATATTCATAATGATGGTTTCCTCCTCAATCCTAGTTAAATAATTTAGCTACTAATAATGGAAGATACAAATACAAAAAAACATAACCTTCTTAATAAACCTATCTTACAAAACTACTTTGTATCTCATATCTTCCCCCCTCAACAATGGTATGCATGCCTTTATATAGGAAATCAGATTCATGGAAGCATGTAGAAAACAAGGCATAGTCGTCCTTTTTATTAATTAACCACTCCTATAGCACCACCTATAGCCATATCTAAAGCCACAATTTGAGACTTTCATATAACTATGCACCAAAGTGTTTCCATGTGTGGTTAATGACATCAATTGACTTTGCAAATGGTGTACATGAAATGAAAGAGTGGTTTGTGTGGGCTAGACGTGTAGGAGAATAGGAAAATGAGTATGGGTGTGGTGAAGAATAGTGCAATGAATAGCAAGGAATTGGTGAAATAGTATAGAGAATAGTGAATTATTTTGGTATGAATATGGAAATGTGAAAAGATGAATAGTGAGGCTAAAAGGCTATATGGTGGTTTGATGGATGTGTAGCTTATTTCTTTCCTCTTCTCCCATTTAATGCATTCCACTTTCTTTCATATGCCAATCCAACATTTCGACTATTTCCTTCACATTGTCAAATGTATAAGCCAACTAGAAGTAAACCATTGAATTGAGAACTAATGGACGGGTTTTGGGCCTTTTAAAGCTCCAATGGAATCACACCCAAAATGTTTTGGGCTCCGATGCATTCACTTTGACAATAACTTTTGTAATCCAAATGACGCAAAACTATGCTCTTTCGACCAATTAAACAAATCCTACAAAATGAACAAATACATATTAATTATTTAAAATAGTTAATACAAATAGACTAACTAGTATAAATTTGGGTGTAGAAATTATGGATATAATGTGTTCATCACTTGACACGCTTCTTGATGACGATTCCGCATCCCTTGGATCAAGGACTAGGGCTTCTTTCCTCCTCTATAAATAGCAAATCGGAGGTGTAGAAGGATATCCACTTCTCTGTCCTCGGTTTTTGTTGTTGTTGTTGCTGCTGTTGAAGCTTCTGCTGATGAATGGCTGACGACCGGAGTACCATCCAGAAGTGTACTGTGGATATACTGTTGTAGTAGGAGGGGGAGTCGACTAGCAGGAAGTCTATCCCGACGGTGTTGAACCCCACCATGATTGGTAGGTGGACTCGCCCGGAGGACTGTGCTGGCTCCCGTTGAATCCATAGATAGGAGTCTCATCAGATTTCTGTCAGGGGCTTTTAGTTCTCTGCGATCCCTGCCGGAGCTTTCTTCTTTTGCCTTCTGCTGCTTCTCGGAGGTTTGGCCTCCGGCAAGTCTCTTTCTTCCACTTTCTCGAGCAAGGTTGAAACAGAAGAGGGTGGCTTCCTCTCCAATGACCGATACAATTCCCCATGGTTGCTATTCAAGGCATAATTGAAAGCTTGAATAACGACGCTCTCAGATGCGTCCTGTACCTCAGATAGTAGGGTTCGGAACCTCCGGGCAAAATTCCTGAGTGTTTCGCTCCGGTCCATCTGTAGGGAAAACAGGACTTCAGCTCCTTTCTTGGTATTCACATTGAATCGGTACTTTTCTTCGAACAACTCAGCTAGTTGTACGAATGTGCGGACGGATGCGGGTGGTAGATTGTGATACCACGTCTGTGTTTCGCCTTTGAGTGAAGCAGGAAACATTTTCGCTAGTAGCTTGTCATCATCGTCCCAGATGGCCATGGTGCTTTTGTAGTTCATAACATGCTGAACCGGACAACCGTTTGTCTCGTCATACTGTTCGAAGGGCGGTTGCTTGAAACTGGCCGGGACCATATGACTCCTGACCTCTTCTGCTAAAGGTGATACGGCTAACCTTGAAAGATTAAGCTTTCTGACTCGCTCATCCCGGTTGGCTTTGTAGGATACAACAAGATCGATCATCTCTTGCAGCTTGAGTTGATTTATCTGTTCCACATTCAGCTCTGGTTGTCTCTGATGAATGTGGACCCTTTGAAGGCTCTTTGTTCTCTGACCGTGGCGTGCCGAGGGAGTACTCTGGTGCCTCCTCCGGCACAGTCTCCCTGGAGGAGTGGCTTCTTTGACAGATCTGCTGCGGGCAATCCTGCGGCCATCACACGACCCGGGTGTTCTTGCGCGTCCGCGGCGATGTCTCTGAACTGGAGAGATAAACATCCTATCTCTCCCTGGTGCTAGCCATTCTCAGATAGGACGGGGACCATGGCTATGAGGGGTAAGACTCCGGTCACTGCTTGACTGTGGTCTTATCTTCTTCTGAGGAGATGGACTCGAATACGGGGCTGAGGATGACTGGCTATCTTCGGCCCTGGTTGTCTTCTTTCTCCTTAGTTCTGTGTTTTCCCTGGTCAGCCGCTTGATGATTGCAGTTGGGGATTCGACCGCTGGTCCTTTTCCCTTCTGCTGCTCGGTATAACCTCCTCCCGTTGTCAGGGGAGAGATTCTCTGGATTCTTCTTGTAGCGGCTTCCCTGGAAAGTTCAGGATCTTGTGAAGCTAGTATTCTGACGGTCCGGTTGACCGCATTAGGATCACCAGGATTGTTAGTGATTTGCACCACTACGTACTCTGCCTCCGGCTGTGCACTTTCAGAGTGTTGCGAGCCCTGATCGTGGCCCTCACTCCCGAGAACTGATTCTTGATTCATCAGTTCTATTGCTTCAAGAACCGGAGACAGAGGAGAAAGGTTCTCTGTCTGACTTTCAATAACTTGACTCATTCCATTGTTGGAACGAGTTGGGCGTCTCTTACTTCTAGCCATTGTTGCAGCAACTCCGGTATGACTGGAATGAGATTCCTTGCAAGACTGTGGAAAAATTTGATCCACAAACTCGAGATATGTATATATTAATCGTACAGTTACAATGAAAGCCTTGTATAGACAGAGATAGGATGGGGGTATACAGTGAAACTGGACCTGATCGGGATCAGGCTGCCTACGTATCCAAGATGATGAACTTAGAATCAAGTCTCTGCTTCCACTAAGCTCTAATGGAGTTGCTCAGTGAAAGACTCGTAGTTCAGGAGGTTCAAAACTCCTGTATTTGTAGTAGGCCGGAGGAGGCTGGCTCAACCACCCCTCCGGTTTTGACCCCACGAACTCGGGTTGTTCAACTGTGAAGATGCTATCCGGGGAAATAGCTTGCATGTTGCCGAGCGGTTATCTCCTTGGTTTGAATCCCCTTTGACCAGGATGACTGCCATATGGCATCCTCTGATAGGTCCTGGTTCAACCTGGGTTTCCTTTATCTTCTCCAGCGAGCTAGAACCATGGGTTCTGTTGGCCCTGGAATCTCGCTGGACTTATCTAGTTGGTTGGGACTTGGATTGACCAAGCCTGAAAGCAAAGACTTGGGCTTGACTCCTCTGACCGAAGGCCCAATCTACACTGTATACTCCCTAGCCAGATCCTATGGACTTCTGTGCTAAGCCTTTGGATGAGCCCCTGTCGTTGCTGGACCTTATTGGGCCGGACCTGGCCTACTTGACTGAGGTGGGCCTAGTCGATGTATGGGAGCCCACGCTTCAACTTCTTATACAGTAACCGGGGCTCCACCATTGATAGTGGACTGTCCGGTGAGTCAAGGTCCACAGAGCGTATGCGGATATCTTGAAACTGGGTTGGACCCTACCCGATAGCCCAGGCTTGGTTGGCTACTGCTCAGGTGCTCCCGGTTTAGTTTCTTATACAGCCATCGGTGACACCTGTCGGGTTTTTTACCTAGGGTACACACAGCTACCATAACATCTTCAATAGTTAATATTGATATCTTGAAATTTTCATTGTTTAATTAGATCATATTGTCTTATTACATGTATCAAAATATGTCCGCACAAAAACTTGTTACTATACGATCTCTACATATAAAATATGAACTCACTTTAACATTGCCAATTGAACTCAACTATTGAGACATATGACTCTAATTCCAAAATATTGTAAGTTATAAAGAAAAGAAGCAAAAATCTTGGTTTTCCAAGGTTCTTTATTGGAGCAGAACAATAATATTACATATACAAATATTGAACTTTTGTTCTTGTTCCTACAACATTTTATTAATCTTAGATAATATATCATTATAACTAAATAATTTTTCCTTTTAAAGATAGAATAATAGCTCAACCATGAGTATGTACCAACCCAGATTTAATCCGAAAAAGTTACAAAATATACAATAGAGAGGCCTTCGCAGGACATATTTTGGTCAAGAATCTTGGAACAATGATAGATGGAAATTGGTGTCTCCACCTAATCAAAAGATTGTATTTTTATTGAAGTTCCTTCTTGTGCCTGTATATATTGATTATCAAAGTAGACAAGTAACAAGCAAGGGTCGTACCCACCTCAAAGGTGAAGATCTTAGCTCAAACACAATAGAAAGCAATAGTTAAGAAACACCAAGGGAATCACAAATAAGATAGAGATATGATTCTACTTTCTACATGCAATAATAATAAACTAACTAACTTAAGAAGATGGATAGAGACGTAAAGAAGATCTTATGATGACATAGAGGGAAGAGTTGGTATCCACAAACTAAATCATCCAAACATAACAAGTTATTCTTTCATGTTCAATCTATAACAATTAATTAGTCACCTCTTAGCTATTCCAATTAATCATCAATATCTATAATAATCAAGTAGTCACCTCTCAGCTATTCCACTCAATTAAAATGGGATTCTCTTATGCATGCTATTAAATATGTATCATTAATCAAACCGTCACCTATCAGCTATTCAATTTAATTAAATCAACATATTAATTCATAATTAAACCTTCACCTCTCAGCTATTCAATTTAATTATAAAAATGTTTCAATAAAAGATATAAACTGCAGATATACAATAGTCACCTCTCAGCTATTCCATCACATATCTCCAATCAATATAAATACAGCCATTATAGCTAGGTCTCCCTATACTCTAACAATAGTATTTTTAATGACATGGATAACAATAACATGCAGATAATCATACTTACCTCATACCGCAGATAGAAATAAATAAGCATTAAGTACTTTGAATCACAATGAACATTAAGAACAAACATGGTGCTTTTGCATTATCTAGAGTGTTTCAACCATCCCCCTAAGGAGATTTAGTTACTCATCCTTGATGATGACACCATGGAATAAATTATTAAATAACAAAACATCATAAAGGAAAAGTAATGGATTGATATTGATAATGTTTGAGTTCAATACAAAAGAAGAAGAAGATGAACTTTTGCCTCTCAAGCATTGACTATCCTAAACCCTAGCTACTACTTCCCTTATATAGAAAATACAAAGAATAATACTTGCATACAAAGACTTCCAAATTAGGTTATATTCGTGGCTGCTGATGTTGGTCTTCTAGAGGCATTAGTTCTTCATCAAAACCTAATCTTATTGGGCTTAAGTTGTAGCTTGGACCAAGACCTTCAATTGGACAGCTCATGGGCCCAAATCAGACTTCTGGATCTTCTTGTAGAGTCTTTTTAAGATTAGACTTAAATAAAAGCCTAAAATAGAAATTCTGACTTGTGGGCTTCAATAGGACCCGTTTGGGCTGAGATTTGGACCGCCCCACTTTGACATAAATTCAAGTCAACAGGACCAACCGTGGGGTGCCCTCAGTAGATCTGTGGGTGCAAATATCGATTCTCCTTCTTAGTGCAAATAACACTTTTTTTGTTGTTTTTCTTGACTTTTGGCGGGCTTTAACACAATATTTGCATTTCGGCTCATGAAACCTACACAAATGACAAGAAAGCACTAATCAATAGATATAACACAATAATATAAGCTAAGTGCTAAACAAACAAGGTGTTATTCGGGGGATAAATATACACTTTTGAGGACTTACCAAACAACATACTCCAAAATCTGCTCAACATATCATTTTAAGGAGTGTCTCACAGATGTTAAGGATGCCCACATTTGTCACCTTCAACTGCACAATGATTTTCTTCTCCTTCAAATTTGTCACCAATTTGTGTTCCTCCTGCACAGAATCAACCATAGCCAACAAATTTCATTGTTCCCTTTGAAACTCTGTTGGATGACAGATCTTGTAGTCAACTACAGTTCTTGGTAATAAGTTCCCACTTTTGTCAACTGCCCGACGATCTTTATGGTTGTTCGCAAATAATCTTGTGTGGTGGCGCTTTTGAAACACAATGAATGTTACAGGAGGTTGATAGTTTGGTTCCAGGGAGGCACTCGCCTTACGAGTTGCAACCAATTCATACAACAAAATTTGATAAAATTGTCCTTCATTGACTCCATTACTGTAAAAGATGATGTGTTGACTATCCGAAATGAACTAGTAAAATAAAATTTGGATATTCTCCATCACCTACGTACTCTCTACATACATAGCTCATTCACAATAGGTATCGAATCAAGACTTGAGCTACGTACTAAGTCGATTACTGGTTTCAGAATAGGCAAACACAAAAGGACTTACCAAGATCATGAGAAGATAAAACCCAAAGGTGCAGAGAAGATTGGAGTGCATCTGAGAGTACCAGTGCACGCGCAAAATTTCTTTGAGGGGACAATTCATTATAAGCAAGAATAAAAACCTCTAAATTATTTAACTTGAGGTGTTGACAAGGAAAAAGGGTGAGACTGAAACATGTTTGAACTTGGAAACAAATACATATTCCATGGATTTGTTAACAGCGCTAGTCGTGGCATATATAGAGGAAGGTTAAGAAGAGTAATGTAGTATACATACCATCAATCCAACAAATAATTTTGGAAATAAATTAAATTTAAATGCTATATTTATAAAATTGTATGTGAAAATGAGGTGTCATTACCATATTTTATTTTTTTTCTAAAGGGGGACAATATGTTTTTTTCTAAAGGTGCATCTATGATGTTGATTGTTGACTTCACCTGACATACCAAATTCATTGATGCCAGCTAAAAAGAAGAGTGGTAATGTGCAGAAGTTTATTTCGATCAAAACTGAAGACCAGATGCAAAGTATTGTTTGTGAGTTCTAAGTTATGTACTAGAGGTAGATATTTACATTCTATGAGAACTTTTCAATTTAAACAAGCAACCTGCTTTAACATTGACCATAATATAATAAGATACTTGAGCTCACGCATCACAGTCTTACGAAGATGTATAATAAAATGGCTTTAGTAAGAAGAATAACCCAAAGAAATGCAAATTCGACGTTTTACAATAGATCAGATAGTTCAATGACAGAATCATAAAGTTTACTATATAAGAGAAAAGCAAAGAGTGATTTAGGTTTTGGTCACCGATAGTTTATACTTGGGTTCGGAGCTGGTTTTCTTTTTTATTAGGTTTTGGCAATCAACCGTAAACTGAACCATCAAAAAATTCAAAATGGCCGAAATAACCTTAAAAAGTCACGTGTGATGCCCATGATAATTTAATTATTTTACTTTTTAAAGAAAAATACAGTATACTATATTATTTTTATTTGTTGGCACATAGTTTAACTAACTCTTCATCAATTCATCTTCTTCATCTCATATACGTTCTACTACGACGAGACAACTATTCCACCAACAAGCTTCAAGGTGAAAACTTTCCTCAATTAGTATATTCCTTTTCTTTTACAACAATCAAATACCTAATTCCAATTTTTAAATTTCATAGTAAATCCCCAATTTCAAGCACCACCACATTAACAAAAAGAACAATACAATAAGAACAATATATTCCTTAATTTCAAGCACTGCCATTAAAATATTTGTTGTGGTGGTGCTCATGTGACTGATTTGAGTACAGATGGAAAGATAATACTATTGACATGACTAGAAAGAGTAGTAATGGTGTTTGGTTTGTTGGGGTGGTGGTTGAGAAGAGATGAGGGAGGAGGAGTTTTGGCGGTCATGGAGGTGGCAGAGCAGCACCAAGTGGGATCTGAAATGGTGTTAGAAATGGTAGTTTCTTTTAAGTTTGAGTAGGGTAGTTTGAGTTTGGGTATTGAGATGAGTTTGATTGTTGTTGTTGCCAAAGAAGAAGAAGAATACCCAATAACCAGGTGGCGGGGGTGGTCTGGTAGTGTTAAACGAAGGAGATAATAAGAAGATGAAGGTTGAATATTATAGTTAATTACCTAAATGATGAAATCCATGTGCAGTGCACATGTTTTTTACAGGGTCAAATTCAGGTATTTTGAAAAGAAATTTGGTTCAACCGAGTTTTTAAAGTTGTTGGTTCATAAATGATGGCCAAACCTTAATAAAATAGATTACTGGCTCCGAACTCTAATTATTATAAACTATCGGTGACCAAACGTTAAATCACCCAAAATCAAAAGAAGAAGTAAAGTAAATAAGGTGCATACGAGTGTTATTAGAGTACATAGTTTGACGATATCAACTAGCGTCGTCCAGCCATCCATGGCATATATTAGCATATGTCGTTTTAATTAACGTTTTCAACAATATCAATAAGTAATGCTTAGTTATGTTGAATATAATCACTTCAAGAAAAAATGATTTAGGCCACGGTCAGATGATTTCCTTAGGCATGGTCCGAGATAGCAAAATTAGCCATGGTCCGGGTCCGTGGCAGTGTTGGCAAAGTTCGTGGTAAAACTTTATTGTAAAATTTAAGATTTATAAAAATTTCCCTACAGATGTCAACCGTGGCTAAGGAAATAATTGAGAACTGTAAGATTGGTTTTTTATATCTCAAGAATTATCTACAAGTAATAATGAAAATATTTGGGCTAATAAAAAAAAAGGCAAATGAAAACCTTTCTTCCCACAGTTTCTGGAAAAAAAAAACATTCATTCAGGTAGTTGGACCGTCATTGGGGCTCATTCTTAATGTGAATAAGACATAGGTGTTTTGGCCATCAGTTGATCTTCGTCGCTCTAGTACTGATCTGTTTCAACCAGGTATATCATGTCCTCAACAAGGAGTCAAGTTGCTTGGAGAGGCGGTCAGTACTGATGCATCATTCATTGCAGGCCTTATTCGACAACGAGTTGAGAAAACAGCCAAGCTAATGAGCCTACTAGCAGAATTAAAAGACCCACAATGTGAGTTGGCACTACTACGAGGATGCATGGGATTACCTAAACTTATCTTCGCTCTTTGTACTTGCCAATCAACTATTATTCAGGAAGCAGCAAAGTATTTTGATCGCATCCTTCGGGCAACCCTTTATAGTATCGTAGTTTCTGATAGTCCAGGTTTTGGTGACCTTCAGGGGCGCATACCAACCATGTCGTTAGGCCTTGGTGGGTTGGGCATTTATTGTGCCACAGATGTCAGTAAGTTTACCTTCGCAGCCTCTCGATGCCAAACTCAAGAGCTCCAGGACCACATACTCCGAGGGTGTGGTGCTGCACACATGGATGGTGTTTTTGATAATGCAGTTGCTGAGCTACAACTTTCTCTCCCTGATTTCGACCTTAGCATTCTAGCCTCAAGGGCTACTGCCCCCCCTAAACCCCAACACAACTGGCAGAAGCTTACTACAGGAAGATTGCTACTGGTATTGACAGGGATTTTGATTTGTCTGTACATCAGAAAGCTGTGATAGAGTACTTATAGACCAAATATGCCAAGGACTTCCTTATTGCTATTCCTATAGAAGGGTTAGGACGACACATGACAACAGTGGAGTATCGTGCTATTCTCCGGTACCGTCTCATGATCCCATTATTTACAGATGGGGACTTATGTCCTGTATGAAAGAATAGTCGACTGGACGCTTTTGGGGACCATGCTATACACTGTAAGTATTACCCCGATTTTAAATACAGACACGATCATGTGTGTGATATACTGTATGATGTGGTATGGCGAGTAGGAATACAGGTAAAGAAAGAGGTTCCGGTCAATTTTCTTACAGACCCGTCAGAAGGCAGATCAACACTACGCCCAGCTGATGTTTTGATATACAGTTGGTTAGAAGGGAAACATGTATGTGTTGACATCACAGGAGCATCTCCGATGGTGGGGTTTGGTAATTGAAATTTTGAAGTGGGTTACGCAGCCATTAATGCAGCTGCAACTAAGGTACAGAAACACGAGGGAGCATGTGCAGCGAACCAGCATTGTTTCATTCCTTTTGCTTTTGACACTTTTGGGTTTCTAGCACCAGAAGAGGAATTGAACTTCTCAGAAGGGTACAGAAGGTGATGAATAGCAATGTGATGACGGCGGGTTCCAATGAATATGTATTTCATAGGATTGGTTTTGCTATTCAAAAAGGGCTTGCAACGCAGTTTGTAGCATGCTTGTCCTCTAGCTTTGTGTAATTCTTCTTTTATCAATAAAATTTGTTTTTGTTAAAAAAAAAATTAAAAAAAAATCAGATTGTTCCCATCATCAACCTTAAGTCCCTAATTCTCACTCTTCTGGGTTTTTTTTTTACGAAAAAAAACACGCATCGTAATTTTAGTTTCGCCCATCATCTTCTTCAGATTGGTTTTGGCTGCTTCCTATTCTATTCCCACAACGAATGTAAAGTTTCGCCCATCAATTTCTCTTTATTTCAATGGTTAATCTTTTTTTCGTAAAGTTCTAATTTTTATTTCACTGTGTACTATTATATACCTTATAATCTATAATCTTATGCAGAAGATAACTCTTAATATGCCAGTGTTGTAAATTTCTAATAGTATAATAGGATGATCCTCTTGTTAGCTGCTTACAACAAATAACCTTTTATGTATGGAGCTTTTATGTATTCCTTTCATGCTTACTATGAACTTAGATAATGCACACGCAACCATGTTCACATTTGTTTTACAGGTAGGTTTGGTATTTTGGAAAAGTTGATCACACCAACTTTTTAATGTAAATTGGACTGTTTTATCTTTTTCCTCTAATTATCTTATTAAAAAACAATTACTTCCTTACTATGTATGCAACTGTCATGTTCATGTCTAATCTATCATCACTTACTAGCACACTGTGGTCTAATTGAACGTCTTTTGTCTAATTTCTTGTTTCTATTGCAGATAATATTTGTAACACCCATGAGTTGGTGTTAGTCCCACATTGCCAAGGAAGTGGTTGTATTGGTAGTATATAGAGCTTAACCATACTCAAACTAATATCAGGGCCTTTTGTGGTAAACCAAATGGGTGGACCCTGATCCAAAACCCTCTACTGCTGGATATCCGCAGTGACTAAAGGGGGACAATATTGACATTAGCAAGCGGTATGGTGCTCGACGCACCAGGATGAACGAGGACGAAATCCTGGGGCGTTACAATATTGGTAGTATATAGAGCTTAACCATACTCTAACTAATGTCAAGGCCTTTTGGGGTAAACCTATGAGTGGGCCCTTATCCAAAACCCTCTACTGCTGGATATCCGCAGTGACTAAAGGGGGACAATATTGACATTAGCGAGCGGTATGGTGCTTGACACTCTGGGATGAGCGAGGACGAAATCCCAGGGCGTTACAATATTTCATTGCATATACCAATGTTTGCTTTTAGGAATTTGGGGAAGACGCCACAAGGCTGCTACTCATATCCTTTTAGGTTTGCTATAAATCGTTCAAAGTGAGACCTTGCTGCACACAATATCTTACTCATGTTGCAACTATACATTTATACAAAATAAACAAACAGGTTTTGTTTTGTTTCATTTTCCATTTTATGGGCCAATATCTATTATGTTGTTGTTGAACTTTGTGTTGTTGCGGTTTCAAATTTGTTTTTTCTGTTATAGATTTTGGCTAACGTATATTCCTGTTGTATGTTGTCCTGATAATAATGAATAAAATTAATTAGTTTTTCTGAACTTTGCACTTTTGGTTTACATGGATTAGATTTTGTGAAGGCATTTGATACAACAAGGAGCCTGAATCAGAGGCCCAACTAAAGTAGATAATTCCGCCGATAGTTGCATAATAGAAAACTTATAGATCTTTCAGAAGTCTTGATGCTGCACGTACAATGCGCACTCGTTCACCTTGAAACAAATTGATAATGTTATTTAGTAGTTAATTTTTCCAAGCTTTTTGAATGTTTTATCACTTTGTTAATTGTAGGATATATGTGAATGGTAAAGTAGTTTTTTACATTTAGTTATAGGATACTTTATGAAACACATTCCCTTATTCATCTTAGTAGTGTTGCATATCTTTCTTTCCAGTGGAAGAATGGGCTAAGAATGCCCTTATAGGACTTGGGAAAGGTGTTCCCTCTTCATTGTGCTTTACAAAAGAGTATTTTTCGAGAGTTGCTCCTGCCCTTGGGAAAGAAAAAAATGATGAGCAAAGTGAAAGTGAGTTTCTACGTTGCTCTTTGCTTGGAATTAGTTTTTTCTTACTTGATTTTCATGGACATGCCTTTTACAATATACAACATTGACACTTTATATTAATCTAAATTGATTTTACCCAGTTAAGTGTCGTAATGAAAACTGAATATCAAATTACTACCAGGTAATCACAGTGAAATGACTTCACTGAAGGTGTTTGAGGTTTTGAGCAGTCCTGGTAGACATGGACAATGTAATTTAAAAAAAGTCATATTAATAATAGTTTTCTTAAAGTTGTTTCATGTGCGCTCTTATTAGTTAAATTAACCTAATTGAGTATTCTCTTTGTAGATTATGGAAGTATACATGGAAGGTGTTTCAAAGAGTATTGGAAGACGGTAGATATCTACTTTAACGCAAGCAAGTAGTCTTAGACATGTATTATATAGGCGTTAAAATAATATAGCTAGCAGATCTTTTGGAGCAAAGAAAAGAAAGGGAAACTCTCATTGGATCAAGGATGTTGATCCACAATTTAAATTACTTTTAAAGTACTTTTTGTATCTGGATCCTAGTGGAAGTCTAGCACATCAAATGTAATAGTATCTTGTTTGAATAATAGAAATGTATTTTTGTTAAGAAAATATTTTACTATTTTTTTCAAAAAGAAAATCCAGATCTGCCACAGACAACAACCGTGGCTATTATTAAATTTTATCAGTTCGTATTCTCCTTTGCCATGGACGGAAAGTGTGGGTAATGGCATAAATTTCAACAGTTGATATATGTGGCAAAGCCAACAGTTTCGGACCGTGGCAAACAATTTAGCTACCCCCTAAACTGCCACGGTCTTACCACGGATTTGGACAGTGGCTAATTGTGTTTTGCCACTGTTCCGGTCCGAGGCGAATTTGAAGTATTCTTGTAGTGAATTAACCTAGATTCTTTTATCAGGATAATATGTTATTATGTTTTGAATTAGTTACCAAGCTTAAACACTACACGCACGCCCACAAAACAATAAAAAAACCTACACCATAAAGCTACTACATTAGTTTAAACTGTAAAATGACCCTAATTATATTGTTGGGGAGAGGTACAAAGATTATCTTTTCAATTTTGATTAATATCCTGAATCTATACAAATATAGAACTTTTATTTTTTCTTCCTACAATATTCTATTAATCTGGGAGGGTAGATCATTATAACTAAATAATTTTCCCTTTTTAATATATAATAATAACTCAACCATGGGTGTATATCAACACAGATTTAATTTGGAAAAGTTACATAATATACAATATGGAGGCCTTCGCAGGACATATTTTGCTTAAGAATCTTGGAACAACTTACTCTAAAATCTACTCAGCATATCATGTCACACATATTGAGGATGCCCACACATGTCACCTTCAACTGCTCAATGATTTTTTTTCTCCTTCAAACTTGTCACCAATTTATTTTTCGCCTACACAGAATTAACCACAGTCAACAGATTTTATTGTTCCCTTTGAAACTCGGTTGGATGACAGATCTTGTAGTCAACCAACGTTCCTATTAATATGTTCACACTTTTGTCAACTGCACGACTATCTTCATGGTTGTTCGCAAATAATTTTATGTGATGGAGCATTTGAACCACAATGAATGTTACAAGAGGCTGATAGTTTGTTCCCGAGAGGTACTCGCCTTACGAATTGTAACCAATTCATACAACAAAACTTGATAAAATTGCCCTTCACTGACTCCATTCATGTAAAAGATGATGCATGTCTATCCCAGATGAATTGGTAAAATAAAATTTACATATTTTCCATCACCTACGTACTCTCTACATATATGGCCATTAATAATAGGCATCGAATCAAGACCCGAGCTACGTACAAAGTCCATTATTGGCTTCAAAATAGGCAAACACAAAAAGACCTACCAAGATCATGAGAGGATAAAACCCATATGTGGAGAGAAGATTGAAGTGTATCTGAGAGTACCAGTGCATGCGCAAAATCTCTTTGAGAGGACAAATTATTATAGGAAATATGACCATCGTTAAACTTCTTTTGTGATAACTCTAGATCCTCTCTTTGCATGCACTGGTACTCTTAAATACTCTCCAATCTTCTCTGCACCTATGAGTTTTGTCTTCTCATGATCTTGGTAAGTTCTTTTGTGTTTGTCTATTCTGAAGCCAGTAATGGACTTTGTACGTAGCTCAGGTCTTTATTCGATGCGTACTGTGAATGTGCCATGTATATATAGACTACGTAGGTGATACAGAATATTCAAATTTTATTTTACCAGTTCATCTGGGACAGTCAACACTTCATCTTTTACAAGGATGGAGTTAGTGAAGGCCAATTTTATCAGGTCTTGTTGTATGAATTGGATGCAATTCGTAAGGCGAGTGCTTCCCTAGAACTAAACTATCAGCCTCCTTTGACATTCATTGTAGTTCAAAAGCGCCACCATACAAGATTATTTGCGAACAATCAAGTAAATCGTCATGTAGTCGACAAAAGTGGGAAAATATTACCAGGAACGGTGGTTGACTACAAGATAACAGCTAGAGAATACATACATATTAGGCCTAAATGATTACCTGTTTACATACAGAAAAATGAAGAATGGTGTGAGATAGCATTTTAGGTACTACCAGAAAATCACCTTGTTAAAAAAATAATAAGGTACTTCTAATGTGGGATAAGTTGATAATTGAAGGACTGTGTGAGATAACCCTTGAAGGAAGTAACACCATTTTTCTTGTATCTGAGCATTAACGGTAATGCATCCATCTTAATTTGACGAGAGGGTATGAGATCAAAACCCCTCAACAACTGATTGTTGACAGAGTTTCTACACATAATAAATACACATACACATACATACTGTAGTGATCAACAATGGCCATACACATACTTATTAAAAAACATAAAACTTCAGTTCTTAATTTAGAGATTAAAATTCTTACGACTCCATCTTTACAATCGGGTACTCTAGTTTTGGACCTTTGGCATATATGTAACATTGACACAACATGTTGTAACCTTGCATTAGCATTGTTTCGACGGCAGACTAATTAAAGTTACGACTTTGATATCAACGATAACATGAGCATACTTTGAGATTTGTTTAAACTTCAACTAAAGATATAACTACTTATTAGTAATTTTTAATAGATGATTGTACAACTCCATCAATGGCTAGGGCCTATTAGACATCCGATTCAAATATAATACAATAATAATAAAAAGTTGGCTCAATAAAAGTTCTAGTTTGGTATCGTTTTGATAGGTGATTATACTCCTAAAGACGAAATACTTAGCTTAATAAAGGCATCTGATATGACAGCTCCAGAGAGAAAATATCCATTCCTTTTACATTACCCAAAATATGCGGATAGCCTAGATAAAAGCTATAACAATATACACAATATACAAAAACATAAAATTTTGTTTCCAAAAATAAAGATGCAACACTCAACACCAATCTCAAGAATCTCAAATATCCCCACCCCAAAAAAGCTATGTTAGTCCTTTTGATTTACCATCTAATCTGAATTATCCATATTATGAATGATGATCGGATTCTCTTCACTGCTACCAGGTTTGTCCCAACCACATCTTTGAAATCAGATGGTTTACTTGGATATCGGTCTCGACTTTTTCCACTTGCATAACTAGAAGCTTCTTCGCCCCTGAACAATTATCAAAATTACCAGACTTGATGTTTCTATTGTTGATGTTGCCACTAACATTGTTGTCATTCATCTCGTTATCCTCGCCTTCATCACTGCTGGTTATGAAGTCAACTAGAACACTTTCTGCTCCGTCATCATCTAGCATCTTTTTTTTCTTTATTTTCATCTCTAGAAATTACTTCAACCACCTTTGGAATGACATCACGGGAACTTAGTTGGATGATAAACTACAGAGGATCATCACAACCGTTGACCAACTCCAAAAGCACTCGATGACCCATATTTAAGTCTAACACTTCAGCTATATCTTCCCACAAGTAATGTTTTAAGGTGTAATATAATGGCCTTGTTCATAGTGAATAATCTTTTCTACCCAGTAATCACCTTTAAATGAAAACACTAATTTGTGTTTGTGGGCACAAACATTAATGCAAAGACTTGGGGATTCGCTGAAGAAAATTCACAGGGATCTTACTAGCCCCCCTACATATATTCGAAATTCAAGAAATAAAACAAATATTCACCAGTCGACGCGGTACATCTAATTTTCATTCCTTCAAGATCACAATCCACCAATAGGAGTTAAGGTCTGTTGGGTGCAAGTATAGAGGAGGCACTTATATGTTTACGGACTAGCAGTTCAGTTTGTTCACAAGTATACCAATGTACTAGGAAGGCATTTATGGAAAATAAAAATAATACACAAATGCAATTCCTATGTATTACTAGTCAAACACATAATATATAATAAAATACTATCTTTGAAATATGTTACATAGATCAAAAATATATTCCTAGATAAAGTAGTTATAAACAAAACGAAACATAAAAGTAATTCCAAGTACAAAAATACAAACATATGTGATTTTGGAAACATAATCAAACACATGTGAACCACCGTAGCAAGGACACAAACAACAAATATCCACCAAGATGAACTACTACAACCTAATCAATCCTCACAACAACGGCACTAGTTCATGTCGATTGGCACGAAGATGCAATCTACTACTATGTACAACAAGAACACTTTTTTTGTACAAACGACGCTTAAACACCGATTTTTCGTTCTCCACCTGAGCCCATGCTTCCTCCGAAGCTATCACCCAAATGTCAGCAAACTAAGCATATGGCATAAGTGTTCTATTGTTCTCATTTCTTTCTTCAATACGTACACCGCATTCTAACGTCATGCACTAACTTCCACACCTAATCGAAAGCTTATGGCATTAGCAGCTACCATTTGCCATAACTTGCGCTCTAACATTATGGTGCCCATCAATGAGATCTTCCAGTAATCTTACAGACAACATTGAAACCATAGATAGATTCTATCGCGCTAGACGTGTCCAGTGCAAATTTATTATTTTGCAAACATAGATCCAACCCATCTAAAAAAACATTCTTAGTTACTCCAGAGATTCGCTTTTGGAATGATTTTTTTTTCTTCTATACCTATGGGATCGAAATCCCTTTCTACTTTTGCTCCTCAACCTTACGAGGTATTAGCATCTATTTTCAGCTGTTGTTCCCCTCCCAAGGGTAGTTTTTACGCGTTATTTACTTATCCTCAACTGGAAACACCATTTCCCGTCCGACTTGCATGTGTTAAGCATGCCACCCGAGTTCATCATGAGCTAGGATCGAGCTCTCCATGAGATTCAGCGTTGCATTACTTATCGCTTCCTTGTTTGTAAATACTAGACGTTGAATCATTTCAACGATCAACGTCTAATATCATCTTGCATAGGTTTCAAAGACGTACTATCCAAGATGTTTTGGTATTCACCAACGATATTATATTTTTTCTAAAGACACACCTTAAACAAACCAGTAAGTGAATCATGGTTCAAAACAAACCTTAAAACAACCTCTTCCCATCTCCTCTGATCGTGGCTCACACACGACAAGAATACGTCTACGTGGTTCTTACTCGTGACCTCCGGAAACGAATTCAAATTGAGAACGCAGAACTTGTAACAGAATAACTGAAATCTTTGTGACCCTCCACCCTCATGACATTTCTAATGACGCGAGAAGCACAATGGGGGAGCCTCGCACCAATGTGTTTGGAATACCATTAACAATATGCCATCATTAAGTGTGCTAACACAATGATGACAGAGGCAGCCACTAGCCTACGTCGTCGATCATGCTTTGTCATTCTACATAATTGAACTAAACTAGTCTAATCTACGGGAACAATTAAACTACAAGTGCGTCATTCTCATTATTCAACTACTAGCCCAAATTCATTCAAGTCGGTGACAAACAATCATCACAATCCTAGTAATGACTAAATTTAGAGGGATAAATTTATAAACATGCTCGTAAACAATGGTCCAAATATTACTGTAATGAAAGGTATACTAGGATTACTATCAGTTAAACAAAAGTGTAGCTACAAGAGAAATTAAATGATGTTGTAGTGTACAGGAAGCCTTGGTAGGATCCAACAATATTTTAGTTGCAAATACAAGTAGCAGACATATTACGCTTGCCTTAAGAAACAAAGAACATGCAGGCAAACGCAACCTAGATGTTATTAGTGGAGGAAAAGCGTCGTCAGAATCATTTGGTTTTAATGCAATGTAGTTTTTATATGGTTCCGCCAACATATATCAAGAAATAAAAAAATGCAATTGTGATCAATACACATATTGAATCCAAAATCCAAAAGAATATATAGTGAACAAATAAAAAACACCATCCATAAATTTCAACGAAAGGACATGTGATTGATATTTATTAATAAAACGATAACACATATTCGTTGATTAATGCAACGAAAACTTGCATAATTTGGCCAAAATATATAAACAAAGAAAAACACAACCATGATCATTACACAATTTGATAAAGTAAAATCCATAAATTACAATTAAAAGCTTGATGATTAATTAAGCCTAGACAACAACATGAATTTATTTTTTAGTATACACTATTTTTAGTTGCAAAGGTTTTAAAACATGTGTGTGTTTATTCTACTATGGAATTCAATTCAGGAGGTAAAACAAAGATGAAAGTACGCATATGTAATTAATATTGGTCTATAAAAATTAAACATACAATTTAATATACCCTACATTGACATCTGCATAGTTTAATTTTACAACTTTTTGTTTAACATAGTTTGACTTTAATTTCACAATTTTCTGTGGAACATTATTTAGCTTTAAACGATTACAGGTTGATAAACCAAGGGAGATCTTAGTCACACCACACTTGTTTAGCTTACCACAAATATTCTTAAGATTCTTTAGGCACACCACAAATAAAATTAAAAAAAAAAAAAAAAAAATCTCAGTACACCACATTTTATTTTATTTTTTTAGTAGTAAAATATATATAGAAATAAATCTAAAAAATCTAGAAGATGAAAATAAATCTAAATAACAACAATATTTCTAGATAAGAGAGTTTACTTTCATCTATAATTGGAATAATAAAAAAACATTCAAAATTTGGATTTCGACTATTGTTCTCTTCATTAAGGTCATGACGTTCCATATTTCCTTTTCATAGAAAATTTTATAATGAAATTTTAGAAGAAGAAGAAAAAGAGTTTGAGAAAGAAGAAGAGATTAGTTGATTTTTTTTTTATTTTAGCTTATTTTTAGCAAAAAATAAAGATATCTTTATTTGCTAACTTTAATTTAACAATGTTTTCTTATTTGTTAGATTTTATTTGACAAGTAAAATTTTTGAAAGAAAAAAAAAATAAAAAATAATGTAATATATGGTGTGCCAAATAGAATAATAGGGATAAATTCGTAAAAATATAATTATTCAAAATTTATCCAAGAATGTGGTGCATGAGAGATTTGTGTGGTGTGACTAAGATCTCCCTAAACAAAAGCTTAATAATTTTATATACTTGAAACCCTAACCCTAAAACCTTAACCAAAATAATTAAAGTTTGTAAAGTCGTAACCCTAAAAGTTCAGTAATAGGAACACAGCATTTGGAGGATGCAAATAACATGCAAATCGTAACTAGATATGGCAATATGGCATAAACACAATAATTCAACAAACTAATTAAAAATACTAAAATCTATTTTTAAAAACCTAACATTAAACATAAAAATTCAAATTTGTAAATCCCTAATCCTAAAGTATACTAATTTTGGTCAAAAGGCCAAAACAAAAGAGGAATGACTGAGTTTTGATGATTTAATCTAGAGTAGAAGAGAATTTCGAACAATAGTGGAGATCAATGTTCACATTTGATCAAGATCACCTGAAAACGATAATTTTAAGAGAAAAAATTATCGATGTAAGTATCTTCTTTATTATCTTCGTTGTCGCCGCTCTCTCTTTTTATCTTTCAACCGTAGTTTTTAGTTTTTTTTTTTGGTAAACCATAATTCGTTCATGCTAAAATAAAGCAAAAAAATACTCAATCGTTTGGATATATAAAGTAAGAGCCAAAACAAAAAAAAAAATTGAAAAGAAAAAGTTGTTAACTTTTTGATTAAAAAAAATGGATAATAATGCTGGGTGGAATGAATATGTTTTAAGAAGAATTGGTTTCATTATTCTGAAAGGACTTACCGTGCAGTTTGTAGTGTGCTTGTCCTCCACTTTTGTGTAATTCGAAATTAAACCGAGTAAATATACACGTCAACCATGGATAAGAGCTTGACCAAAATATATAGAGAATAATACTCCACATATGCTATTGTTATCTCTCTTTCTCCCCTCACGATAAACCGGATATTCTCATATTCTCTCCCGAATATTCTCAGCATATTGTCTCTTAGCCTATTTTTTATTTATAATCCTTCTTTCTTGTTGTTGGTGTTGGTGTTGGTGGTGGTGTTGGTGTTCTTCTCATTCTGTTGTTATTCTAATATCCGACCAGACCGACCTTGTTGTGATGAAATTTGGTAAGAGTTTAAGCAATCAGATTGAAGAAACTTTACCTGAATGGAGAGATAAGTTCTTATCTTATAAAGAATTGAAGAAAAGATTGAAGTTGATTGATTCTAAGAAGAAGATACATGGAGATGGAGATGGAGATGGAGATGGAGAAGAAGATGGTGGAAATGTAGAAAGATCTCAAAAACGATTGAAATTATCATCATCTGAATCTGATGGAGAAGGAAATAAAGAGATTATTAGTAGAGATGAAATTGATTTCATCAGGTTTATTGATGCTGAGATGGATAAGTTTAATAATTTCTTCGTTGATAAAGAAGAAAGATATATTATCAAATTGAAGGTAAAAAAATCTAAATCATCATCATCTTCTCTTTTTGTTTAAATTTTTTTTGAAATTGATTGTTTTGAATCGATTCAATGAAAGAAGAAGATAATTGTACAATTTTCGATCATATTCATATCTATTTTGGTGATGTTTCTAGGGTTTTTTTTTTTACAATTCGATCATATCCATATCCATATCTATGTTGGTGATGTTAGGGGAGGTTGCAGCTGAATATAATCACCACAACAAAGAAAAACTAACTTATTGTGAATCTCGAGGAAGAGGAATATTCTGCGGTTGGTTTGTAAGGAAAGAGTACTTACTCCTTAAATTATAAACACACCGACTAAATGGACCACACAGACAGTGCTGGCCGAGAGAATCTTTGCCAAAATGACCAAAAACCATGTAATCCAAAATGGTTGACTGTCATATCATACACATCATAGACCTTGTAGATAGCTGTAAGTGTGGACGTGTGGTCTTCTTTAAAGCCTGTTGCACGTATTTGGCGGCATTTTGTACTTTATATGTAGTAGAATCTTCATTGTGGATTTAAGACGTAATAGAAATTACGATCCGAATATTGATGATGATGTTAAATCAACTCATTTTGTAGTTTACTTACTTCCCTAGGTTTGCAAGTTATATGCTATGGCTATTGAATGCCACACACCTATTGGCAAAACATATGGCATACCTAGAAGCGTTGAGATCTTCTTTCATATAAATCACTATTTTAGTTTGGATTTTGTGAATCAGTCGTAGAAAGCAAATTTTGAAACCATAAAAAAAACAATTTCTATTAGTAATTTATAATGATGGTTAAGTTTCACTTCCATAACAAGGAAAAGTAATCAATGCCAAATGTAGCGTTCTAATTTTCTCTTATTGTAATCTAATAAGAATATCCAACATGTCTTTCTTAATGAGCAGGACTTGCAAGACAGGTTGGCCAACACAAAGAAGCCTTGTGAAGAGCTGTTGGCAGTGCTAAAGGAGATTGTAGATTTTCATGGTGAGATGGTTTTGTTGGAGAACTACAGTGCCCTTAACTATACAGGTACTATTTGAATCTTTATTTTTTCCTTTTGTTTATACGCAACTACCGTTATTAATGACTACTTATGTCTGTATTTTCGTTGTTATTCTTATACCATGTCTGGGTTTAATAAAAAAAAGGTAACAGGGAAATTTGTACCCTAAAAAAGGAAAAAAGAATATGCTCTCTCTCAAACGAGTCTTTCTCGTAAATTTGGTCTGTTTAGTATATGCCATCATAAATTTGTCCACTAGACTGATTCGTCACATTTTGAAGCTCTCTTGTTATTTTGTATCTTTCCATAAGCTTACTGGCTGGAAAGTACTATTTGTTCCTTCATTTCGCTGTTTTTGGTATGTGAGTTTTTCCAATAAAACCCTGTTTTTCATTTTTATTTTATTTTTGGTATATGGAAAGTTGTACTTTCAATATCGATGCAGAATCCTCTACTTACTGATCTATCGTATGCCATTACGTACCCCTGTGATAACAAATAAAGTATCACAATCATTTTTTGTGTAATTTACAAATTATAGCTTGAAGAATGGATTGGTAGCATTAGGATCAAAACGAACTTGACACTGAAACTATGCTACGTTACCCTTGCAGAATCATTAAGTCCTTGTTTTATATTATACCATTACACCTGTGACCATGATTTTTCGTCTAGGTACTAGATAGAAGAACCAATCTGAATGGTTATGTAACTGTTATAATTTTTGCCATAGCAAACAAGTGAACAACTTATTAAGTGGATTATGGATTTTTTTTTTTTTTAATTGAAATTATGTGACTTCATTTGCTGATAAAATTTCCATTTTTATGGGTTTAGGTCAATCCAAATATTAGAACTCTATTTTCGGGAATATATTTATACGTTGAAGCCTTTTCCACAGGGTGAATCTAGATTTGAGGCAAGATAGTCTTTTTGAAAGCAAGCAAATAATTGACGGAGGTGCAGATAGTTTTTACTTTAATTCGAACTAAGCCAATACAACTTGTTAAATAATGACCTAGGGTCACCATGTTGGATTAAAAAGACTCTTAATAGAACGTTATCAATATTGCCTATAGTTGATTCTTTACAATTTAGATTGTTTCGTTTCTCTTTCCTATATTTCATATCTAGTTGCCCGTGAATCGTGAGCTTCCTAGTGCTAAGTTTGATAGGATACAAAAATGAAGAAGCAGGTTGGGACAACTTTTGCTATGACCTTTTGAAGTCGTGAGAGTGGGTTTTTCGCTGTTCTCTTCTCCACACTATGATCAGGCTATAGATCTCAAATGTTTTTCTCCTAATTATGAATTTCTTCTTTCTGAGAGTCATACAGCCCCTTCTAAGTTCTAAGATAGCCTTGAGCGAAAGAAAGGTATTCCTGAAAATAAGAAACCCAGCTGATATATATACTATAATATAATACTATAATAGTATAGGATCAATTTTTTGCAAAGGTTCATTTAGTGCAATAATACATGTGCTCTACTAGTGACATCATATATTAAATCTTATATCATCCAAAGTGGTAACGGATATGGTATCTCATTTTACCTCGTGCCAAATGTAGCAATTAAAATATGCGTTGATCCACTTTTATTTATTGGTGAATTGGGTATATTAAATACCTTGAATATTAAATCTCATATCATTCAAAGTGGCAGTGGATATGATATCTCATTTTACCTCCTTGCCAATTGTAGCATCTAAATTTATATGTTGACGGACTCTATTTATTGGTGAGTTGGGTATGTTCAATACCTTAAATTCAGATTTCGGAGCTTATTTACGTACACGCAGGAGAAAGCTTTGTTCGTCAATGTTTGCTTGCTTTATTGGTACTTATTGTATGTTGTAAATCTGTGATGATTCTTTGTTCTGAGCTGTATTGATCCCTCATCATATGCTTTAAATAGGTTTGGTGAAAATACTGAAGAAGTATGAGAAGCGGACTGGGGACCTCATCCGCCTGCCTTTCATCCAGAAGATTCTGCAACAGCCCTTTTATAGCACAGACGTCCTCTTTAAGCTTGTGAAGGAGTGCCAGATAATGCTTGACCATCTCTTCCCCACAAATAACCCTTCCGTTCCAGTTGTGGTAGCTGATGACAATGAAGGGGGCGATTCTGAGCCTATAGGTGTTAACAAAGATGGGGTGCTTCGAATGCCCAAGGAACTTGAAGATATTGAACAAATGGAAAGTTTGTACTTTAAGGGCACAGTGTCAGCTTTACGTGTCTTGACGGAAATCCGCAGTGGGAGCTCAACTGTAAGTATGTTCTCGTTGCCACCATTGCAGACTAGTAGCGTGGAAGAAACTTGGAACAAAGTGCCTGTTCTGGAGCAAGAAGCCAAATAATTTGATTTTTTGCATGTGTCAAATATTTCAATGTGAACATGTCTTTGTCCTTACATATTCTCTGTTTAACTATTGGATTGGATACATATGGTCAGTCGTGTAATTTTAGAGACTTGGTTTACCTTTTGATGTTGTGGTAGAGCTTCAATGTGATTTAGAGACTTGGTTTACCTTTTGATGTTGTGCACCCGTAGAGGGCTTTACAATGCCTGATCTTAATGAATGATCCTTAGGCGAGGTGCCAAGTTGAAGGGCCACTTTGGGTTGCTTCAATGTGATTTGGTTGTTTTAATGTAAGTGCAAGCATACATCTTGGTCACCTGCTTACTGGGTGTCTCTGCGTGTGTTTATCAGAGTATTAAAGAAGAGGAGGAGTTCTCAATGTGTATTCTCCTAAAAATAACAATTACTCCAAATCAAATCAAACCCCTTTGGGGTAGGGGTTGTGCTGGAGGTGGCAGTGAAGATGGTGAATGCTAGATTTGATCATTTAAATCCGAGGCTGCTTTGGTTTTGGTGTGACAAATTAAATTGATTTTGATGAAAAGTATGTTTGCTGATTTTTTTATGCTAATTATACACTTCGGATTATAATAACCACCAATCAAGTTGGTTAGAGCTGTAATCAGTGCATCAGCCCAACTGATTAGTGCTCAAACTTGTTTACTTATGCTGATTAAAGGTCTAGCCAGCATTTGATTCAGCCAGCATTTGATACATAAATTCTGAATCACACTGTATTTGGCAGATTCGGTCATCCATGACCACCAATTCTGCTGTGTTAATGGACCATCACTCCCTGTATAGGCTCAGCTCGACTGATTAGTTTTCCTTCTAAAATTGCATGCCTACTTTCTATAAAGCCATGTCTTCAACTGAGCTCGTGCTCTGTGATACATATTCTAACAAGAAGTCTTCATTTTTATCCTAAAGAATTCTTTATTCCCATATTTTTCATGCCACATAGCACACTTTGATTCAAACAGGCAGAAATGCATCATCTTCAACATCAAGCATCGAAGTGCCACAGCTATATATGTTTTATGTGATATATTCGAGGGTGTGAGCTTCTTTTTTTGTCAAAATACTAGCTTCTATTATCAACCATATCTAGGATAAACACTAGATATGTTATCCAGGTACAACAGATATCCCAACTTAACGTCAGAATGCAAAAACCAACTATTAGCACATTGACTCAGATAATGCCTTTTTGGCTAACAAGTCTGCACGCTGATTTCCTTGCCTTAAAACATGCTGAAAACTTACATCACACCATGTACATAAGTTTTTACAATCTGCTATAATATTATCAAAATACCATGCTGCTGAGTACTTTCCTTGCATAACCTTAACCACAAAAGCTGAGTCTGATTCTATTTGAACATTACATATCTGCAAGTCCCTCATCAGTTCCAATCCATATCATCTGAGTGCCCACCATTCGACCATTGCATTTGTACATTGCCAAACCGGTTTTGAGAGTCCTGAAATAAAAGAACCAAATTCATTAAAAAGTATTATACCTACTCCAGCCTGTGATCCATTTGAAGCACCATCAACATTCATTTTACACCAAAACGGTGGTCATTTTACACCAAAACGGTGGTGGAGGTTGCCAGGTTAAAAATCTGATCATAGGTGGATGGTGAAAAACAGAAATAGTGCTATTCTAACAATTGTTAATTATCAATTAACTAATTCAATGAACAGAATTAATGAAAGAGAATACACAAGAATTTTAACGTGGTAAAACCCAAATTGGGAAACATCCACGGTTGCCTTAGTGACAACAAAAGAATCCACTAGATGAAGGAGATTTACAAACCTATCAACTACCTGCAATCACTGCGAGTTGACACTTCAGGTTATCTCTAACACCTTGACTTCACCAGAGCACCTTGATGTACGCACAAGACACCCGACTTCTTGATGAACACACAAGAAGACTCGAAGCCGATCTATGTAGCAAGCTTACACCAGAGTTCCTTGATGAACACACAAGGATACTCGACTTCTTGAAGAAGACAAGAAGACTCGAAGCTAAATCGCTATTCAATAAGAAGATGAGGAATTGAAGAAGGAAGGGAAAGAATTGAGTTCACTAGCCAGGACCCCAACTACACCAAACTCCAAGAACACCTTACTTGTACGGCCAGAGAACTGCCTCTCTCATTGGAGAAGAAAGCTATTTAAACCTAGGGTTGGAATATACAGAAAATGGGCCTGATTGGACGAAATCCATATTGGACGTACGTACGTCGAATCAACGTTCGTACGTCCCCACACGGTGAAAGTTTGTTGCCTGCTTGGACGTACGTACGTCCTGACCAAAAGAGGTTTGCTGCCTCAGTGGACGTACGTACGTCCTAACTAGGTACGTACGTCCAGTACCCAATAACTTTTCATAGACACGAACCAAGAGACACGAAGGACACGAGACGACCATGCGTACATCCTGATTTTCCTAACAATGATTTCAAGACGAGATAACCGAGTCAACTAATGTCACAAAATTAATGTCAAACCAACCGAAAGGCCGGTTTCAATCTCCCCCTTTGACATAGATTTTGTGACAAAAAACCTATGACTCTAAGAGCACTTATCAATCATGCTTACAAACCCAAACCATGGCATTTATAAAACATGCCTACAAACACACTCAAGTAAAGCACATACCGAGCCACCAATTATTGATCGAGGTGCATTAATCATCAGAGACCGAACGGAAGCGACTAGGGGTTTAGAATAACTCCCCCATACTTCATGAGCTCCAATCAGTAACGACATAGATACTCGAGCTCCCCCATAACTGTACAGCTTCTCAATACCTGAAACATGACCCAAGAATACCCTAACAACGAAGAGACGGTTGTTAGTATTTAGAGTCATAGATTCTCCCTTTTTTTGTCACAATAAGTGAACAAAGGAGAGGTATAGGAAAACAAGTAAGAAACACTGTAACCAAGAGAATAACATGTAAGAGAAACAAGATAGAAGAGAAGAATGTCAAAGATACAAAGGGGGAAGATGAACAGTAAGAAGAACCCATAACAAAGGGAGCAGAAAACAGGGAGAAAGAACTAAACCTTAACAAAAATAATATAAAAGAACATGTAGGGAGTTGATGAACCCCAAAACACTTTGTTTATATAGCTAGTACCAATGGATGAGTTAAATGTGGGTTAACGCACCAAGTGGGCCAATTAGCAAACAGAGATACGGATAGAACAAGAAAGACACATGGACCGTAGATCAGGGAGAAGCACTACAAGGCTCCCAAAAATCGATTTAGGTGCATCCAATAAAATATAACAAGCAATATGAAGAGGTTACCAAACCACATGCTCTAAGGGATTGAGATGACACATAATCAAAACACCATTTACAGCACCAGAACCAATTACGCACGAGGAACCAAGGGAGAAGGTATCCCACGAATAAACAGAAGGATGGATACAAGCACTGAGGAGAACACAGTGGAAAAAATTCCATCCATTCTATGTCCCTCCCTTTTTTTTTTTTTTTTTTTTTTTTTTGGAATATGAATATGCCGAGTGATATAAAAATAAAAAGACAAACTGCCATTCCCGTGTGGGAGGAATCGATGACCTCCATCTTTTCAATACACGAGGGTAGGGTGTAGCCTACATCTTTTTGGCAAGAATACACTCCAGAAGTGCAACACCATGATAACGTGCAACAGGAGAACTAACATCTCTCGAGTGCATCCGTCATAGCATGACCCTCACAGCCCCTACGGGTTCTTAGCCAAATGATTATGCTCTCAAGACATGCAAATGGCTGGGGATTTCGTGAGTTATTGACCACTTGCAGGAGGTGACAAGATGAGTAAAATCCACAAGACAAAGAAGGGGTATACCAAGAACAAATTCTAACATGTAAGCCACTCATTATGCCACGTAAACCAGGAGAAAGACCATGAGAGATCCCAATGACCTTATTTGAGCAGAAAGACTAAGAACCTCAACATATTGCACATTATTTAAGGACGAGAACCAAAACGATAATAAGAAAAAAAAATGCCCTCAACCGAATATGGAGAACCAACACAGACCATTACGACAAAACAATCTTGACCAGATATATACAGAGAAAGAGAAAATTAATATACAAGGAAGAAGAGAGAGAGGAGAGGAGACTACCAGTAACATTTAGGGAAGAGGAACAACCCCAATGGACTTGCGCAGAGAATGAAAGCGAGCTGCATCAAGAGGTTTCGTAAGAATGTCCGCTAGCTGATGTTCAGTAGGAATGAATTCCATTGCTATATCACCCTTCTCAACCGCCTCACGAAGGAAATGATGACGAATGTCGATATGCTTTGTTCGTGAGTGTTGAACAGGGTTTTTGGATATACTAATGGTGCTGGTGTTGTCACAGAACAAGTCCATCGCCTGCTGTTGGATGTCATAGTCCCGAAGCATCTGACGCATCCACAGAAGTTGTGTACATGCACTAGCTGCAGCTATATACTCAGCCTCACACGTGGAGATGGATACGGATGATTGTTTCTTGCTATGCCAGGAAACAAGATTATTCTCAACATAGAAACAACCACCAGTGGTACTATGACGATCATCAAGATTACCACCCCAGTCAGCATCACAATAACCTGCCACAATACTATTTGTATCTCTAGTAAACCATAATCCATGATCAAGCGTGCTACCAACATACCGAATGATACGTTTAACAGCAGTGAGATGAGATTCCTTAGGGTTAGCCTGAAACCTTGCACACACTCCAACACTATAAGCAATATATGGACGACTAGCAGTGAGATACAAAAGACTACCAATCATACTGCGATATTCACGAATATCAACAAACTTACCCATAACATCCTTACTAAGACGTACCCTATCACCCATGGGAGTATCTTGACCACTAGAAGCACTAAAACCAAACTTTTTGACAAGTTCTTTGGCATACTTTGTTTGAGAGATGAACGCTCCATGATTAAACTGTTTCACCTGCAAGCCAAGGAAAAAATTTAGTTCCCCCATTAAACTCATTTCAAATTCAGAACTCATTAACCGAAAAAAAGAGTCAGAAAGAGAGGGACAAGTGGATCCAAACACAATATCATCCACATAGACTTGTGCTAGAAGAACATCGTTTTCCTTTCTCAGGATGAAAAGGGTCCGGTCAACACTACCACGAACAATCCTTTCCCTAATAAGAAAGATGTCATACGTTCATACCATGCTCGAGGAGCCTGTTTTAAACCATACAATGTTTTTTGCAATTTGAAGACATGATTCGGAAAGGTGTGATCAACAAACCCCTTTGGTTGTTCAACATAGACCTCTTCATTGAGAAGACCGTTCAGGAACGCACTTTTAACATCCATTTGGTACAGTTTGAAGTCTAAATGGCAGGCCAGTGCTAGAAGAAGTCTGACAGATTCCAACCTAGCCACAGGAGCAAAAGTCCCTCCATAATCAATACCTTCAATTTGACTGTAGCCCTGAGCTACCAGCAGAGCCTTGTTTCGCACAATCTGCCCAAACTCACCCATTTTATTTTTAAAGATCCACTTAGTGCCAATCACATTTGTGTGAGTCGGTCTGGGAACCAATGTCCAAACATCACTACGCTTAAACTGACCCAGTTCTTCCTGCATAGCAACTAACCAATCATCATCAGTAAGAGCATCAATAACATTTTTAGGTTCAATAGAGGAAACATAACAAACATAGTGAGCACAATTTGTCTCCATAGCCTTTCGACGAGTCAAGCGTTGATCATTAATGTCCCCTATGACATCACCAATGGAGTGGTGTTGTTTAACACGAGTTGAAGCTTTCTCAAACAACTCCTCAGGCGCAATAGTCACAGTCGGGTGATCCTGAGGCACATCAACCACCCCTGGTGTTACTACATCATCCGGTGTGTGCACATTGCTGGTCCTACTGGGCAAGTCCTCTGAAGTAGCCGGAGCTTCATCACCATTATCAGGTAAGGATAACAAAGTTGGAGACATGTCTACAGACTCTGATAAGGGTGAGAGAACTGTAGAATCCTGTGCACTAGTAAAGACAGAAGAGTCAGTTATAATGGTGTCGTCAACAACAACATTAAAGGATTCCATGACTTTGCGAGTGTTGTAGTTAAATACTCGGAAGACCCTGCTATTTGAGGAATAACCAAGTAAAAGAGCAACATCACCTCGACTATCAAACTTAGAAAGACTTTGTCGGTCCTTGCACACATAGCAAACACTGCCAAAAACTTGCATATATTTGAGATTTGGCTTCTTACCATACCATAGCTCATAAGCAGTTTGAGTAGTACCAGACCGTAGGTATACACGGTTTATGATGTAACAAGCAGTATGGACCGCTTCAGCCCAGAATTTGTTGGGAACATTGTTTGCATGTAACATAGCACGAGCCATCTCCTGAATGACACGGTTCTTCCTTTCAGCAACTCCGTTTTGTTGTGGAGTGTATGGAGCCAAAAATTCTTGCCACGTACCGTTTGCAATGCAATATTCAAGAACACCTGTGTTTGTGAATTCACCACCCCTGTCACTCCGAACATGTTTAATTTGAGTATCTTTCTCATTCTGAACACGAAGGCATATCCCCTGAAACTCAAGAAACGCATCAGATTTTTCACGCAAAAATGATACCCAAGTAAAGCGAGTGAAATCATCAACCATGACTAAGATGTACCATTTGCCCCCTAAGCTAGGAGTACGAGTGGGACCCATGAGGTCCATGTGTATGAGTTCTAAAGGAGAGGATGTGGTTATAGACTGTTTCTTGGAATGTGGACTACATATTTGTTTGCCTAGTTGACATCCCCCACACACGGTGTTCCGAGCCCTTCCAAGTCTTGGAACTCCCCTAATATATTCATTTCGAGTTAGATTGTCTAGGAGTTCAAAGTTGACATGACCAAGGCGTTGGTGCCACAACTGAACCTCATTTAGTTTGCTAGGTAAGCAGTTTATACCAGGTGTAAGAGGCTGAATAGCATAACAGTTATCCAATGTGCGTTTACCTGTCATGATGCACTTGCCCAAACTATCAAGAACAGTACATACATTTTTAGAAAAATTAACAGTATGATTAGTATCGCACAGTTGGCTAATGCTGATCAAATTAACACGCAAACCATCAACTAATAAGCAAACATCATTCGAGGATAGACCAATACCATCAACAAAGCCTTTTCCAATCACAGGAGAGCGCTTACCATTTCCAAAAGTGACACTACCACCATCTATAGCCGTAACAGATGAGAAAAGTTTGGCATTACCTGACGTATGTTTCGAAGCACCACTATCAAGTAGCCATTCACTGTCTGAGCTCGAAACATGGAGAGCAGTAATCGCCACATTTGAAGCATTGCCTGCAAAATTACATAGAGAAGAGTAAGACGAGTATTGATAAGGCGGATAGACATGCGATGGCTGTGAAAACAGCATCCACGGTTGTGACACAGGAGCAGTCACGACACACTGAGGGGCCCAATGTCCAAGCTGCCCACATAATGAGCAAACCATTTGACGTTTTCTGCCCTGAGGAGGAGCACGCCTAAAAGGTTTCCATTTACTCCCGGTGCCTACCTTGGCCGCGGATTGATGATTGTTAGAATTTGTGATAGGAGGATTGGGCAGTAGCGGACGCAGTTCAGAGGATGACAGCCCATTGCAACTTACAGAGGACTTAAGACGAACTAGTTCCTTTTTGACATCTTCTAGTTCAGTGGACAAAATCCTACACCGAGCCTCCCATTCAACATTGTCGTGCTCAAGAGCAGCGAGATTGCTCAATAATTTTACCTTATCAATACGCCAGGATTCAGTTTCCTTATCCAAGGTTGACATGGACGAGGAACTAGAAGATAGTAAGTCCAGTCTTTCTTGAAGAATACTATTCTTTGCCTCTAACCTTAGACATTCTTTTCTGGATAACCGGTATAGGGTAGCCCAATCAGTATTTTCAACAAGAATCAATTCCCTGTCACAGTCACTAGAGCATTCTTGACTTGCAGTTGATTATTCATCAGACAACCGAGCCACAAACGAGACATGTGGCTTACCAGAGTAAGTCATAGCACTAAAAGGATCAACGCGTGAGCGATTACGCTCCATAACCAGCGCCCTGCGACTGATACCAATTGAAAAACAGAAATAGTGCTATTCTAACAATTGTTAATTATCAATTAACTAATTCAATGAACAGAATTAATGAAAGAGAATACACAAGAATTTTAACGTGGTAAAACCCAAATTGGGAAACATCCACGGTTGCCTTAGTGACAACAAAAGAATCCACTAGATGAAGGAGATTTACAAACCTATCAACTACCTGCAATCACTGCGAGTTGACACTTCAGGTTATCTCTAACACCTTGACTTCACCAGAGCACCTTGATGTACGCACAAGACACCCGACTTCTTGAAGAACACACAAGAAGACTCGAAGCCGATCTATGTAGCAAGCTTAAACCAGAGTTCCTTGATAAACACACAAGGATACTCGACTTCTTGAAGAAGACAAGAAGACTCGAAGCTAAATCGCTATTCAATAAGAAGATGAGGAATTGAAGAAAGGAAGGGAAAGAATTGAGTTCACTAGCCAGGACCCCAACTACACCAAACTCCAAGAACACCTTACTTGTACGGCCAAAGAACTGCCTCTCTCATTGGAGAAGAAAGCTATTTAAACCTAGGGTTGGAATATACAGAAAATGGGCCTGATTGGACGAAATCCATATTGGACATACGTACGTCGAATCAACGTTCGTACGTCCCCACACGGTGAAAGTTTGTTGCCTGCTTGGACGTACGAACGTCCTAACTGCGTACGTACGTCCTGACCAAAAGAGGTTTGCTGCCCCAGTGGACGTACGTACGTCCTAACTAGGTACGTGCGTCCAATACCCAATAACTTTTCATAGACACGAACCAAGAGACACGAAGGACACGAGATGACCATGCGTACATCTTGATTTTCCTAACAATGATTTCAAGGCGAGATAACCGAGTCAACTAATGTCATAAAATTAATGTCAAACCAACCGAAAGGCCGGTTTCAGATGGTACTTGACGGATGAATAATTAGCTAACTAATAACTCATGCCTTTAAACTCATTAGAAGATAAAATAAGATAGGGGTTATATGGTCCAATATTTTTTTATTTTTGCTGGGTAAGTTGAAATTTTATAAATGAATAAAATGTAGGAGTACAAAAAGGCTTGGGCAGGTGGTAACATATCTATCCCTGACCCATATTCGCATCAGTTACCAAAAAAAAAAAAATACAGATTATGAAAATCTATAATATGCAGTGTCTGGATTCTCCCACCTAGTCAGCCAATCTGGCTTGCCTTCAACAACTTGTAAGTCCTGAGTTGTCAAACCCAGTGCCACTTTAGTTGTCTTGTCGGCAGAGAAGTTCGCTTCTCTCCATATAGAAGAGATATGTTGGAAAAAGAATGATTTAGCAACCCTCTCCCATCTATGCTTCATACACCATGGCAACTGGTTCTGTGCAAAAGAAGCTACAGCAGCTTTTGAGTCTGACTCAATCCATAAGTGTTTCCAATTCCTCAATGAAGCAAGTTCAGCAACAACCAAAATTGTAGTACATTCAGCTATATAGGAATCCTTCGGCCCCAAGTTCCTATATGCCACCAATCTGAAATTACAAGTATGGTCTCGGAAAACCACTCCTATACCTACAAAGTTATCGTTAGCGGCTCCATCGGTGTTGGCTTTAATGATTGGGAAGTGGGGAGGCAGCCAGACACATTCCTTGACCCCCATCTTGTTGTTGGTCTACGTCTCACACTCCAGTGTTCTAGAATGTCATCTTCAAGACAATTGCTGAAACTAATTGCCTTAGAGAGTCTTCCAGCTAGCTGCACTTGTAACTTGATGAAACTAAGGCATGAGGCCAAATTAGGAGTGGTCCACTATTGAACACCCTAGAATTTCTTGTGTACCAAATCTGCCATAGAAGAAAACAAGTTAAGGTAATACCAACTTGGTTATATTTATTAAGTCTAATCAACATCCTAATCCAATCACAGTTCAGGTTACGGCCAACTAACTAAGAAGAAATTGATGAAGAAAGAGAAAATAGGTTGCAGAACAGAACACTCAAAAAATAAAAGATATGGTTGAGAGATTCAGAATGGTGCATACAAAAGACACAGAGATCATTATCTAGCCAAAGTTGGGAAAATTGGCGATAACCCCCCACATTTTGACCGGGTTTGGCAAAAACCCCCTAATTGTGCCAAAGTTGGCGTAATCCCCCAATCCCCCACTTTAGCCAAAATTTGCCCCATTATACTCCTAGTTCTAAGTATTTGCCTAAACCCCCCAAAACTGACTTAATAGACAGATGTTTACTTCTGTTAACAGAACTTTTGTTTGCTTAAAGCCCCGTGTAAAAAAAACATAAAAAAAAAAAAAAAAAAATGGTCAAGTCTTACCTAACTCCCAGATCCATGTTTCTTCTGCAACTTATCAACAACATCTGAAATGGATTCATATGTTTTGATACCAAAATCAGACAAGTTCTCGACTCTAAGACTTGCAAAGTTATTGATACAAAGGAAGAAAACAACCAATACACCATGGCAGTAGTAGTAGTTTAGTGAATACAAAGACAAAACTCAAATGGGTAAGTAATGGTTGGTGAATTGTGAAGAAGGTGCAGAAGAAGAAGAGCCAGAGAAACTTTTTCTATGGTAGTAGAAAAGTTTAAGTAGGCAAAATTCCCAATATATCTTCTTTTAGATAAATAGATTTTCTGATTTCCATTATCATCAGAACTTCAAAACCCCCATTTTTTTTTATGGGTATGTGAAGTTCACAACAAGCAGGAAGTTATTCGATGAAATGCTAAAATGGTAATTGTTGAAATGGTCATCCATGGTGTATTGTTAACGATGGCAAATTGATACTTACACAAATCGTCTATACATGAAGAAGACGAAGGAGCTCCTGAACCGCCGTACTTTGGCAAATGATTTTGTGGAGAAGATGAAAAGGTTTGGATGGAAGACATGTGGATTCGGGAGTTGGGTAATATTTTATTTTTATTTTTTCTTTAACTTGGGGATTTAAGCAAATAGTTATGTTAACGGAGGTTAACTTCTACCTGTTAAGTTAGTTCTGGGGTTTAAGCAAATAATTTGGACTATGGGTATAATTGGGAAAAATTAGGCTAAAATAGGGGGTTGGGGGGTTTATGCCAATTTTGGCACAATTAGGGGTTTTTTGCCAAACCCGGTCACAATGTGGGGGGTTATCGCCAATTTTCCCGCCGAAGTTTAAAGGCAATATTAGTTTAAATTGGTAGCTTATTCATCATGCAAGACCAAAGGAAGAATCTTACTTTTGGTGGGCAAGGCAAATGCCCGAAACTTCTCCAGAATAATGTAGACTTGTTCATATGGGCAAACTTATTCAAAGCAAAGGCTCTATATAAAGATGATACTATGACATTTCCTGACGGGTGCAGCCCCCATTTCAATGCATCAATTTTCAAGCTAGTTGTGGGTAAAGGCATGCTCTTAATTTGCTGAACTACAGTCTGGGGTAGCATAGTATTGAGAGCATGCACATTCCAATGGTGTGCAACAATAACATCACTCAATTTAATTGATAAAGGAAGTTAATGAAGAGCAAGTTAATGGAGACTACAACATAACCTAGTATTCTAAAACCTTTTTTTTTTTTTTCTGATAAAGGTTTGGATTTTATTGATAAAGGAAAACTAAATATATAGCTCTGTACAAAATTCTTTTGAAGTCTCATAAAGAGTATGTGGCACCACTGGAGCAATTTCCACACAAGATTGTGTGGGAGCGAAGATTCCGTTGAATGTACGGGGTTTTTTCTGGTCTGTTATGCGTGAAATATGATCCTTACAAATGATAAGTTGTTTGCTCGAGGCATTGTGGATGACAATTTGTGTGTTCTTTGTAAATCAAGTGAGGAAAATGCATCCCACTTGTTTTTTCACTGCTCGGTGTCAACTCAGATATAGCAGGCGCTCACTGGTTATCTTCCAAAGGTAGGAGACATGTTGGCCAATGAAAACACATGCACCGTTCTTTTTAATTGACCGGACTTATATTCAAGGGGAATTGGGGAAGATCTATGGTTGATTCTACCTAACAATGTTTTGTTGGTGGTATGAACACGCCAGAACCAACTTATATTTAATCAGGAGCCCTTCGATTTGGTGAAGGTGGTTCGACAGATTAAGTGCACTCTGTGGCCGTGGTTGGAAGTCAATAACAAGCATCACAATCTGAAAAAGGATCACAAGATCACAAAATTCCTATGTGATTGGGAAGGACTTATTAAGGATCAGTGGTAGGAATTGATGTAGCAGAATGATGGGAGGCAATGTTCATTTTTTCACTAATGTTGATACTCTGTTTGGAGATACCCAATGTAAGTGGAAATTTCACCGAAGAAGAAAGGGGAATTCTGATCACGGGGAATGACTTTGCTTTTGCCCTGAGCCTAGGGAGTTATGTCTTGATGGGTTGTAAGTGGTTCTTGCCTTGTATGGGCTGCTTAGTCCAGTATCTTTTCTTGTGTGTTTCTATGTACATGGTCTCAATGTACAAGTTACAAGTTATGAATGAATGAAATACTACTACCTTTATAAAAAAAAAAAAAAATACATAGCCTGATCAACATGCATACTAGTCTACCAGATGCAATGTCGGGTGAACCAGTGGACAAAACATCAGAGAAACAAAACTATGGTCAATTGCACAAAAAGACAAACATGATATGTAGAAGCCTCTTCTTCTCTAGCAACAACCTGGAAGTATGAGCCAATTGCTTGATCGAGATCCTAAACCTGTCAGATTGCAGTAGAAATCCTAAATTGTACACACTCTCAAACCTGTCAGATTTTAGTAGAAATCCTAAATTGTACACACTCTCTTCTCTCGTGCCTTTGGCCA
Organism: Aquilegia kansuensis; assembly: GCA_020826895.1. Lineage (NCBI taxonomy): Eukaryota > Viridiplantae > Streptophyta > Magnoliopsida > Ranunculales > Ranunculaceae > Aquilegia > Aquilegia kansuensis. The sequence goes on along the minus strand of CM037010.1, from coordinate 17,244,162 downwards.
TGCATTCAAGAAAGCTTCAAGTGTAAGAAAATTTGTCAGTTTAACTCATGGCCATTTTTTTCGATAAAAAAAATTCTTATTAAATCAAACAAATAGGTTCAACAGAAGAATTGCAAAAATCTGGTAGTGTCATACTACTACAACTATTAATATTCTTAGCCCGTTTTGTTATATCATGAGCTTTACAATTTCTACTCCTAGGGCACAACACAAAACTACAAGAAATAAAAGCAGACTCTAACTGACACAAAACATTCAAAATGAAAACTTTTCCAGCCCAGCAAACTCTATCTCCATCTTTAGCATTTAGCGCAGCAACAACATTTTGGTAATCTCTTTCAAAAATAACTTTCCTGGTCTGACACTTTATTGCTAACGTGACGACACACTCTGCAGCAATAGCTTCAACAACCTCAACATCACTTTCTTTGATAATACGATATCCACATGCTATCACTTTACCATATGAATCTCTGATCAATGCACCCACCGCAGCATTACATATTTCTCTGTTAATAATACCATCAAAGTTAACCTTATAAACACCATCAGGAGGAGCAATCTATTCTACCACGTTTTGCACATTATGAGTAACATCAAAACCAGGTTCAGACTCCACAGAAAACAAATATATTTTTTCCAAAGAACCCAATTATAAGTAGTTTTATTTAGGATAGTATCATATGAGCATTGTACTTTAGAAAAAATACAATCGTTTCTGTAAATGTTATGTAAAGATAGGTCGGAGAAGATGATCGAAAGGTGGAGAGGAAGAGATTTGAAGATGAGAAGTGGCTGAGCTATCTTAGAAGATAGTTGCCTACATATCTGAGAATGACCAAGTTCAAGAATCAGGCCTACGTAGTTCATTCTTATAGGAGATTTTGGACAATGGTTAGCTCATTAATTGTCCAATGGTGGGATCAATTAATGAGTAAGCGTTACAAATAAAATTCGAAAAGATATTGTAACAAAAAGGGAATGAATGTGTAAAGGATAGTGATAGAATGAGGTCGAGTGAAATAAGCCCAGCTCGAATGAGGTCGAGTAAAAATGGGTTCACGCCGAGTGATGTCGAAATTGATTATGATTTATGTTGGATTATGGTAGAAATTGGTGAGGTCGAGTAAAAAGGGGTTCACGATGACTCACGTCGATAGATTTTATTGAGGAAGGACTGTTCGAAGTGGTTGCTTTGTGAGCTCGAGGGAGCTCGGATGTGTGGGTATATACATATCCCCTTTTCATTCGGATTGAAGTTGTTGAGATGAATTGTAAGTCGAGGGGCACTTCGATTTGGATGAAAACAAGTACTTTACTGAGCTAAAATTTTTGTTTTTTGTTGAAGATTTATCATTGCCGCCATGAAGCGTTTATTGGTGAAGCTGCCATTGCCTGCTGATGAGGTCTTCTTGAGAGTTGTTTTGATATTGTCCACTCTGCACGTGACTTGGTTGAGAAGACAAGTGAAGATGCCTTTGTGTGCTGCAGTTATGGAAATGGTGTTATCAAGGTGAGGGTCATGATTGTGGTTTTTGTAAATGTGTTTGTTGGTACACGTGTCGCGAAGATAGGGCTTTAGGTTTGAAATTATAACTGCAAAAGAGGGGGAAATCGAAAGGTTTGTGCGATTTGATTTGGCTATTGGAATCTAGCCGTTGATTTATGCTTAGATGTGTGGACCAGGTTGTAAGCTCGATTTTATAAAAAAATTAACTGTTGTTTAGAAGCCCAAGGGGTTCTCTGCTTTGTTGTTGCTTTTAAAAGAAGAAATCAACCATTTCCAAGGTATTCTTCTTTTCTGCATCTTCTCCATCTTGTTCTCCACCTTTTGTTTGATTGCTGCTTTTCGAGTCTAGTGATGTGAATTTTCATGCTAGTTGTTTGTTGTTAGGTTGTAGAATTTGGTAGAACTTTATAGTTTTCTCCATTGTTGAGTTTCAGACCTTCAAGTTGTTCTTCGAATCTGTTGAGTTTTCTGGTGGGAAGTTGGTTGATATGATCGTGTGAGTTTTAGGTTAATCGTAGGTAACTTGTTTGTGGTTTTCCTTAGTTTATTTTATTCAATCTATTCCTCGTTGTGTAATGAGGTAACCTAAAAACTTGCCGGAGGCAACGCCGAATAAGCATTTTTCAGGATTGAGGTTCATGTTGTATGCGTTTAATCTCTGGAATGTTTTTTCGAGGTCAGACTCGTGAGATGATTTTTGTCTGCTTTTGACAATCATATCATCGACGTATACCTCCATTGTGTTGCCAATCATGTCTTCAAATATTTTTGTGGCAAGTCGCTGGTATGTAGCCCATGCATTTCTTAAACCACAAGGCTAATATTGTGTAACAATAAGTTCCTTCTTCAGTTATGAATGTCGTTTTTTCTTGATCTTCTTCTACGAGCTTGATCTGATTGTAACCTGAATAACCATCCATCATAGAGATGAGCTCGTGACCTGCTGTAGAATCAACGAGCTTATCTATTCGGGGTAATGGAAAGCTATCTTTTGGACAAGCCTTGTTGAGGTCCATGAAGTCGATGCATACCCTGACTTTACCATTTGGCTTAAGGACTGCGACAATGTTAGCGAGCCATTTTGGATATTCAACCTCGCAGATGAAATTTGCATCCTTGAGCTTTTGTATCTCAACATTTACTGTTTTTGCGAGATGAGTTGCAAGTTTGTGGGCTTTTTGTTTAACAGGTTTCATGCTTGGATCAACATTTAACCTATGGCATGCAATATTATATTGGAATTTATCCCTGGCATATCAGTATAAGCAAAAGTAAAAACATTCGTATTCATCTTAAGAGTGGCAATAAGTTGCTCTTTTACAATGGGGTCTAAGTTAGCCCCTACATAAACATATTTTGGATCGTCGTCAGACCCCTAGATTAACCTTTTCACCTTTTTTCAATGATTGGTGGGTCAGATGGCTGAATGATAACCATGCCTTTGTTAGCTTCTGGGATCTCGCCAACAGTAGGCTTAGATGAGCTCGCGACTGTCTTAGTGGTCTTCGACTTATAGGGCAGTGGAATGACCTCAGGTATTGCACCGCAAAACCTAGCTTGTGGAATGACCTCAGGTCTTTGTGGTATGGCCTCAATGGAATGACTTATTGGGTAGTGGAATGACCTCAGGTCTTTGTGGTATTGCACGACAAAACCACAGTGATTCTACAGACGTAATTGTAGGGGATCCAGACCCAATTCCTAGCTTGTGCTCTAATCAAAGAATGGTTCACGCGGTACTAGTTGAAATATCTGCTCAAGGCCTCAAATGAACATCGTGATAGCATGGCTTTAGTTGATTCAATTTCAAAGCTTAGGATAATGCAATTAATTGATATTAAGTTTCACTTTCTGTAGGCCAGGTCCGTCGTCAGTCCCAGTTTAGCAAAAAGTAAAAACTGAATTAAAATCAAGCATTTAAGGTCATGTTAATCATTACAGAAACTCCTCTTGTAAGGGATTCAAGGAGGGTTAGGAGTATGCTTACCTCCCACTTTGTGCTAGAAAAATAAAAATGTCAAACAAGCGCACAAAAGTGGGGAGAAGACGAGTTAAAGTTGACTAAGGGGAAACCGCTCCTTGGGTTTCAATCGTCCTTAGGAGTCGTTCCTTAATAGACTCAAGGCTAGCTCCACAACCTTGCTCTATTATCCGCCGGAAACACACAAATAAATAAATCCTAACAACACCTACTTTAAAAATATTACAACCGCAACCCCTTCGTGGATCGAAAAATAAATTAATACTTAAACTAACTTAAGAAGATGGATAGAGATGTAAAGAAGATCTTATGATCAATAGGGGGAAAAGTTGGTATCCACAATCTAAATCATGGAAAAATATATATCATCCTTTCATGTTCAATCTATAACAATGAATTAGTTACCTCTCAGCTATTCCAATTAATCATCAATACCTATAATAATCAAGTAGTCACCTCTCAGCTCCACTCAATTAAAACGGGATTCTCTTATGCATGCTATTGAATATGCTTCTTAATCAAACCGTCACCTCTCGGTTATTCAATTTAATTACAAAAGGGTTCCAATAAAAGAGATTGATTCTAGATATATGATAGTCACCTCTCAGCTATTCCATCACATATCTCTAATCAATCTAATTACAACTATTATAGCTAGGTCTCCCTATACTCTAACAATAGTATTTTAATAACATGGATATCAATAACATGCAAATAATCATACTTACTTCATGTCGCGAAATAGAAATAAACAAGCATTAAGTATTTTGACTCACAGTGAACATTAAGAACAAACATGGTGCTTTTGCACTATCTAGAGTGGTTCAACCATTCCTCCTAAGGGAATTTAGCTACTCATCCTTAATAATGACACCATGGAATATGTAAATAAATAACACAACATCATAAAGGAAAGTGATTGGATTAATATTGAGAATAAGAACATTGAGTTCAATACAAAAGAAGAACTTGAATAATAAACTCTCAAGCATTGACTATCCTAAACCCTAGATACTACTTCTCTTTGTAGTGAATACAAAGCATATTACTTGTGTGGGTGCAAAAATTTGATCCACAAACTCGAGATATGTATTGATTAATCGAACAGTTACAAAGAAAGCCTTGTATAGACTGAGATGGGATGGGAGTATACAATGAGACTGGACCAAAGAAGATCAGGCTGCCTTCGTATCCAAGAAGATGAACTTGGAATCAAGTCTCTGCTTCCACTAAGCTCTAATGGAGTTGCTCAGTGAAAGACTCATCATTTAGGAGGTTAAGAACTCCTGTATTTGTAGTAGACCGGAGGAGGCTAGCTCAACCACCCCTTCCGGTTTTGACTCCATGAACTCAGGTAGTTCAACTGTGAAGATGGTTTCTGCAGAGATAGCTTGCATGCTGCTGGGCAGTTATCCCTTCGATTTGAATCCCCTTTGACCAGGATGACTGCCACATGGCGACCTCTGATAGGCTCTGGTTCAACCTGGGTCTTCCTTTATCTTCCCCAGCGGGCTAGAACAATGGGTTATGTTAGCCTGGAATCTTGCTGGACTTATCCAGTTGGTTGGGACTTGGATTTGACCAAGTCTGAAAGCAAAGACTTGGACTTGACTTCTCGGACCGGAGGCCCAATCTACATTGCATACACCCTGGCCAAGTCCTCTGGGCTTCTATGACAAGCCTTTGGATAAGCCTCTATCGCTGCTGGACTTTACTGGGCCGAACCTGGCTTACTTGATTGAGGTGGGCCTGGTTGATGTATGGGAGCCCACGGTTCAACTTCTTATACAATAACTGGGACTCCACCCATTGATCGTGGACCATCCGGTGGGTCAAGATCCACAGAGCGTATGTGGACTCTTTGAGACCTGGTTGGGCCCTACCCGATAGCCCAAGCCTAGCTGGCTAATGCTCAGGTGCTCCCGATTTAGCTTCTTATACAGTCACCGATGACACCTATCGGGTATTTTACCTAGGGTACACACATCTCCCCTTCTTTGTCAAGTAGTAGAAAATCTGCTTGGGAAAGATCTTCGAAATATCTTCCCCGGCTGTTGAGATTCGAAGGATTCCTTCCGTAATACGACTCTTGATGACGATTCCGCATCCCTTGGACCAAGGACTAGGGTTTATTTCTTCCTCCTATAAATAGCAAGCCGGAGATGTAAAAGGATATCCACTTCCTTTTCTCCGGCCTCTGTTGTTGTTGCTGCTGAAGCTTCTATTGAAGACTGGCTGACGACCGGAGTACCATCAAGAAGTATATTGTGGATATGTGGGAGAAAATGACTCTAGAGATCGAAGACCGGGATCGCCGTATGGAGTTGATGACAAACGCCTGTTTGGAGGACATTCGTCGGGTGTTCTTGAGCTTGTTTGCCTTGAACGGACAGCTCGCTGATAAGAGTCGGAGGCTTAAAGCTGCCACTCAACGGATCCGGGTTCTTCAGAGTGAACTGGCTACCGCATATGTTTTGTTGGAGAAGCTGGGGTACCATCCAGTCAAGGAAGAGAAGAATCGTTGACCTGTACCCCCCCCCCCCGGCTTCCTGCACTATGTAAGGGGGTAGTGCCCCTGATTAAATCAAATTAATATAATTTTTCTTTATTCTGCCTTTGTCTTTTTCCAAATGTTGAATCACTAACTTGTCAGTCTCTTGAGGACAAAGGTGTCCTTGCGAGTGACACCAGTCCCTTGTGAAACGTTACTTGTTTTGAGTGAATCATGACTCCCTTTCTTCTGAACGAAAGAGTTTCTCGACAATCCGACTTCCTTTCTTCCTGTGGCCTTGACAATGGCAGACTCTAGGCCACTTCTAGTACAGTAAGCGACAATTGATCCGAGATCGTTCGGAAATTGTCTCGTCAGGTGGATGACCTTAAGAGGAAGATTGGCGAGCTTCGGGAGAGACAACTTTTTCATGAAGATATGTATGATACCCGAATGACGGGTATGAAGGAAACTGTGGAATACTACCAGGAGAAGCTGGAGGAGAAGGTGGTCGTGCTTTCGGAGGCCAAGGAGCGAGTAGATCTTGTTGTTGCTTCATCCTGGAAGGCCGGGAATGCTGCTGCCAAGATTAAGTATGGCCTTCCTGACTCGCCAGAGGGGTCTAGTCTGAATCCCCGGTCTCCCCCTCTGATGTAATCCAGTTTTGTTTGCACTATGTAGGGGATTTGGTGTTCCCCGTATCATGCATTTCGTAATAAAGTAATCTCTTCTTTTATCATTGTCTTGAGCTCCGGTATGTAGGTCCGGTTAACTTCCCATTATAATGAGTGCAGGAACACATGTTGGTCAATCGTCCTTTGACCATGATGACATGGACCGGAGGTCCACATGTCGCTGACCTGGACCATGTGGACCCCACCCATACATACTGAGTGGATCTCGGTTGATTGTATGATGTGGGACCCAGCTGAGGTGGGCTCCAACTGAATATGTTAAGTGGGTCCCACTTCGTCTTCTCTGAATCTTCTCTTGTTGGCGGAAAGATGTACAACTTTAACTTCCAGTGAAAGCTTGTGACTCTTCACTTATCGAGTCATTAAGCTTGTTGATTTAATGATCTTGAATTAATGGAGAATCCATTAAGGAACTTGGAAGACCATTAGCCGGTGGACCCTGGGCTCCGCCTTATAAAGGAAAGAATCTGTAGAGGAGAGAAGGGCACTCCCTTTCATTCTCCCTCTTTCTTCTTCAGTTCATTCTTCATTTCGCTGCCGGAACCCTAGGTTCTGAATTGCCTTCGAATTCTGGTGATAACTGTTTAAATTTTTCTCTAAAGATGAGGAGAACTATGGTGTTGAGCTCTAGCAGCGACGAAGAGCCTCAGAACTCGGCTCCCCGTCCTGTAGCTGGTGAGGGCGGAACGCGTGAGATTCCGGCAACTGAGTCTAATTTGCATGCTGGCGTGACAGAGATGGCTCCTCTGAATGTCGTTGATCCTTCGACGAAAAGACCCGGGAGGAGGTGGCAAGCTTCCTCCAACCTCCCCCGGGATCCTGAGCTTGAGCGGATGAGTGCGGCGGAGGTTCAGGAGCAGCTTGGGTGGAGGGGGGTGATAAGTCCTCAAAAGTGTATATTTATCCCCCGAATAACACCTTGTTTGTCTAGCACTTAGCTTATATTATTGTGTTATATCTATTGATTAGTGCTTTCTTGTCTATTGTGTAGGTTTCATGAGCCGAAATGCGAATATTGTGTTAAAGCCCGCCAAAAGTCAAGAAATGCAAGCAAAAAAGTGTTATTTGCACAAGAGAAGGAGAATTGATATTTACACCCACGGATCTGCTGAGGGCACCCCACGGTCAGTTCAGTTGACTTGACTTTATGTCAAAGTGGGGCGGTCCAAATCTCAGCCCAAACCGGGTCCTATTGGAGCCCACAAGCCAGAATTTCTATTTAGGGCTTTATTTAAAGTCCAAACTTGAAAAGGCTCTACAAAGAGTTCCAGAAGTCTGATTTGGGCCCATGAGCTATCAAACTGAAGGTCTTGGTCCAAGCTACAACTTAAGTCTAAGAGAATTAGGTTTTAATAAAGACCTAATGCCTCTAGAAGACCAACAGAAGCAGCCACGAATTTGACCTAATTTGGAAGTCTTTGCATGCAAGTATTCTACTTTGTATTTTCTATATAAGAGAAGTAGTAGTTAAGGTTTAGGTAGTTTTTTATGAATGATAGATTGAAGAGACAAGCTCATCTTCTTCTTCTTATTTTGTATCAAACTCAATTCATATCAATCAAATCAAATCACTTTTCCATTATGATGTTTTGTTATTTATTTATTTATTCCATGGTGTCGTCATCAAGGATGAGTAGCTAAACTCCCTTAGGGGGATGGTTGAAGCACTCTAGATAATGCAAAGGCACCATGTTTGTTCTTAATGGTCATTGTGATTCAAAGTACTTAATGCTTATTTACTTCTAGCTACAGTATGAGGTAAGTATGATTATTTGCTTGTTATTGTTATCCATGTTATTAAAATACTATTGTTAGGGTTTAGGGAGACCTAGCTTTAATGGTTTTATTATATTGATTAAAGATGTGTAGTCAAATAGCTGAGAGGTGATTATTACATATCTGCAGTTGATATCTTTTATTGGAACCCTTTTTGTAATTAAGTCAAATAACTGAGAGGTGATGATTTAGTTATGAATAAATATGTTGAGTTAATTAAATTGAATAGCTAAGAGGTGACGGTTTGATTAATAAGACATATTCAATACCATGCATAAGAGAATCCCGTTTAATTGAGTGAAATAGCTGAGAGGTGACTACTTGATTATTATAGGTATTAATGATTAATTGGAATAACTGAGAAATGACTAATTAATTGTTATAGATTAAACATGAAGGAACAACATGTTATGTTTGCATGATTTAGTTTGTGGATACCAATCTTCCACCTATGTCATCATATATCTTCTTTACATCTCTTCCATATTCTTAAGTTAGGGTTTACTTATTATTATTGCCTGTAGGAAGTTAGAATCAATCTCAAATCTTGTTTGTTGATTCCCTTGGTGTTTCTTAACCATTGTTTTCTATTGTGTTTGAGCTAAGATCTCCCCCTCTGAGGTGGGTACGTGATGCAGAGTTACAGTTACATTAGGATTCTTTTTTCTTCTTTTTATCTATTCAGTAATATTATTAGTATTAAGAATTCTTATTCCATAAGGATTGTTTTGTTAGGTTATTAGACTTAGTGTTTTAGGAATACAATTAGAACTAGGATTACTTCTATAATTAGAATCTTAGAGATCTATTTAAAGGCATTAAGCCATGCTTGTAGAACACACAATTCTCTTAGTACAATTCAGATTTCAGATTTTCTCTACAATTAATTACTTTGTTCTTTTCTTCTACTTTGTTAATATCAACAAAGTTAGTTTTACTCGAGTATTCGAGGTTAGTTTTACATTAAGTGGCATCAGAGTAGGTTGATCTTACCTATGTTTTTCATCTACCACCACCCTTTTTACCCTTACAATCATCGTTGCCATCAATATCACCTAATTCCGCTGCAGAGAAACCATGACAGGAAAGAATAGTGTTGGCGACCAAAATTCTGCAAATTACGTCACCAAAGAAGAGCTTGCTACAGAATTTGCTAATTGGGCGCACAAGATTGAGTCTTCAAATCAAAAGCTTATGATGGATATGCAACAACAAATAAAGAAGATTGTTGATTCCGTTGCAGCGCTTACAGTTCAATCTTTCGGTAAGTCTTCGTCGTCATCTACATCAATTCCTAAAGTTTCCTCTTTCAACCCACAACCATCATCACCGATCAACACCACCACTTTTCCCAAACCGTTTGTTCCTGCAGTTGCTGAAGCTTTAAACAACGAATACCTACTCCAAACTCCATCAAAAACAACTTACCAACAATCAACCCAACCCACATCTTTTCCCAATATATACTCATCACCACTTCCGCACCAAACACTTCCATTATCGGTTCCACCCAAAAGTATCAACCCGTCACCAACCCATTACTATCAACACGAAATTGTTCCCCATACTTCCATGCCCATACCGAGAAGCACCCCACCACTTTCTGCACGTTTTCTTCCTGGTTATAGTTCTCCACAATATTTTCCAGATTATGAACTAACAATGGATGATACGAATCTCGCTGATGGTGTGTATGGCCGCCCTCGTGATCCTGGTATACATGTTGAAAACAATTATGGCTACAATCAATATCAGCCTCATCAATTTGAATATAAGATGAAAGTTGATCTTCCCGTTTTTAATGGTCATCTTCATGTAGAAGATTTCTTGGATTGGCTATCTTCGGTTGAGAAATTCTTCGATTATATGAACATACCAGACGCCAAAAAGACTTCTCTTGTGGCTTACAAACTGACTGGTAGTGCCAATGCTTGGTGGGATAGCGTTACCGAAGCTCGTCGAAAAGATGGAAAATTGCCTATTCGTGATTGGAACCAGATGAAAAAGTATTTGCGTAGGCGTTTCCTCCCTTCCAATTATGAGGTAATTCTATATGATCAACTTAGGAATTTGAAGCAAGGGAGTCGTTCGGTGTCAGAATATCTTGATGATTTCTATCGGCTTATTGCGCGCAATGGTATCAAAGAGACAGAACTCCAACAACTTAGTCGTTTTATTGGTGGACTACGCTTTGCTATTCAAGATAAAATGTCTATGTCTACTATTCCATCCATGGATATTGCTATTGAGTTAGCTCAAAAAGCCGAACAATTTCTTGAAAAAACAAATCGAATGTCGAGGCCCAATTTTCAACAAAGGGGGAACACTCAACCCAATTCTTCAACATCATCTCCACACCAAAATTCTTCGAACAATTCTTTTTCCACAACCAACCGTTACTCACAATCCACCAACCGCACAACTACGCAAAACCCTTCTACCCGACCAAACCAATCTGCCAACCCTTATGCTCACCCTAAGCGAGATTTTTGTTACCGCTGCAATCAACCAGGTCACTTCTCGAATAATTGCCCTAACCGTGATAATGTCAATCCTAAAGTCAGTCTGACTCACCATGATTTTAATCCAGATCCAAATCAGCCTTTGGAAGACGTTGCTAAGGTGGCTTTATGTAATACTGAATCTGTAGAGCATTTAGAGGGTGATTATGGTCTTGAACCAGCTTTGGATGATTTTAATGAAGATGATGACAATTGTTGCATTGTGCGCAAACTACTCCTTTCGAAGCAAGGTGATCCTTCTCAACGACACAAAATTTTCCGTTCTCAAGGCACAGTGAAAGGTAAACTTGTTAAGTTTATTATTGATGGGGGTTCTTGTGAGAATATCATCTCTAAAGCTGTTGTTGAGAAATTGGGTTTGCCATTATCTGCCCATCCAGATCCTTATTCTATTTCTTGGATTAAGGACGATCATACTACTATGGTGGTCTCTCAATGTCGCGTTCCGTTCTCAATTGGTTCTTATAGTGATGAAATTTTATGCGATGTTGTTGATATGAATGCTTCTCATATGCTACTAGGACGACCTTGGTTGTATGACCTTGATGTTGATTCTAAGGGTCGTGCTAATACTTATATTTTCTCCAAAAATGGTGTCAAATATGTCTTGACTCCAATGAAGTCTAACCAGCCTCCTCAAGCACCTTCTCAAGAGAAACCTATTTTGTTACTGTCTACTGATGATGAGCATGATCTTAATGATTCAGATGTGATATATGCTCTTGCTGCTCAAGGTGTTAGCTCCCATGTAGTTGATGTTCCAGCATCCATCACTTCTCTTTTGAATGAATTTTCTAGTATTCTCCCGACAGATTATCCAACCTCGTTACCACCAATGCGGAATATTCAACATCACATTGATTTAGTTCAGGTGCTTCTTTGCCTAATTTTCCACATTACAGGATGTCTCCAAAAGAACATGTTATTTTACATGAACAAGTCCAAGATCTTCTAGATAAATGTCTCATTCGTGATTCCATGAGCCCTTGTGCAGTTCCAGCACTTTTGGTACCAAAAAAGGATGGTTCTTGGCGTATGTCCATTGATAGTCGAGCAATAAATAAAATCACAGTTCGTTATTGTTTTCCCATACCTCATTTTGATGACATGCTCGATATGCTTTCGGGTTCCACAATTTTCTCCAAGATTGACTTAAAGAGCGGATACCATCAGATTCGCATAAGACCAGGGGATGAATGGAAAACTGCGTTCAAAACTAAAGAAGGTCTATATGAATGGCTTGTTATGCCCTTCGGGTTATCCAATGCTCCAACCACGTTCATGGGGTTGATGAATGAGGTGTTGAAGCCATTTTTAGGCAAGTTTGTGGTTGTTTACTTCGATGATATTCTTATATATAGCAAGTCAGAGAAAGAACATTTCCAACATCTGCGCGAAGTTTTTAACGCACTTCAAGGTAATTCACTCCAGATTCAATTAAAGAAGTGTACTTTCCTGCAGTCTAGTCTTCTTTTCTTGGGTTATGTTATCTCCGCAGATGGTATTCATGTGGACCAAACTAAGGTCAAAGCTATTCGCGAATGGCATACTCCTCAAACCATCTCGGAAGTGCGTTCTTTTCATGGATTGGCTTCTTTTTATCGTCGTTTTGTGCGTAATTTTTCTACTATTGCTACTCGTCTTACTGAATGCTTGAAGCAAACTCGACTTGTTTGGACTTTGGAAGTTGAGAAAAGTTTTGCACTACTCAAGGAGAAATTTTCTACAGCTTCTGTACTTGCCATGCCCGATTTCACAAAATTATTTGAAGTAGATTGTGATGTTTCCGCTCATGGCATTGGAGCCGTGTTATCACAGGAAAGCAGGCCCATTGCTTATCATAGTGAAAAATTGAGCGAGTCTCGTCGCTTATGGACTACTTATGAACTTGAGTTTTATTCAGTCGTACAAGCTGTTCGGCATTGGAAACATTATTTGTTTCAAAGGCATTTTATTCTATATACCGATCATGAAGCTCTCAAATATCTTCAAAGCAATACTCATACTAATCGAATGCATGCTCGTTGGGTTGCAGAGCTTTAAAAGTTCACATTCTCTCTCAAACATAAATCTGGTGTTCAAAATAAAGTTGTTGATGCTTTAAGTCGGCGTGTTTCACTCTTGTTATTGTTCGTGCTTCTATTGTTGCCTTTGATTATCTCAAGGATTTGTATCCAACGGATCATGATTTTTCTGAGATTTGGGAGAAATTACATAATAACACTGGAGGTACCTCTGATTTCTTATTACAAGATGGTTTTCTTTTTCGTGGAACTCGCCTTTGTATTCCACAAGGTTCTTTGAGAGAACATCTTCTCAAGGAGTTACATGCTGGTGGACAAGGTGGACATTTGGGTCAAGATAAAACTTTTGACTTGGTGGAATCTCGTTATTATTGGCCTTCTTTAAAGAAAGATGTTAATGATTTTGTTAAAAAATGTTTTATCTGTCAACAAGCCAAAGGACACTCTCAAAATACAGGTCTTTACACTCCTCTCCCAGTACCAGATGGACCTTGGATAGATATCTCTATGGACTTTGTTTTGGGACTACCCCGCACTCAACGTGGTGATGATTCAGTTTTTGTGGTTGTGGATAGATACTCGAAAATGGCTCATTTTATTCCATGTAAGAAGACACATGATGCGGTGTACATTGCTAACTTATTCTTTAGAGATGTTGTTCGTCTTCATGGTGTTCCTCAGTCTATCACTTCTAATCTGGATTCAAAGTTTTCGAGTCATTTTTGGCAAACTTTATGGCGTCGCTTGGATACTTCCTTGAAATTCAGTAGTACCGCCCATCCACAAACTGACGGTCAAACAGAGGTTGTTAACCGCACTTTGGGAAATTTATTAAGAGCTCTTTCCGGTGCCAAACCCAAACAATGGGATCTTTGTCTTCCCCATGCTGAATTTGCTTATAATTCCTCAAAAAGTCGCACCACGGGATTTTCTCCTTTTAGGATTGTTTATGCTACAGTTCCTAAGCATACTCTTGATCTGGTAAGTCTTCCTCACGTTCCAGGGGTCAATACATTGGCTAATGAATTTCTTGAACAAGTTGCGGAAATTCATGATATGGCTACAAAGAATATTGAAGCTGCCAATGCAAAGTATAAAGCTTCCACTAATGCACATCGACGTTTACAAACATTTGAAGTTGGTGACCTTGTTATGGTGCATTTACGTAAAGAGCGTTTTCCTACTGGCACATATAACAAGCTGAAGATGAAGAAGATTGGACTAGCAAGATTTTACGCAAAATTAATGACAATGCCTATGTGGTTGACTTACCTGAAGGTTATAACATTTCTCCGACCTTTAATGTTGCAGACTTATATGCATTTCGTGGGGATGATCCACACTTTCTAACAAGCCTCGAGGACGAGTCTTTTTCAACAAAGGGGGACTGATGCAGAGTTACAGTTACATTAGGATTCTTTTTTCTTCTTTTTATCTATTTAGTAATATTATTAGTATTAGGAATTCTTATTCCATAAGGATTGTTTTGTTAGGTTATTAGACTTATTGTTTTAGGAATACAATTAGAACTAGGATTACTTCTATAATTAGAATCTTAGAGATCTATTTAAAAGCATTAAGCCATGCTTGTAGAACACACAATTCTCTTAATACAATTCAGATTTCAGATTTTCTCTACAATTAATTACTTTGTTCTTTTCTTCTACTTTGTTAATATCAACAAAGTTAGTTTTACTCGAGTATTCGAGGTTAGTTTTACATTAGTACGACCCTTGCTTGTTACTTGTCTACTTTGATAACCAATTTATACAGGCACAAGAAGGAAAATCAAATATAAATCTATCTTTTGATTAGGATACACAAATATCTTACCTTAGGGGGTTAGATTTGGCTCCCACCCCTCCATTTCCGATGGTTGCTCCAGCAACTTGATTGCGGTGAGTCTCTACCAACTTCTGTATGGCTTACAGCTCCCGCTGCCTTCTTCAATTCTGCGGTTACTGTCGTGGTGGGGGATCCCACCAGGCCAGATGCACGTGTCCTTCTTGATCATTGTGCGCCGGATTGGGTTGATTGCCCACCACTTCCAGATTCCCTTTGGCCCGGTTGAGATGTTCCTGCTAATGAAGCCGGTTGCTCGAGAGGCCAAGGAGCGCTGCTTCTACGCCATTTCTTGGCGCACTGCCCGGAAGCTGTCTGGACTTCCCAATCACTACGGGAACTGATTCGAGCCCTGCTACCGGGTGTCAGGGTGGTCGTTTGACCGCGGGACTTCATAGGTAAGCATGCATCTGACCTTGCTTTCATTCTTTTTGTCCTTATGCCTTGCGTGCTTGCTGAGCTCAGGAACATTTCTATGCTTTTGTTTGTAGGGAAACGCCAGTCCAGGTGTCTCTGCCAGCGGGCGTAGATTCTTCTGCCGCTGAGGACAACATCGAGCGTTTCTTCAACCTGCCTGCAGACTTGCGGGACTTGACACTCCCTGACCAGATTGTGATACACATCCGTTTCCCGGCCAGGCTTGCAGTCCTGCCGGTTCCTTCGCAACTTGTGGAAGTCGACTCCAGTTCCGGTGAGGGTGCTGCCCCTGTAGAGAGTACAGTCCCCAGTGTTGGGGAGGAGCCTCCAGTCGAGAGTGAAGCTGTCGATCTGAGGAGGGAGATGGACGACTGGCCGGACGAGGCTCTTCCAGTCGGGGGAAGATCTCCTCCCGACGAGCTCATGCCGGATGCTCCACCAGAAGTCATCCCAGTTGTCGGGGATGTCCAGGTATCTGATGCTAGCTCTGTTTGTAATTTAAACCCTCCCTTGGGGCGCCGAAGGAGACCACGTGTTTTTTATGGTTCTTCTGACTCCTTCGATGACCTAAGACTGATGTCGAGGGATAGTGGACTTCTGCTTCCACGCTGGTACAGTGAATCAGCTACTGAAGGGTTCTTTCCTACACCGGTCGAGGTACATGCTAAGGTGGACAACCTAGCCCAGCCGAAGATGGTGGTAGGTGTGTCCGAGGAGACTATGTTTGCCTCTGCTGCTGATGGAGGTGAACCGGCCGTGATCTTGGGGAGTCCACCGAACGAGGTTGACACCCCCAATGCTGGAGACGCTGGTATTGAGGCTCCAGTGGAGGTAAGATCTTCCCAGCCTCCCACCATTGAAGTTGTTTCTATACAGTCCCCTGCCCCGGTTGATCCGAGGGGCAAGGCTGTTCCAGATGAGTCTGTTAGGGGCTCGAAGAGAGCTGTTTCTGCCTCCCCTGCTGACCAAGGGGAGGCTGTGCACCTGAGAAGGGAGGATCCCATTCCTCGGGCGCTGAAGGGACCAGTGAAGGGGACTACCCAGATTGGTAGTGGCTCTCGCGTCCCTGTTGAGGATGCTCTGGCCGTCGAAGATGTCCAGACTTAGGTGGAGTTTAGCGTACCGGGCACTGCTGATGATGAAGCTCCGATTTACGGATGGGGTTACCAGGTCCCAAAAACTGACATGCCCACTGGCCCAACTGTGCAACTGGGCCCCGAACTGGGTTAGTACCAGCCTGAGGCTACCCCGGAGTTTCCACTACCGGTGTTCTCCATTCATCCTGCATTTCTGAATGGGGAGCCGATGTCGATGGGGGACTCCGGCATCATGAACATCCACATTGCCTTCGATTACATCTTCCAGGATCTGCTCCCGGAAGACCAGGCGTACTACAGCCATCTCTCTCGCGATCGGACGATGAGGGTAGTGGCTCAGAACCTCATTGCGGTATGGTTCTCTATCTTGAGTTTTGACTTTAGGTTTATAGATGTCTGTATACATGTCTCTGACTCCTGCTCTTTTTGTCTGTCAGATGCAAGCTGCCATGGCCCGTGTCTTTGAGCTGAGTGTCAGACCTCGGTCTTCTGCCTTGGAGGATCTAGAGCGTCTTCAAGCTGAGAATCGTCAGCTCGAGAAGGACCTGGCGGCGGCGAACAGCGACCGATGGGCTCTGGAGGACGACAAGCGGTTCATGGCTGCTGACTACCATAACCTGGACTTTACCCTGACCACGGCTCTTTAGAGAGAGGAAGATCCCAAGACTTCCCTGGCAGAGTTGGAGGCCACTTGCTAAAAGTTGACCCGGGAGAAGCTGGAGCTGGACCGACGCCTCTCCCTCAAGGAGGGGGCGTATGACCACGCCACAGTAGAGCTTCGGCTGGCGAAGACTGCCTATCAGCAAGTTCTCGACCAGCTGGAAAAGGAGAAGGCGAAGAAGGGCGGTGCAGGCTTCGGTCCTTCTTCCCAGCCTTAGCTCAGTTAGATTTTTGTAAAAAGGCTCTTGTCCCGGTTGTCGGGGGGCTCCCTCTTGTCTACCTTCTTTTCTGAAAAAGAAATAAAAAAAAATTTGTTGTGCAAAAACATCTTGCTAGATATCTTTACCTTAATTGTAGCATTTATTACAACTGTCTATCTTCTTCGCCCCCTTATCGTTTTAAGGAGTCTACCTTGGGACGATAATAGTTCTTTTTCTCGCTGTCTTCATGGCAATTCATGATCTGCTGCTCAAAGAGGATTTGACGCTGTATTGCAAGATTTTGCCCGGGGGCAGACAAGCTTCTAGCAACCCCGGTTTTTTTAAGAGTAGATAGCCTCGCTCTTAAAATTGGTTTCCAAGACCGGAAGCTACGTCCAGGCGTCTTGGGCCTAGAAGGAGCGTGACTCCACTTTTAGGACTTCGACAGGATCGGAAGCTAGGTCCGGGCATCCTGGATTGGATGGGGTTTTTTATCCCTGTCATCCTTGGTTTCCAAGACCGGAAGCTAGGTCCAGGCGCCTTGGGCCTAAAAAGAGCATAACTCTGCATTTAGGGCTTAGCCAGGATCGGAAGCTAGGTCCGGGAGCCTTGGGCCTAAAAGAAGCGTAACTCTCCATTTAGGACTTAGCCAGGATCGGAAGCTAGGTCCGGGCATCCTGGGTTGGATGGGGTTTTGGTCCCTGTCATCCTTGGTTTCCAAGACCGGAAGCTAGGTCCGGGGCCTTCGGCCTAATAGAAGCATAACTCTGCATTTAGAACTTAGCCAAGATCGGAAGCTAGGTCTGGCCATCCTGGACCTTAGTGGAGACTTGATCTTGCACTAGGATTTTCAGCAGTAAATAATACAAAGTACTTAAATTCTTGCGGGAAAGAATTTTTATTGAAATCATCAAATGGAGTACATTACTTGTAGAATTTCTTTGAGGTGAAAAGCGTTCCATAGTCTGGAAAAGAGGTCGCCGGATAGAGCTCTGAGGAAGTATGAGCCTTTCGCAGCATGTCTGTCTATGATGTAAGGTCCTTCCCAGTTTTCTCCGAGCTTGCCGGCTGTTGTATTCTCAGTCATGACTTTGATTTTCCTCATGACCCAGTCGCCCGGATTGAACTTCCTCTCTACGACTCGTTTGTCATATTATCTAGTTTCCTGGTACCGGAGGAGGTGTTGTAGGGCTTGTTCTCTCTTGTTGTCAAGAACGGTTTTTTCTCTTTTTAGGATCCCTTCATTCTCCCCAGTAAGGACTGCATCAGTGCGAGTTGTCGGAGCTAGCAGTTCTGTTGGCATTACCGCTTCTGCTCCAAAGGTAAGTTGAAAGGGTGTCATACTGGTGGACCTTCTAGGGGTTGTCCGGTATACCCATAAGACCCTCGGGAGTTGCATTACCCAGTTGCCTTTTGCTTTATCCAGTCACTTCTTTAGTGTATCCAAGATGACCCGGTTGGATGCTTCTGCTTGCCCATTCCCCTGAGGAAAGTATGGTGCTAAGAAGTTGTGTTTGATCCCCAAAGACTTGCAGAACAACCAGATGTTATCGCAGTCGAACTGTTTCCCATTATCTGACACTAGCTCTTGGGGGATTCTAAACTTGCAGATTATATCTTTCCATAGAAATCTTTTGACGTCGGTGGCGCATACATGTACCAATGCTATGGCCTCAACCCATTTGGTGAAATAATTTGTAGCGATAAGTAGGAACCTGACTGAGTGTAGATCTTTTGAGAGTGGTCCCACAATATCTAGTCCCCACTTGGCGAAAGGCCACACGCTCAGGATGGGGTGAAGTTCATTCCCGGGGCATGACCGATCGGGGCATGCTTCTGACAGGGGAGGTATGCCTGGGTGAACTTCTTGGTGTTTGTCATCATGTGCGGCCACCAGTATCCTTGGATCATTGTCTTCTGTGCTAGATTTCTGCTTCCGGAATGGTTGCCGCAGATCCCAGCATGGATTTCCTTTAGTATGATCAGGCCTTGTTCTGGAGTGAGGCACCTGAACAAGACCCCGGAGCCATGGCTCTTCATGTATAGCCTGTGTGACTCTCGGTGTAGGATGACAGTGAATTTCCACCCATCCCTCCTAACTTTGGCTGATAGCTTTGGATCTTTGGAAAGCAGATGGTGGATGAGGAAGTTGATGTATGGCCTCTTCTAGTCTTGGCCGTTGCTGGACTGCAATTCGGCATCAATTCTGACCACTTGGGAATTCAGGTTGTCTGGAATCTCTTCGATTGGTTCCTCTGGTGGGAGCTCCAAATCGATGTGAACCTGCGAGAGCGGTGGTTCTGACGGGTCCGGTTCATCCGACTCCGTCGAAGGTGGCATTGCTTCTATCCGGCCTCTGGTGAGGTAAGGATTCCATTCTTCAAGTTGTGATTCTGGTAGGTCCTGTGTCTGACCCTGAGAGGGAGGACTTGGCTTGCGCCCGGTGCCGGGCTGTGAAGCTTCTTCATCTCTCTTCCTTTTCTGTCCTCTGGTGGTTACCATGAAGACTTCCTTCCAATGTATACGTTCCAGGATAAACCTCCGGCAACGGCATGTCTGGATCTTTGGGCCCGATACTCGGCTTTTTTTGGTATCCGATTGATAGGTGTCGGGGCTCTGTAGTGTTGATAGAAGAGGAAAGATATGCCAGGGCGTCTGCATGCCTGACATCTATCCTTTGTCGTTGCTCGACCGTGATGAATTCGAACTTTCCTGCCATGGAGTGGACGACATCAAGATACTTTGCCATCCGGTTGTCCTTGGCTTGGAAAGACCCGGTGAATTGGTTCGCCACTAGCTTTGAATCTGTCTTGATCATGACTCTTCGCGCCCCCAGTTGGAGCGCAGTTTGGAGACCATATATCAGAGCTTCATATTTGGCCTCGTTGTTTGATGCCGGGAATCCCAGTCTGACAGATTTTTCTGTCTTCTGTCCATCTGGGCTGATCAGGAGACAACCTATGTCGGATCTTATACAGTTACTGGACCCGTAAGTGTAGATTATCCATGCTTCATTGTCTTCTTTGGCCGGAGACTCCTGTGACCGTGGGGTATCATTCGCCCCCAGTGTATCTTCTTCTAGGTCTGGGTTGACTGGGATGTCCTCAATGGGAAAATCTGCCATCAAGGAGGCTACTGCGTGCCATTTCTCCACAGTTCTGGGTTCATACCGGATGTTGTATGCACTGAGATACCTGGACCATTCGATCAATCCATTAGATTCTCCCTGTTTTCCAAGAGCTTTTCTGAGCGGGTACTCTGTGTAGACTTTGACTGCCCTCCCTTGGAAATATGGTTGTAACCTCCTTGCTGCATATACCAGGGCTAAGGCGATCTTTTCGATTTTTGAATACCTTGTCTCAGCTCCCTGCAACACTTTGCTGATGAAGTATATTGTCTTCTCTTCAGGCTCTTCCACAAATATGACTGCACTGACCGCAATATCTGATGCGGCCAGGTAGATGCTGACTGGTTGCCCGGTTTGTGGTGCTGTAAGGACCGAAGGTTGAGTAAGATATGCCTTGATCTCATCAAAGGCTTGTTGACAAGTAGGATTCCATTCCGCATTAGCTTTGATTGCATTGAAGAATGGCTTGCATCGCTCTGAGTACCGGGAGATGAACCTGTTGAGAGCTACTAACCTCCCGGTTAATCGCAGAAATTCTTTTACTGTCTTTGGGGCAGGCATCTCCAGGACTACCCGGATTTGATCTGGGTTGGCTTCAATGCCCCTGTTGGTCATTAGGAAGCCAAGGAACTTGCAAGAAGAAAGACCAAAAGAGCATTTGGCTGGATTCAGCTTCATGTTGTACCGCGGAAGGATATCAAATGTTTGCTACAGATCTTGCAAATGATTGTCTGTCTCCTTAGTTTTGACCACCATGTCGTCTATGTAGACTTCCATGGTCCGGCCTATGAGCTCATTGAAGATGGTGTTGACCAGCTTCTGGTATGTTGCTCCGGCATTCTTCAGACCAAAAGGAATCACCAGGTAGCAGTAAAACCCACGGTCAGTGATGAATGTTGTATGTTCCTGATCTTCTTCGTGAAGTGGAATCTGGTTGTATCCAGAGTAGGCGTCCATGAAGGACAACCTCTGATAACCTGCGGTGGCGTCCACCATGTCGGTGATCCTGGGGAGTGGATATGGGTGCCGAGGACATGCTTTATTAAGATTAGTAAAATCGATGCAAACTCGAATCTTACCGTTCTTCTTTGGGACAACCACGATGTTGGAGACCCAGGTAGGGTAGATGACTGGTTTGATGAAGTTGACTGACAGTAGCTGGTCGACTTCTTCGTTGACCGCCAGCTTTTGATCTGGCGCCATTCGCCTTGGTTTCTGCTTGACTGGCTTGTGCTGAGGATCGATGTCTAGTCTATGACAGGCGACCAAAGGGTCAATTCCTGGCATCTCGCTGACACTCCATGCGAAGACGTGGTGATTCTGCCAGAGCAGTGTGATCATGAGATCCTTCTTAGCCATTGGTAGACCGGAAGAGATGTAAGTTGTCTTGTGGGACTCCAGTCCCACTATCACTTCTTCCAGCTCGTCGACCGCTGGTGATATCCCGATTTTTGCGTCTGGGTTCCCCTTGACAAACTTGCCGGGAGCTGGTTGCTATTGATGAGAGTCCTTCAGGAAAATAGTATTTCCCTTAGTCTCTGAGATGGACTTTCCCTTGACAGCATCGAGATGGCATTTGAACGTTATTCCTTGATCTCCTTTGACCCTGCAAATTCCGTTGGGAATTGGGAATTTAAGGCTTTGGTGGAAGGTGGATACGATTGCTTTCATCTGATGAATCCAGTCCCTTTCTAAGATGACGTTGTAGCAAGAAGGGGAGTCGACCACCAGGAAGTCTATCCCGACGGTATTGAACCCCACCGTGATTGGCAGGTGGACCTGCCCGGAGGACTGTGCTGGCTCCCCGTTGAACCCATAGATATGAGTCTCATCAGATTCGATGAGACCCTTAGATAGCTCCATAGCCTTGTAAGCACATGAGAACATGACACTGGAGGTACTACCGGCGTCGACCATGACTCGCCGGACCTGGTAGGCTCCAATCCATGATGTGATAACCATGTGTGGATAATGCACGCCCCTTTCGTCTTCTTCAGTGAATGTCAAACCTCCGGTTTTTAACTGTTCGATTGCTCCGGTCTGCACCATGTCAGGGATGAGGCCGGCGTCGACCAGACGCTGCATTTCATACATCAATGACCTACAGTTCTTCAGCTCATGACCGTAATCATTGTGATGATCACATTTCTTGGACTTATCTCTCTTGCCCTCTGGGTCTGCCGAGAGAGGGGCAGGTTTGTTGAGCAGCCCTCTGTTCTTGATCTTTTTGAATACTTCTTCGATCGGGAACCTCAGGGGTGTGAATTGCCTTTCTTTGCGTTCGCCCCCGGTAGATTTCTCTGACCGTCGATCAGGCTGTCGAGCTTGAGTTTTCCCCTTCTTGTCTTTGTTTCTGTCAGGGGCTTTTTCCTCTTTGCGATCCCTGCCGAAGCTTTCTTCCTTTGCTTTATGTGGCTTTTCGGAGGTTTGGCATCCGGCAAGTCTTTTTCTCCTAGCTTTTAGGTCGTCCTCTTCCTGAGCATATCTTTCAGCTTTCTCGAGCAAAGCCGAAACAGAGGATGGAGGCTTTCTTGCTAGTGACCGGTACAACTCTTCATGGTTGTTGTTCAAGGAATACTTGAAGGCTTGAATGACGACGCTATCAGATGCGTCATGTACTTCTGATAGTAAGGTTCGAAACCTTCGGGCGAAA
Organism: Aquilegia kansuensis; assembly: GCA_020826895.1. Lineage (NCBI taxonomy): Eukaryota > Viridiplantae > Streptophyta > Magnoliopsida > Ranunculales > Ranunculaceae > Aquilegia > Aquilegia kansuensis. The sequence goes on along the minus strand of CM037010.1, from coordinate 17,221,167 downwards.
TTCTTGAGTGTCTCGTTCCGGTCCATCTGTAGGGAGAACAAGACTTCAGCTCCCTTCTTTGTCTTCACATTGAACCGGTACTTTTCCTCGAACAACTCGGCCAGTTGTACGAATGTGTGGACGGATGCGGGTGGCAGATTGTGATACCACGTCTGCTCTTCGCCTTTGAGTGAAGCAGCAAACATTTTTGCAAGTAACTTGTCATCATGGTCCCAGATGGCCATGGTGCTCTTATAATTCATGACATACTGAATCGGACAGTCGTTTGTCTCGTCATACTGTTCGAAGGGCAGTTGCTTGAAGCTGGCCGGGACTATATGATTCCTGACTTCTTCTGCCAAGGTGACATAGCCAATCTTGAGAGAGTAAGTCTTCTGATTCGTTCGTCCCGGTTGGCTATATTGGAAATAGCCAGGTCGATCATCTCTTGTAGCTTGAGTTGATTCATCTAATCCACGTTCAGCTCCGGTTGTCTCTGATGGGTGCGAGCCCCTTGGGGACTCCTTCCCTTCAGGTCGTTGCGGGCGGGAGGATGAATTTGGTGCCTCCTCCGACGCAACTCTTCTGGTGGAGTGATTTCTTCTACGGACCTGCTACACGTAACCCTGCGGCCATGACGTGGTCTGGGTGTTCTTGCACGTCTGCGGCGATTTTTCCGAATTGGGGAGACAGACATCGTATCTCTCCCCGGTGCTAGCCTGTCCCAAACAGGGCGGGGATCACGACTATGGGGGGTAAGGCTCCGGTCACTTCCTGATTGTGGCCTTATCTTCTTCTGGGGAGATGGACTTGAAGACGGGGCTAATGATGACTGGCTATCTCTGGCCCTGGTTCTCTTTTTTCTTCTCAGTTTTGCGTTCTCCCTGGTTAGCCGCTTGATGACTGCAGTTGGGGATTCGGCCGCTGGGCCTTTCCTCTTTTGTTGCTCGGTGTAACCTCCTCCAGTGGCTGGGAGAATTGTTATTTGGTCCCTTCTTGCAGCTGTTACTCTGGAAGGTTCAGGATCTTGCGATGTTGGTATCCTGACAGTCCGGTTGACTGTCTTCGGATCATTAGGATCATTAGTGATCTGAACCACTAAGTTTTCTGTCTGCGGCTGTCCACTTGTAGAATGTTGTGAGCCATGGTCATGGCCCTCACTCCCGAGAACTGACTCTTGATTGACGGGTTATGTTGCTTCAAGAACCGGAGACAGAGAAGAAAGGTTCCCAGTCTGATTTTCCGTAACTTGACTGATTCCATTGTTGGACCGAGTCGGGCGTCTCTTACTTCCAGCCATTGCTGAAGTAACTCCGGTATGACTGGATTGAAATTCTTTGCAAGGCTCTGAAACTGATACGAGATTCAGCCCCACGGTGGGCGCCAAAGAGTGTGGGTGCAAAAATTTGATCCACAAACTCGAGATATGGATTAATCGAACAGTTACAAAGAAAGCCTTGTATAGACTGAAATGGGATGGGAGTATACAATGAGACTGAACCTGATGAAGATCGAGCTACCTACGTATCCAAGAAGATAAACTTGGTATCAAGTCTCTGCTTCCACTAAGCTCTTATGGAGTTGCTCAGTGAAAGACTCGTCGTTCAGGAGGTTAAGAACTCTTGTATTTGTAGTAGACCGGAGGAGGCTGGCTCAACGACCCCTCCGGTTTTAACTCCATGAACTCAAGTAGTTCAACTGTGAAGATGTTTTCCGTAGAGATAGCTTGCATGCTGCTGGGCAGTTATCCCTTCGGTTTTAATCCCCTTTGACCAGGATGATTGCCACGTGACATCCTCTGATAAGCTCTGGTTCAACCTGGGTTTTCCTTTATCTTCTCCAACGGGCTAGAATAATGGGTTCTGTTAGCCTGGAATCTTTCTGGACTTATCCAGTTGGTTGGGACTTGGATTTGACCAAGTCTGAAAGCAAAGACTTGGGTTTGACTCCTCGGACCGGAGGCCCAATCTACATTGCATACACCCTGGCCAGGTCATCTGAGCTTCTATGACAAACCTTTGGATGAGCCTCTGTCGCTGTTGGACTTTACTGGGCCTGACCTGGCTTACTTGATTAAGGTGGGCCTGGTTGATGTATGGGAGCCCACGGTTCAACTTCTTATACAGTAACCGGGGCTCCACCCATTGATCGTGGACCATCCGGTGGGTCAAGATCCACAGAGCGTATGTGGACTCTTTGAGGCCGGGTTGGTGATGTAAGATATTTGTGTACCTTACATCAAAAGATAGATTTATAATTGAAGTTCCTTCTTGTGCCTGTATAAATTGGTTATCAAAGTAGACAATTAACAAGCAAGGGTCGTACCCACCTCAGAGGGGGAGATCTTAGCTCAAACACAATAGAATACAATGGTTAAAGCACACCAAGGGAATCAATAATAAGAATTGAGATTGATTCTAACTTCCTACAGGCAATAATTAAATAAACCCTAACTTAAGAATATGGTAGAGATGAAAAGAAGGTAAATGATGACAAAGGGGGAGAATTGGTTTCCACTAACTAAATCATGCAAACATAACCTGTTGTTCCTTCATGTTCAATCTATAATAATTAATTAGTCACCTCTCGGTTATTCCAACTAATCATTAATACCTATAATAATCAAGTAGTCACCTCTCAGCTATTCCACTCAACTAAAACGGGATTCTCTTATGCATGCTATTGAATATGTCTTATTAATCAAACTGTCACCTCTCAGCTATTCAATTTAATTAACTCAACATATTAATTCATAAATAAACCGTCACCTCTCGGATATCAATTTAAATACAAAAGAGTTCCAATAAAAGATATATATTGCAAACATGTAATAATCACCTCTCAGCTATTTGACTACACATCTACAATAAATATAAATACCACCATTAAAGATAGGTCTCCCTAAACCCTAACAATAATATTTTAACATCATGGATAATAATAACATGCAAATAATCATACTTACCTCATATCGCAAATTAGAAGTAAATAAGCATTAAGAACTTTGAATCACAATGAACAATAAGAACAAACATGGTCCTTTCGCATTATCTAGAGAGCTTCCACCATCTCCCTAAGGAGATTTAGCTACTCATCCTTGGAAATGAAACCAAAGAATAAATAAATAAAACACAATACATCATAATGGAAAAGATAATGGAATTGATATTGAATATTGAATTTGATACAATGAAGAAGAAGATGAACTTTTCTTCAATGAAAGTTGATCTCAAAGAATAACTAAAAGATATCTCAACCCTAGCTACTACTTCTCTTATATAGAAATTACAAAGTAGAATACTTGCATGCAAAGACTTCCAAACTAGGTCAAATTCGTGGCTGCTGCTGTTGGTCTTCTAGAGGCATTAGGTTTTTAGAAAAACCTAATTCTCTTGGGCTTAAGTTGTAGTTGGGACCAAGACCTTCAGTTTGATAGCTCATGGGCCCAAATCAGACTTCTGGATCTTCTTATGGAGCCTTTTTAAGTGGGTAAGGCTAAAGGCACACCCCTTTTTACTTTTGGCACACTCCTCATATAAAAGCTTAAATACACCCATTTCAACTTGCTAAACAAGTTTCACACCCATAATAACCTGCTAAACAAGTTACAAAACATGTTCTTGTGTTTTACTTTGGGCACACGCCTATCTAAGGTAGTCGGCAATAACTTGCTGACTATAATAGATATTAGTCAGCGATCTACCGTTGGGAAGATTTGTTTGGGCGGCAATATAGTGCTACGCTTTCTAAATTAAAATTGAGTTATATTTCATGTCTAATGTAATTGGAAAAAATATGCTGACCGTAGTGGATATATATTGGTCGGCGATCTACTGTTCGGAATATTTAATTTGGGTTGCACTATAGTGTTACGCTTTCAAAAATAAAAATAAAAAATGAAATAAAAATGTTGAACTATTTGAATTGAAATTACTTGGAACTTCCTCCTGCAATTACAAATAAATTACCCAAACTGTATATTTACATGACAAAAAAACGTAAAAAGAAAAGGGGCACACCCCCTACATCGGGCAACACCGTACTGCTGGCTTAGGGGGGGCACATCCAATTAAACTTCTCAGCACACATATGCTGACAATTAAGTATAGTAGCCAGCATCATCGTGTTGATCATTGACTACGACGAGCAACACCGTACTCAACACCGTACTGTTGCATTAAGGGTGCACACCCCAACTAACATGTCATCACCCATATGCTAACGATTAAGTATAGTGGTCAGCATCATGGTGTTGATCATTGAGTACATCGGGTAGCAGCGTATTACTATCTTAGAGGGGGCACCCCCAATTAAACACGTTGTCACACATATGCTGACTATTAAGTGTAGTGGTCAGCATCGTAGTGATGACCATTGAGTACATTGGGCAGCACCATACTGTTGTTTTGTCTTGGGGGGCACACCCCACTTAAACATGTCAACACGTATATGCTGACCATTAAGTATAGTGTTCAGTATCGTAGTACTGACCATTGAGTACAGTGGCCAGCGTCATGATGTAGACCTGGATCGTCTTTTCTTCGTTTTAATTTAAAATACAATTACAATCGTAAAGTTAAAGTTTACATATTGATGATGATGGAGGATTTTTTTTGCGAATATATTTTTTATTAGATCAAATCAATCTTCTTATGGTGCGTATAAATCTAGTGGTCTTTTTAATTTATCACTTTGTGAGTAGTCTCAACTAATTTCTTTGTCTTTAAATCTAACAAATTTTGGAGCATTTAAATTTTTCTATCCTAAAACCCCGATCATTATATCAAAGGCTGCCATATATAATTTTGGTGGCTTCTTATCGACTTCATCATCATCACTACTTTTATTAATAATAGTAATTAATGAATAAAGTGGAGTGAAAGAATATTTTAGTAGTGAGAATAAGAGTTTAATGGTGGTTGTAAAATGACACACCATTTTTTGAATGAACAAAGTGAAGTAAAATAGATGTTAATTAACAGTGAATTAATGAGCACACCCATTTTTAGATGAGTGACTTGTTGAATAAAAAAAAAAAAATATTAACAAGTTTTTCCAAATAAAATTAGGGTGTATTTAATTTTTGGACATAAATGTTATTATTTTTTTGTTTGGGAGTGTGCCCGAAGTAAAATGGGGTGTGCCTCTAGCACAACCCTTTTAAGTTTGGACTTAAATAAAGCCTAAAATAGAAATTCTGACTTGTGGTCTCCAATAAAACCCAGTTTGGGCTGAGATTTGGACCGCCCCACTTTGACATAAAGTCAAGTCAACTGGTCTGACCGTGGGGTGCCCTTAGCAGATCTTGTGGGTGCAAATATCGGTTCTCCTTCCTTTGTGCACATAACACCTTTTTGCTTGCTTTTCTTGACTTTTCGCGGGCTTTTACATAATCTTCGCATTTCGGCTCATAAAACCTACACAATAGACAAGAAAGCACTAATCAATAGATATAACACAATAATATAAGCTAAGTGCTATACAAACAAGGTGTTATTCGGGGGATACATATACACTTTTGAGGACTGATCAGTTGGGCCTACCCGTGAGCCCAGGCTTGGCTGGCTAATGCTCAGGTGATCTCGGTTTAGCTTCTTATACAGCCACCGATGGCACCTGTTGGGTATTTTACCTAGGGTACACACAACTTGCATACAAAGTCTACCGAGTTAGGTCAAATTCGTGGCTGCTTCTGTTGGTCTTATAGAAGAATTAGGATTTCAGCAAAACCTAATTCTCTTGGGCTTAAGTTGTATCTTGGACCAAGACCTTTAGATAGACAGCTAATGGGCCCAAATCAGACTTTTAGATCTTCATGTAGAGTTTTTTAAGATTGGGCTTTAATAAAGGCTTCAATAGAATTTCTGACTTGTGGACTTCATCATAACTCGGATTGGTCTGAGATTTGGGCCACCCATCTTGGACATAAAGTCAAGTCCATAGGACCAGTCCATGGGGTGCCCTCAGCAACTCTATGGGTGCAAGTATCAATTCCCCTTCCTTGTGCAAATAGCATCCTTTAGGTGGTTTTTCTTGGCTTTGGGCGGGTTTTAACACAATATTCGAGTAGAGGTTCCCTTCTATAGCTAGGTTCGAGGTCATGGACTATAGGTTGAAATTAGGGCTCATCTTTGATTAAGTCATAGAGCTGATTATGGGAGCATTTGAAGGGGTTAGGAAATTTTTATTTTGAAGTCGATTTTAGCTTACCTTTGTAATCGGTCTTGGTTGTTTTGGATTTGGCATAAGTTGGTTGTGTAGTTTGGACCACAACAACTCTTTTCTTTGACTTGGTAAGCGCCTCTTCGAGCTTGATGTATTTGTCAGCTCACACATAGAGATCTTCTAGTGTTGTGGGGCATCGAAGATGATGTTTTTTCCTAAAGTTGTGTTAGGATTGACAATTGAAATGAAGGCCATGAGGCATGAATTCTCATCTGGACTTTCAGCTCGTAGGCATTTTTTCTTGAACCTTGCCATGAACTTTTTTGTGGTTTCAGACTCGTCATGTTTGAGCATAAAGAGGGCAGTAACTTCGATTCGTCTTCGCTTGTTATGGATATATTGAGTGATGAAGAGAGACTCGAGCTGATCATACGACGTGATAAATCTTTCTGGAAGTCGGTGGTACCAATCAATTGCACTTCCACGGAGTGACGCTTGAAACAGCCTGCAAAATATATCCTTGTACTTTGGCCACAAGGCCATGCTAGTCTTGAATTGGAGGACGTGGTCCATGGGATCTCCACTTCATCATAAGTAGTGAATTTGGGTGGAATAAGTTTGGGGTGGTTCCTGTTGGAGGAGGACTTCATGAAGGGTTTTGTCTTGTAGCGCTCTAGGGTTGTGGAAGCAACCTTTTGAGCAGTGTTGGCTTTGAAGGAATCTTGGTGGTTTTTGTCAAGTTTTTCGGAAAGTTGAAGTATATTGTCTTGAGTAGCCTGAAGGTCGGCCATGGTGGGGGAGTATATTTACCTAGTAATTTGTATCAAGTTGGTATCAAAGCAAAATTCGATTTCTTGGTGGTTTGAGTGGTTATGATCTTAACTCGTTTGCAGTACAGAAAGCTAGGTAAAGTTCTTGTGTCCTTGGAAGATTCTAAGAAGACAAGAACAAAGAAGATGACAAAAACAAGATCAAAGAAATTTGAAGTGGAGACATCTACTTCGCAACAGAAAGCCAACCCGAAACAGAAGCAGAAAAGTTTGTTTTCTAATCAAGGTGATGTTGGTGATCGAGATGAGCCATTCAAGGAAGATTGCATATTGGAGCGCAAGATGACTAAGACACGAAGTGGGAAACATACAGTGTTTCGTATTGGGCGTGCAAGTCAAGTTCCAAGCAAAGTTGGATGGTTCAGCAAAGTCCAGGGAGCTCTTGAGTTCTCTAATCTCCGTTTTCTTAAACGGGAGTTTAAGTTCCTAAAGGGGGGAGCCATGATACAGGTGTATCCTACTTGGGAATTTAGCAATTCTTTTCCTTGCAAGACAAGGAAAAGAAAAACTTAAATAGGTTTCCTTGTTCCATAAGGGATAGAATTTCAGGAAAAGGGAAATCCTTGGCCTATAAATATATGTTTTGGCATAAACTAATGGATATAGAGAGAAACATGTAGTCTTTACTTGTTTCAAGAGAAACCACTAAGGTTTAGTGGTTTAGTGATGTTTTGGAATAACCCAAAACATAGACTAAACATAGCTTATTTTAGCTTGTTTAGAGAAACAACTTATTTAGTTGTTTAGATAAACCACTAAGGTTTAGTGTGTTTAGAAGAGAGGCAACTAGGGCTTAGCTTGTCTAGAGAGTATTGTGAGGCAGAGATTCTTGTAATCTTCATAATAAGTAAAGAAGATAGTTTTCTTCGAGATCTTGTGTTTTGTTCATCTTACTTACTGCTATTGTTTAATTCTGCACTCAATAGTATATTTACCTAGTAATTTGTATCAGCGGCGGTGTAGCTGGAAGTGGGTAACATACGGTTGTTAATGGTGGTGTTGACTTCTTCAGTGGCAATTCCGTTTGTGACAACTCCATTGAGTGGTGCTCTATTGGTGGTGGTGGTGCTTCGTAATTGAACATTCTCTGCCACCAACTTGTTGATTTGTTTTTGCTGGTCAGCCATCTACTTCTGGAGTGGCCCAAATTGGCCGGAGATGATTGTTGTATGGTCGGTGTCTGGTTGATATTCGTTCACGAATCAGTCAGCGCCAATGTAAATGTTATGTAAAGTTAGGTCGGAGAAGATGATCGGAAGGTGGAGAGAAAGAGATTTGAGGATGAGAAGTGGTTGAGCTATCTTAGAAGATAGTTACCTACATATCTGAGAATGACCAAGTCCTAGAATCAAGCCTTTATAGTTCATTCTTTTAGGATATTTGGGACAACGGCTAGCTCATTAATTATCCAACGGTGGGGATCAATTAATGAGTAGGCGTTACAAATAAAATTCGAAAAGATATTGTAACTGAAAGAGAATGAATGTGTAAAGGATAGTGAGCTAGAATGAGGTTGAGTGAAATAAGCCCCAGCTTGAGTGAGGTCGAGTAAAAAAAGGTTCACGTCGAGTGATGTCAAAATTGATTAGGATCCATGTCGGATTATGGTGGAAATTGGTGAGGTCGAGTAAAAAAAGGGTTCACGCCAACTCACGTTGATAGATTTAATTGAGGAAGGATTGTTCGAAGTGGTCGCTTTGTGAGCTCGAGGGAGCTCGGATGTGTGGGTATATACAGTTTATGTGCAACCATATTTGGTATATCATTAGAATTGCATAAGAAAAATGTCCAGAATTATTTTCGATATCCTCATTATGCCACAAAGTAATTGTCTAGCCCATGCATCTCTCCACATCCCAATCAGACCTACCATTAAGTATCATAACCCATGACCATTTAATGGTTCAAAACATCTCTGGTTTCATTTACCATGAAATAGTTGCTAAGATAACCGCTCGGGATCAACATGATCTCGACCATGTATATGCAATTAAATCCCTGGTTATTTGTTCTTTGTATACCAAATGCAACATTTTTTTGTTGGGATATTTATTACAACTACGAACACTAAGTGGTGTAGAACATGTCTGGGTTTCTATTTTTATTACAAAGTATTATTTAGAAGTCCAAGTAGTAGTAGAATTTGATTTATAAGTTGTTATTTTCGTTTTTATTACTTAGAGTGTCTTTAGAAGTGTCTAGAAGACTTATTTTAATTCCTAATAGGTTTAGGAAGTTGCCAAAAGATAATATATACCTTAGAGAACAAGCAATTCAAGTTCTAGTAGGTTTTCTAGTTGTGTCAAGGGAGTTATCTATATAAAGAGCTCCAAAAACGAATTTCTCAGCCAAGATTGATGATTGAAGAGTTTATTATTTAGTTTATTGTCTTTCAATTTAGTTTTTACTCCAAGTTCTTTATTTTCCACAATTTACATTCAAGTTATTTAAATTTCAGTTTTTACTTATTGCAATTCCTTTCCGTTGTTTCAATTCCTGGTCATGGTATGTATTTAGTGACCATTTGTATCATCCCTGCAAATGCATTGAAAACATTACATATAGTTCTAAAGTGACAAAATTGTTTTGAATACATTGTGTAAGCCTGTAAGGATGATTGGATGTAATATATACCTATTATTTTCATATGTTATTTGTATGCTTGTATTAGTGTGTGTGTTTGTGTGTGTGCGCGCGCACGCGTGTGTGTGGGGGGGGGGGGGGAGGGGAGAATTCAGTATTCGGGAGACTGAGAATTTAGTCGACTGAAGGGTTGTCGGTCTCTGAAACTGAATTGGGTTTTTTGTGATGTTATTTTGGCCTATTAGTATAAATAATTAATTAATTCCACTATTATTGTTTAATAACAGAAAAGTGAAAATAGATCTAGAAATAAAAGGCAAGAAGAAGAAGAAACATTCACCTTTGATTTGGTTTTCATTATTGGCTTTGTGTTGATTCAACCTTTAGAATTGAATTATCTTGTATTGCTTGGAATTATCTGTGGATTTGAGGGAAGTTATCTAACTTGTGTTTCATGTTGATTTTAGAGTAGATGATGTTAATTTGTATGAAAGAATATGTTATATTTATGTTATTATGATAGATAATAGTAGTGTGTAATTAATTGATTCATAAATAAAATATCTTGATGATGTTTAATTGATAACATTGTTGTAATTTGTATGTCGAATGCATATTAGGTTAATTTATGACTTGATAATGATAATTAGATATGAATTAGAATGTTATATGATATAGAAGCATGATTCTGAGTAATGTATGATGTATATTCATGATTTGTGATGGATAATGTACTGTAATTCGTGTATTGTATTTCATGAATATGAGTTTAGGGATTGATGTTAGTGTGAATTGTGATGTAATCTCGAATTTAGGTATCCTGTGATTGAGAGTTCAGTCGACTGGACACTCTGAAAGTCGAGTCGGTTGAAGCCTCTGGAAGTTAAGTCGATTGATCCTTAACTTATTCTGAGTCGACTGAAGGTTTGAATGTTGAGTCAACTGAAGACTGGGTTGATTGTAAGTTGAGTCGACTAAGGTTGACGAGGAAGCTGGGTTGACTGAGCCTTCACAGGCAATTGAACCCTAACAAACGGAGATTTTAAAGGCATATTTGATAGCACAGATTTTCCCGTGGGCCCAGAAAAAAACATAATGATTGCGTTGACTGGGGAGAATTCATGCCTTTCTAGTGTTTGATAGGATGTAGAACAAGACAACCCATATACACAATTTGGCCAACCGTATAGCATATACTCACCTTAATAAGAAAATATTTTCCTACTGTTGTAAGTGTATTGAGCGTGGTGGAAGATGGTATGAATGTTAATGTAGAAACGATTGATGGATGGTGTGAAGTTGTCGTTGACTCAATATTATTATAATGATAATCCTTCCAAAGATTCGAGTATAGCGACAAGGAAGGGTATCAATCCACTCTAAACACAAAGAAATAAAGAACACTACCAAGGAGATGTCACAATATTTTGTAAAGATTTATAATAAACTAAATTAACTACTTCTAATCTAATACTATTACTAAAAATGGAGTAAGATCAATAAAGGAAATAGGGGACATGTTCACCTCATGAATCCACCACAATAATAATCTAGTTAATTATGCATGTTTGTAGCTACTCACTTCTCAGCTATTGGAGCTCCCTAGCTTACATTTCAGCTATTGCTAGGATAGATAAACACGTACACACCTGAGTCTGTAAGTCCAAAATGTTCTTGGGGGTTTATTTTCATTTATTTTTGAGGGTTGCACAAGGTTCATTCCCTGCAGCAGCATTTGTAACAGTGGTATTCTTTCTTCTGTTTATCAATAAAAAGCGAAAGTCTATAAAAAATAAAATAAAATAAAATAAACAAACACCTCTCAGCTATTGTGTCTAACTATTTTACTTGAGATGTATGAATGGAGTGGATGAAGCCCAAAGTAACATTCTACTAAGTAATCAATCATATGGTTCCACCCATGCAAGCGTATGTATGCCATCTTCTAAGCAATCCAAGTTTATATTGGAACCCTATTATATGGTTTTTGCTTCATTCATATATATCTTTAGTTTTTTATTAAATATTAATCACAACCACATCATTATCATTAAATAATGAAGAATATTAGTTTCTTTTGTGAAGTAATTAGTTAAACATATCAAACTAAAACCTAAATTACATTTGGATATCAATTGGTGGTAAAACATCGGTGGTATCTAAACATAATTTGGTGGTATGTATTACTTGTTCCATTAAAGTAAGTACACATGTGGAGCAAAGGTATTTAAACAATAATGATTATTGTATTTATTGCAGTATGTATCTAATTAGTTGGGTGTGTTAAATTGTTATTAATTATAATTTTAATTAATGGTGAAATAATCTACGTGTTTGTTAACAAGATTGAAGAACAAAAAACATTTCTGACAAGTTTTACCACTGTAAAATGGGTTAACGTAGGCTATTATCTATGCTATTAGTCCCACATTGCATGACTACAAAATAAGATCAGACAAAAGAGTTTATAAATATGGGTTGAAGGCAGATTGTTTAACTCAACTGGAGTAGTTAATTAAAGAGCCCAAAGCGAGTGACCAACACCCGGTTTTTAGTTTACTTTAGCTTCGTTTCGGTTTTATATTCTATAAAATCGGCTGGTTTAAGTTCCAGTAACTTAAGGTTAAAACCGAAAAAGCCAGACTAAGTCCAGCCCTAAATATCATACTTGAAGAATCATTGAAGGAATAAAGCTTTGGATCAAGAAAGATTCAAGGTTAGTATATTGCATGCATTGCATATCATTTTGTTGTCTTGGTCGATTTTTGAAAAATAATTTTTCATTTCCATTGTTGTTTTCAAAAACCTTGTCCTTCCCTTTTACAAATTGGTTTTTACGTTTATTTTTGCATTTCTAGTATCACTGCGTATCGCAGTCACTTTAAGTGTTTTCCATTGCGTATCGCAAGGACCTGATTTTCTGAACACTGCGCAAAATGGTACGATAAGCTACAGTATTTTTTTTTAACTTATTAACAAAATTGTGTATTGCAGTGATTTACTCTTAACTACATTGTGTATCGCACTTCATATTTTTACCGACTTTATTTTTCTAAGTGTCACTGCGTATCGCATCGTATTCTTTCTTTGTTAACTGCGTATTGTAGTGAATTCAAAATTTCTAAAAATTACAATATTTCTAAAAAGACCTAATTTGACCTAGTTTGTTGTGTTTAGGTTAAGAACGTTTTTGGACTTGTTCCCCAAGTATAAGAGGAGGTTTATACTCTTGTAAATAGTGTTTTTTCACAACACATCTTCTCAACCAAGGCTTAGAGCGATTGTGCCTCTATTGTTGATTGAAAAGAAGGATTTTCATACTTTTGTTTTCTCTCTAGTGTTCCTATTGTCATATAGCTTACATACTTTTGTTTTCTCTCTAGGATTTTCATACTTTTGTTCATTGTTGGTGACTTGCGTTTGATCCCGCGGAGTGGAAATTCAAGGGACCAGACTTCGGATTGAGGAAGGACTCGGAAGTTGGGCGGTTGATAGAACAAGGATTGGGTACTACTTGTTGGAGCTTGTAGGTACTAGAACCATATATTGTCTTGTGTCTTATACTTTGAATTGTTTAATAGTGGATTGTTTGTCTTCGAAGGGGACCGAATATCTTCTCGAAGTTTTAGCTGGGGTAATTAGACCTATGGTTCTCCGTATAATTCTTGGTGTTGTGGTGTGTGCTTTTATCTTGGTAATTTATTTAAGTCTTGGTTGTTTTACTTATACAAGTACATCATTATGATAGGAATTAATCAATCATTGATTACATTATAAGGAATCAATTTAACTCCATCACCAGAGCACAAATTCTCAAGTTGGGGATAATAGACCTGCAGTTGAGGAAGACCACAAACGAATCGTTATTGCGTCTTCAGCTGAGTGGACTACCAGACGAGATGCATTGGCACAACAGATGTGGAATGATCATGTGAACTAGTCGTCGAGTGTGTGTTTGATTTGTATGTGTGTGGTTCGTGTGTTTCTTTGAAAACATGTTTCAAACAATAAACTTGTGTTATGACAACAATAATGTATTGTCATGTCCTATGGTGTTTTTAATGTCCTGTTTCAAACAATAATGTATTGTTCTTAATATTTTTAATTTATTTGTTTTCGAGATCTTGATTATGTTTCTTTATAATTTGATTCTTTATATAACATGCTTGGATGTGTTTATGGAATATAATGTGAATGGATGATATGAATGCATATGTAAAGGTATATATGGATGAAAAAAACAATCAAGTTACGTGGTCCAAAAACATGGATAATGTCCTTATTTCAATATTGATTGAAGAGACTGTGATGGTGGGAAAGATAGGATTGATGCATGAAAGCAACATGTTTTAAAGCATGTTGTAGATGTGTTGAAGTCTAACAAAGTGGAAGCCAGGGATGTGAGAGGTAGGCTAGACTTCATGAAGTCCTAGTACATGTCACAACTCGAATTAAAAAAAAATAAAAATAAAAATAAAAATTTGGGCCACAACAATTTCAAACTCAAAAACCAGATCCAACAAAAATCTTAAATAAAATATAGTGAAGGAAAAATCCAAACAATAGAAGTACATCTCCTTCCAACCAATTATACAAATTACTTACATCAATGAGACACATGAATACAACGTTCGAATCAAATACATCAAAAAAACATCTAAAGATTTCTACTGGTCCCAACAAGTAGCTTGTCACAGCTCCATAGCTCTAACCTCTTCTGCCTACATTCCATTTAGAATTCCAAATGGAACACACCCACATGCAAAACAAAGCAACATGGGTCAGCTTAAAAGATGGTGTGAGTAAACAAGGGGAAAATCTATTCCCACAAAATAACATAATATATCTAAAGTACCAACATACGATTAAAAGATAACTCTTCCATGCTAATACCATAATCAAACACCGAAAGCCATATTCTTTTTGGGCATTTCCATCATATTAAACTTTTTATCTAACAAGGAATCATATGTTTAAATCTCAAAATACCAATCACAAAGTCATTTGAACGATAATAAAAATACATTACCTAAGCAGCAATTGTCTTCAAAGATAGGTCTATCCACCTGCACAAAAATATTAATTGACCTATCTACCTGCAAAACAGAGTTAATACATAGTAGACAAATATAATCAAATCCATTAAAGACTACTTAAATCACCTACATGTTATTAGTCACCTAATACTCAAACAATACCAGAAAATATAATTCGTTCATTCAAACCATTAATCCTTTCAACTTTCTTATAAAAGTTACAATCAACCAAAACGCCAGTGCAATTATGTTTATTAATTTCCACCTTATGAAGCTCTACAATTCCTCAATGCAATCATAGTTATGTGAATTTCATATATACATTTTTTTTATATAGTATTAATTAACACCAAGCACTAAGAATCTCATAAGCATTAGTATCATACCAACAATGAATCCAAGAATCACAAAACCACATCCTGCCCTCTAGCCGGTGCTCGGGTTTAACAATCACACAAACCACAATCTATGCTCAATCACTAGTACACATCCCACAGGATGTACTCCACACATTTTCCATACCCACACTGCACCAGTGTGCCTTGACCATAGTTAAGAACCTCTAAGCGGAAACCAAAATCCAAGTGGGTGCTCACCTGCAAGCTTTGGCTAGCCTCGACGTATGCCTAATTCATGATCTCTAATAGCTCCCTTGAGCTTTCTAATGTGGCGCCAGACCAACCCCTAAGGCTATGAAGGTCTGTATGTAACGCCTCGGGATTTCGTCCTCGCTCCTCCCGATGCGTCGCGCACCATACCGCTCGCTAATATCAATATTCCCCCCCCCCTTTAGTCACTGCGGATATCCAACAGTAGAGGATTTTGGATCAGGGCCCACCCATCTAGGTTTTTCCCAAAAGGCCTTGACATTAGTTAGAGTATGGTTAAGCTCTATATACTACCAATACAACCACTTACTTAGCAATGTGGGACTAACACCAACTCATGGGTGTTACAATCCCACCACCTTAGAAATAGAGTCGTCCTCAGCTCTGTAGTACACTCAGTACAGTCCCAAAATCTCCGACGTTCCCTGCCAAGTGAGACAAGTACCTGACGCTCCCTGGGCTTTTCCAGCGTACTTCCCACCTGCAACAGGCGACCCGTCGTCAGCTCTAATACCATCTGTAACACCCCGGGATTTCGTCCTCGCTCATCCTGGGCGTCGCGCACTATATCACTCGCTAATGTCAATATTGTCCCCCTTTAGTCACTGCGAATATCCAGCAGTAGAGGGTTTTGGATCAAGGCCTTTTGGGGAAAACCTAGATGGGTGGGCCCTAGTCCAAAACCCTCTACTGATGGATATCCGCAGTGACTAAAGGGGGACAATATTGACATTAGCAAGCGGTATGGTGCGCGACGCACCGGCATGAGCGAGGACGAAATCCCGGGGCGTTACACTGTAGGGTAAGTTTCGCAGGCTAAGCTGTCTAGGAAATACCCAAATATAATCCAAGAGTCAACCCGCAGGCTAAGCCGTCTAGGGTGATAACTACATTTATTTAACCTAATTTCAGAGGTGCGGCAAATGTACTAATGCTTGGGGGACAACTAAAACCAAACTAACAAACAAACATTACTTGCCAAGACAATTAAATACGACAATTTCATATTTCAAGTCATTTTCATTATCCAAATTTAATATACCATCCATGGTATCAAGCCATTCCATAATTCAAGTCAGGAGTTCAATATTATCCATTCCTTATGTAACCATTAGTTAAAATATTGTTCATCCGCAAGAGGAAACTAGATTCGGCATTTCGGCATATCCACATATATTATAATGTCATACAAAATCATCTTAATTATTATTTGAATAGATATTTAGTCACTATCGAAACCACATAAGTTACACAAATACCAAATGGAGGAAGTAATTAAAAACCATTATTTTATTCAATCATACATATCCCAGAAAACATCAAAAAATTCCATCCGTCTTCTTGCATATTTTACACCCTCTTAACTTCATCATTTTTGTTTCTAAACATAGAATTTATACTTCTCAATGTCTATTTTTCAAAACAAGTAAAATCACCCAAATACATTATCTAACGAGTTTTATATGAATTTTCTACCAAACCCATGCAAGCAGAAAGTAACAGTAAAATCATACTGGATATCTAACAACAACTGCTTTTATTAAATTATTTAAAACTACTGACATGATAAAAAAATCTTAATATTTTATATATTCTTCTACATATTAAATTCTAACTACCATAAAAATTTGAAGTCGTTTCACTAAACAGGAGATAATTAAACAATTGTTTTCCCCAGACATAACAGAAATCTGGAACATATGAACAATCATATTGATTATTGCTAAACTCGTATCTATAAAAATACTCACTCAAATTAAGTGATTTTCGAGTATGTTATTCAACATTGTGTTCTTTACTAATAAAAATTTAAGAGAAAACAATCAATGAAGTGACGAGGTGACTATCATATATCTAGAATTAATCTTTTCTATTGGACCCCTTTTGTAATCAAATTGAATAACCGAGAGGTGACGATTTGTTTATGAATTAATATGTTGAATTAATTGAATTGAATAGCTGAGAGGTGACGGTTTGATTGATGAGACATATTCAATAGCACATATAAAAGAATCTCGTTTTAATTTAGTGGAATAGCTGGGAGGTGACTACTTGATTATGAAAGGCATTAGTGGTGAATTGGAATAGCTGAAAAGTAACTAATTAATTGTTATAGATTGAACATGAATGAATGGCATGTATGTTTGCATTGTTTAGTTTGTGGATACCAATTCTTCCTCCTATTCATCATAAGATCTTCTTTCCATCTTTTCTCATCTTCTATTATTAGTTTACGTATTGGTTCAATTATTTAATTGTCTGTAGTTTTTAATCAATCTTATTAATTGGTTCATGTGGTGTTCTTAAGTTATTATTTTCTATTGTGTTTGAGCTAAGAATTCCCCCTTCGAGGTGGGTACGACCCTTGCTTGTTACTTGTTCTACATTGATAACCAATTATTACAGACACAAGGAAAATAAATATACAAATTCATCTTTTGATTAGAAGGGTAGCAATATCCAACTATCAATCGCTCCGTCTTTAACCGGGAAACTATGACCATTGAGGTTTATTCCTATATGTGGGATTCATATCTTGATGTAAGCATTTGGCTTGAGATATGATATCCAATTCCCTTGGCTAGTATTGTAAACTAATTTACGCGCTAATATACCATGTTGATACACCCTATGGCTACTTTGCTTCGCAACAAGGTTATACCACACCACCTGAAATGGGATAAACTGGGTATGAGAGTATATCTGGTCACGATGATGGTCTTCTTGTTTAGAGTGTTGATAACTTTAGGGTTTTGTGTCGGAAACTGTGTACTTACGGTGGTGTAACGTATTTTGAATACGTTATCTTGTCATTTTTTATTTTGGATGGTTTTCATGGTATTGGTTTGAAATTGGATTTAGTTTGGTTTAGCTTTACATACTTTGCATATGTACATATTGTTTGTGTGTATGGCTTAATGTGTGTGTGCTGAAATGATGGTGTCAAGGCATGCATGTGAGTCGAAGAGAGAGGTCAGTGAACTGGACACCCGAGATGGACAATGTGATTGTGCAAGTCATGCTGGAAATTTGGGCTGGTGAGAGGTCGCCATTACGTGTTTTTGTGTACCGTGTGAATATGTGTATCAAATAATTATTGGGGATGCATGTTAATAGTGTGGGGTGTAGGGTACAATCTATGCACTTGCAATATGAGGTAGCTAGGGATGTCACGATGGTTGCTCATATAACCATGCAACAATGAAAATTGATGGCGATGACATGAACTGGGAAATGGTAGTTCAGGTCATAGGTGAAAAAATCGTTTAGGGGCGGATATCCGATCTGCCAAAAAACGGAAAATATCGCGGATATCCGACCTCCCGTGTCGGATTTTTGAGGTTCGGCAAATTCAAAAAAACCGGTATTTTTCGCGGATATTCGCGAATATTCGCGAAAAATTCGGCAAATTGGGAGGTTTTCTGCACTTTCCGTGTTTTTTTTTCTGATTTCGATATATAAACTTATAATTAAAAGAAAAACATACATTACAAATTAAACACACGACAAATCATACAAGGAAGCTAAGACGGAACTATTACACAAGATAGTTTTACTCATAGGTAACTTGCAAGGCCCACTGGTCCTACACAAAAGCAAACCAATTATGTGTGAAAAACCAATTCGATACCAATTATTCATTACACAAAAACAAACCTTGGATACAAACAGTATACTGGTTTGCCAAAAGTGAGAGAACTTCACTTTGGCATGGGCGTGCTTTTTTTTCGTTTCTTTCTGATATATTGCTCTTGGAGGGCCATCAAGTTCGTCGCGAAAGTTTCCAAACGTCTAGTGCCTTTTGGACATTTTTTTGATAATCTCATCGAAAATTCTAGTTCGGGGGGATTAAAAATAAATGTGTTAATTTTATTTTCGAAAATTTCATAAATTTCGATAAATATCGGTTTTTGCCGAATTATGCCGCGAATATCCGATAAATGCCGACCGGCATGGGGTGTTTTAAAATCCGTTTATATGTCGTATGCCGTACCGTGCCGATCTCCAAAAAAACGGAAAATATCGCGAATATTCGGTCGGTAAGAACGATTTTTTCACCTATGGTTCAGGTAATCAAAATTAAGGATTTTGGGATGTATTTGTTATAGGTATTAATAATATTGTTTACTTATTTTGGAAGCCTCATCCTTTCTTGTGTAGACATATCATAGGCTTAGGTACATTCGAAACATAGTGTTTCCATTGTTCTAGTGTTTCCATTGTTCTTGGAATGGGATACACTCTGGGGTCATGGTCTTATTGCCAGTACTGCCCATCTGGCTGAATATTGTGCCGAGCCAGCTGCTTAACTTGTTCTTATGTCTATGATGATAAGACTGAGAGCTTGCGAATATATTAGGTTGTTCATGCCAATACGTAGAATGTTAATATCTAAAACTTAATATTATGTATTTTGGAATGGTTTTGAATGCCAATATGTTTAAATCTAATTTGGTTAATTGGTTTATGTTTACGTACCTTGCTTATATTACATGATTTGAATGGTGTATGTCGTAATGTATGTACATATGTGGTAATTGGTGTGATGGCCTGTATGTGAGTGGAAGAGGGAGACCGGTCAGACCAGTGAGGTGGACTACCACCATGGACGCGACGCTTTTGAATGTTGTTTTGTCAGGGCCAACAAGGGAGGCAAGGTCATTGTTAAGCCTAAACCTCCGTTTGATTACACGTGTTGCGAGTGTCATGCACCACTATGGGGTGCATGTTTGAGCTGTGGGGGCTATGAAGGTCATGAAGCAACAAGTACATACAGACTAGGGAAATCTGATGCAAGGTGGTTTCTCGTATAATCGTGTGACATTGACAATTGATGGGGATGTCGTGAACTGGGAAATGGTATTTAAGTATTGTAGGAAATATTTATGATTTCCATTACAAGCATTGTATACCGGAAAATATTTGAATGTTGTTGTAGACTTCACCTAGGCCTCTCTCGATTTGGTACAAGTGATGTTATTTTTCTTAGAATAGAATGCAATCTGGGGTGGACCTGAGTTCACCGCCACTGTTCGCTACACTTTTGTCGCGACAGCTGCTTAAGATGTTGCTATGTTGAAGAGAGTTTAGGATAATATTGAAAATTAGTGCCCCCTATTAAGAGGTTTTGATACCTTATAATGTTCTTAATGGAAAATGTAAATGTTTTGCTTTAACTTGCTTTGTTATTGATATTGATGATTAGAAATCTAGACTTACATGTAATGAGTAAAACTTAACAATTAAGCACATGTAAAGATCAAGCACAGGACAGCAACTCCTGCACCACAACCTCAAGTAGCACAACCAGCGGTTCCGACTGTGAATGTTAATTACTTAGTTCAAACATATGTTCCAAAACTATAACTCCAGTGAACTGTCACGTGTAAAACATATGTTTGACTTCAGTCAAGTTGTCTTCAAACTCTTTGACTTACTCAAGTAAACTGTCACGTGTAAAAGACGTGATGAAATGCTTTCCTTTTCTTTTCTTGTCTTCTCGGTTGCTAAATTAAGAACTTTCCAGAAATATCTCGAACAAATAATGCATAAGAAGCAATCATTCTAGAACTTTCTAGAAAGTTTATTTGTGTTACCAAATTCAAAGATTCCAAAACCTATAAAACCCCCACACTATTTTAGCTGAAAATCTCACAATACTAACTCTCAAAACCTAGCTAGATAATAGAAGAAAGAAAGAAAGAAAAAAAGAAAGATAATGGCAGCAGCAGCAGTAGGAGGAAAAGTGATTGGGATTGATTTAGGTACAACATATTCTTGTGTTGGAGTTTGGCAACATGATCATGTTGAGATTATTGCTAATGATCAAGGAAACAGAACTACTCCTTCTTATGTTGCTTTCACTGATACTGAGCGTTTGATTGGTGATGCTGCTAAAAATCAAGTTTCCATGAACCCCATCAACACCGTTTTCGGTAATCTTTTCTTGTTTATTAATCTAGCTAGCTCTTGATTGATTGATGTTATTTTATTTCGAATTTTAAGATTTTAATCAACTTCTTATACGTAGCTTAGCTTGCATGATCAAAGACGATTAATTAGAGATTATTAATCTACATAATTAATGTTATTAATAATTAGCAAAGTAACTTTTTTCATGTCTCTACTCTACATACAGATGCCAAACGTTTGATTGGAAGGAGGTTTAGTGATACTTCTGTTCAGGCTGATATGAAGCTATGGCCTTTCAAAGTGATTCCAGGTGCAGCTGACAAACCTATGATTATGGTTACTTACAAGGATGAGGAGAAGCAGTTTGCTGCTGAAGAAATATCATCTATGGTTCTTGTTAAGATGCGCGAGATTGCTGAGTCTTTCCTTGGTACCCCTGTCAAGAATGCTGTTGTTACTGTCCCAGCTTATTTTAATGATTCTCAGCGACAGGCTACCAAAGATGCTGGTGTTATTGCTGGCCTCAATGTCATGAGGATTATTAATGAGCCCACTGCAGCTGCAATTGCTTATGGACTTGAAAAGAAAGCAACTAGTGTTGGCGAGAAGAATATTCTCATCTTTGATCTTGGTGGTGGTACCTTTGATGTCTCCCTTCTTCAAATTGAAGAGGGTGTCTTTGAAGTGAAATCTACTGCTGGAGACACCCATCTCGGTGGTGAGGATTTCGATAACAGGATGGTTAACCACTTTGTTCAAGAATTTAAAAGGAAGCACAAGAAGGATATTAGTGGAAATCCAAGGGCCTTGAGAAGACTGAGGACATCTTGTGAGAGGGCAAAGAGGACCCTTTCCTCCACTGCACAGACGACTATTGAAATCGATTCATTGTTTGAAGGTATTGATTTCTACACTTCTATTACTCGTGCCAGATTCGAGGAGCTTTGCATGGATTTGTTTAGAAAGTGTATGGAACCAGTGGAGAAGTGTTTGAGAGATGCGAAAATGGACAAGAGCAGTGTTCATGATATTGTTCTCGTTGGTGGATCAACTAGGATTCCCAAGGTGCAACAATTGTTGCAGGATTTCTTCAACGGCAAAGAACTATGCAAGAGTATCAATCCAGATGAGGCTGTTGCTTATGGTGCTGCTATCCAAGGTGCTATCTTAAGTGGTGACCAAAACGAGAAGGTGCAAGAGCTTGTTCTTTTGGATGTCGCGCCTCTCTCTCTTGGTTTGGAGACTGCTGGGGGTGTCATGACTGTTCTGATTTCAAGGAACACAACCATCCCCACCAGGAAAGAGCAGGTCTTCTCCACTTATGCTGACAACCAACCTGGTGTGTTGATTCAAGTTTATGAGGGTGAGAGAACAAGAACAAGAGATAACAACTTGTTGGGAAAATTTGAGCTCTCTGACATTCCTCCTGCTCCTCGTGGTGTTCCACAGATCAGTGTCTGCTTCGACATTGATGCCAATGGCATTTTGAATGTTTCTGCAGAGGACAAGACTACTGGGAAGAAGAACAAGATCACCATTACCAATGATAAGGGGAGGTTGTCTAAGGAAGAAATTGAAAAACTGGTTCAGGAGGCAGAGAAGTACAAGGCCGAGGATGAAGAGCACCAAAAGAAGGTGGAAGCAAAAAATACCTTGGAGAATTATGTCTACAGCATGAGAAACACCATGAAAGATGAGAATGTTGGTGGGAAGCTACCTTCAGCTGACAAGAAGAAAATTGAGGATGCCATTGATCAAGCAATCAATTGGTTGGATGGCAATCAACTTGCCGAGGCTGATGAGTTTCAGGACAAATTGAAGCAGTTGGAAAGTCTCTGCAGTCCAATTGTTGCTCAGATGTACCAGGGTGGTGGTGCAGACATGCCTGCTGGTGGTATGAACGAGGATGGTCCTTCCATGGGTAGTAATGGAGCTGGCCCAAAGATTGAGGAGGTCGATTAGGATGGTGGTTATTTTTAGGAACAAATATATTTTGTTTTTCAGAACATATTATACTCTATATCTTTTCTATTTTGGTTATTCTAGTTGTAGCAATCAGTTTTGAAGGCAGATTGGAAAGCAAAGCTTACTATACACACATTATTGAATGAGAATTTTTTTAATGTTGCTTACTACCATTTTTGTTGTTCTCAGTTCTGACTGTTTGTTTCATTAATTAATTTATTATTATATTGGGCTGTTTGTAGATTAAGAAATAGAAAATGTGCACTGTTGTAATCTATACAACCAAATTTTTTGCCAATTGTATGTTTTTCTGAGGCTCATGGCATACTAGGATAATTCAGTGCTGAGAGGCATAAGAGTGCCAGCAATTGTAAATACCAGCATAGTAGCACTTCTGAAAATTCATGTAATTAGCAAACATCACACTTCTGCAACAGATATTGGTCATGCAGCTTTGATTGCTTTGGTTTAGCTAATGAAGTTGATGTGCCATGAAAAAGAAAGAGGTTGCTAGTCGAAGGAAATATGCTATTGTAAAGAGAATAAAAACTTTCGCCCATTGCGCTTTCCCATGGGAAACTGTTGACGGAGAAGAGAGATTTTCCATATATATGGCGTTGAATATCACACAATATCACACATGTTTCTTATGGGATTCTCTAATATCATGTTTCCTATTGAGTGCTCATTGTATCTCTATATAAGTGTTGTTGTGATCTCCATTGAGACACACAAAATATATATACCTCCTCCTCTCTTCTCCCGTGCAGTAGGCTTTATGCCGAAGCACGTAAATCATCTTGTTTGTTATTGTGTTTATGATTAATAGTTGTTAATTTCATGGTATCAGAGCAGGTTTATTGATTCAACCTTGTTGCTTAAAGAAGAAAAAAACAGTGTTTCTTTTATCTTCTTTTGTTTTTTTCTTTCTGCGCACCTCGACGAAAAAAAGTGTATCTTTTCAAATATCACTCGGAATCAAACAAGGTCAGTGGCGTTGAATCTGTATCATCAATACGAAGATTTTGCGCTATTACTTGATTCTGTTCGGTCTTTTTTGAGGAGATAAAAATTACTCCAAAGTCGTCAGATCTGTTTTTGCTGCTTGTCTATTTTAGTAATACATGGCTGAAGCAGATGCTAATCCTGGTTGGAAGCTTTCATCTGTCTTACTTAATGGCCTAAACTATGTGCCATGGTCTAGGGCTGTAACCTTATCTCTTGGTGGCAAGAAAAAATTTGGGTTTGTGAATGGGTGTAGAAACTGTCCCTCAAAGACTGATTCAGGGTATGAAGATTGGATTGCCAATGATCAGCTTGTTAGATCATGGTTACTCAATTCTATGGAACCACACATTGCTGAAATTTTCACTTTTTCTGATTCGTCAAAGGAATTGTGGGAATCAGTTGCAGAATTGTATGGAAATCAGAATAATTCTGCTCGCATTTTTGAACTTAAACTTGAGATTGCATCAGCAAATCAAGGTGAAAAATCCTTCAGCGAACACCTTGGATACTTGAAACGACTATGGGATGAACTGAACATGTACCGTCCACATACTACTGATGCAAAAACTCTTTTGCAAAGGGCTGAGGAAGATAAAATCTTTTCATTATTGAGTAGTCTGAAGCCGGATTATGAAAATATTCGGAGCAATATACTGATGGATGTGATGCTTCCCTCATTCTCTAGTGTTTGTGCTGTTATCCAAAGGGAAGAAACTCGAAGGAAGACTATGAATTCTGAGCTAAAGTCTTCCTTTGAGAAAGTTGCAGAATCTAGTGTTCTTTTAGCAGAGAAGGATTATAATAAGAAGCATGTTGGGTATGATAGAGGAAAAGCTAATTTTCGAAATAAGAGTAGAAAAGAGACTTATCATTGTGATCATTGTGGTAAAGATGGGCACTCCAAAGATCGATGTTGGGAATTATATCCGTATCTCAAAGCCAGTTTATCCAAGGGCAGGAAAGATCATGCATCGATAGCAGATTCTACCATTTCTATGAGTCAGTTGAGTCAACTCCTTCAACAATTTAGTAAGTCCATACCAACTGAAAAAGGTCATTCCACCTCTACCTATACCTCAGGTAATTTACTTGCACATCTTACTTGGTCTTCTAAACTTAATTGTTGGATTATTGATTCTGGAGCTACTGATCATATGGCAAATAATTCTTCATCTGTGGATGATTTTGTTCCAAACTCTATTAAGCATGATGTTTCTGTTGCTAATGGGGCTAGTGTCCCTGTAGCAGGGAGTGGAAAAGTAAAATTCTTTCATCATAGTCCACCTTCTGATGTTCTTGTTATTCCATCTTTTCCTGTCCAACTTCTTTCAGTAGGAAAAATTACAAATACTTTGAACTGTGATGTTATTTTCTCTCCTAATTTTGTAACATTTCAGGATCGCAAGACCAAGAAGACGATTGGTAGAGGAATTTATTCACATGGGCTTTATTTGTTAACTCATATTGATAAAGCATGTCATACCAGTTTCTTGGCGGAGAGTCATACATTACATAAGCGGCTTGGACATCCATCTAACCGTATTTTGTCGCATCTTTTTCCTACTGTTTCAGTTGATTCTAATGTTTGTGAAGTTTGTCAGTTTTCTAAACAAACTCGTTTACCTTTTCCAAACTCTTTGTCTGTGTCCTTCGAAAACTTTGAATTAATACATTCTGATTTATGGGGTCCTGCTCCTATTGATTCTTATGATGGATACAAGTACTTTGTTTTGTTTATTGATGATCGATCTCGTGCTACTTGGTTATATCTGCTTAAGTCAAAAACTGAAGTTGCATCTGTTTTCAAAGATTTTCATGCTATGGTGATTAATCAATTTTGTGCAAGAATAAAAAAATTCAGGTCTGATAATGGTACTGAATACACCAAAGGTTCACTTCCTGAATTTTTTCGTCGTCAAGGAATTATTCACCAAACAAGTTGTGTCGGGACACCACAGCAAAACGGCGTCGCCGAGAGAAAAAATCGCCATATCCTTGAAGTTGCAAGAGCTCTTATGTTTCAGACAAATGTTCCTAAACGGTACTGGTCTCATGGAGTTTCCACTGCAGTATATCTTATTAATCGTCTTCCTAGCAGAGTTATTGATTTTAAGTCACCACTTGAAGTCTTGCAAAATCGCAAACCTGATCTATCTCATTTGAGGGTGTTTGGATGTGTTTGTTATGTTCATCGACAAGCAACCCAGCGTGATAAGTTGGATGCTAGATCAACTTGCTGCGTGTTCTTTGGGTATTCTTCCACAAAGAAAGGTTACATTTGCTACGACCAGTCATCTCGAAAAATTGTTGTCTCTCGTGATGTTCGGTTTGCTGAATCTGAACCATTTTTTCAAGCATCAACTATTTCTGGGAATCGATCTCAGGGGGAGTATATGTCTGATTTTCTGGTGCCACTCCCAATAGTACCAGAAAATGTTGTTCTTCATGATACAGAGGTTGTAGAAACTGAAACAATTCCTCATGCTCATGTGCCAGAAACTTTTGATGCACCACCAGCTACTATTGCTCAACCTCCTACACCAGCTCCTACTGCAACGCCTCCCATCATCACACCAGTTAGAACAAATGCACCTGAAGGTCCTCGAAAATCAAATCGAATACCTCAGCCCTCAACAAAATTGAAGGATTTTGTCACTTATAATGCGGTTCGTTATCCTATACAGGCGCATTTGGTGTATGACAATATTTCGCAATCCCATTATTCTTTCTTGAGTGCAGTATCTGGTGATCAAGAGCCAAAGAATTTTCGAGAAGCTAATTCCAATCCAATTTGGAAAAAGGCCATGAATGAAGAGTTGCAAGCTCTTGATGAGAATCAAACCTGGGAGATAGTTAAATTGCCTCCTGGAAAGAAGACAGTTGGGTGTCGATGGGTTTACAAAACCAAATTTAAAAGTGATGGAACTGTTGAACGACACAAGGCGAGAGTTGTAGCTAGAGGATTTACACAGACCTATGGTGAAGACTACAAAGAAACCTTTGCACCTGTTGCAAAGATGAGTACAGTTCGAGTTCTTATATCACTAGCAGCAAATCAAGACTGGAAATTGTTTCAAATGGATGTGAAAAATGCTTTTTTACATGGTGATCTGAAGGAGGAAGTTTATATGAGCATCCCACCCGGTCACGCGCAAGAGTCTAATTTTGGTTTGGTGTGCAAGCTACAAAAGGCTATCTATGGACTGAAACAGTCACCGCGAGCATGGTATGCCAAGCTCAGTTCAGTTTTGATGTCGAATGGTCTAAAACGAAGTGGTGCTGATCCTTCCCTTTTTATTAAAAAAGGTGTTTCGGGTACTACAATAGTTTTAGTGTATGTTGATGATTTAGTCATCACTGGTGATGATCAAGTTGGAATCTCAGAGGTGAAGTCCCTTTTACATAAAAGATTTGCTATTAAGGATTTGGGCATTCTAAAGTATTTTTTGGGAATCGAAGTTGCTTACTCAAACAAAGGCATTTTTCTTAATCAAAGAAAATATGTCTTGGACTTGCTACGTGAAACAGGTAAGCTTGGAGTAGAACCGTCTGAGACACCTATTGACAGTGGTGCCAAGCTTGATAACAGTGGTGAATCATTTTCTGATATTGGTCGATTTCAAAGGCTAGTTGGGAGACTCATTTATCTGACCATTACTCGACCAGATATTTGTTATGCAGTAAGCCTAGTAAGTCGTTTCATGCATGCTCCAAAAATCATTCATATGAATGCAGTTGATCGAATATTGGAATATTTGAAGAGTTCTCCAGGAAGAGGAATATGGATGCGAAAAAACGGGCACACTTCTCTTACTGCTTATACTGATTCTGATTATGGTGGAAGCCTAGTTGATCGAAGGTCCACAACTGGATATTGCACCTTTATAGGAGGTAACTTGGTAACGTGGAGGAGTAAGAAACAGAATGTTGTTGCTAGATCTAGCGCCGAAGCTGAATATCGGGCAATGGCTTCCACAACATGTGAAATTATTTGGCTTCGAGCTCTATTGCAGGATTTGGGATTTGGTTCATCTGAACCAACTAAATTGTATTGTGACAATCAGGCTGCTATGCATATTGCCTCAAATCCAGTGTTTCATGAAAGAACGAAACACATCGAAATCGATTGCCATTTCGTTCGAGAAAAATTAGAGGCTAATATTATTTGCACTCCTTTTGTCCGAAGCAATCAACAACTTGCTGACATTTTCACTAAGGGTCTGGACGCAGACAAGTTTCAAGAGTTATTGTCCAAGTTGGGTTCTATCGATGTTTTCGCACCAACTTGAGGGGGAGTGTTGACGGAGAAGAGAGATTTTCCATATATATGGCGTTGAATATCACACAATATCACACATGTTTCTTATGGGATTCTCTAATATCATGTTTCCTATTGAGTGCTCATTGTATCTCTATATAAGTGTTGTTGTGATCTCCATTGAGACACACAAAATATATATACCTCCTCCTCTCTTCTCCCGTGCAGTAGGCTTTATGCCGAAGCACGTAAATCATCTTGTTCGTTATTGTGTTTATGATTAATAGTTGTTAATTTCAGAAACTACATGAAAGTCTGAGTTGGTAAGATTGGAAAAAGATAGATTGATAGTACTGCCAGAATGGAGTATTTAGGCTGTTCAGGAAGTGGTGGCGGTTTCAGACCCATGTCTCTTAGTGGACTGCCACTGGGCACCACTGGTTGGGATAATACTAAATAAGTAGTACTTCGTTCGTATCTACAAATGTGGATTGTTCTTGGTAAATGTAGTAGGGCTGAAAAGTTATCAAAATTATCCTCAGAAACTCACATGTGTCCAGACACTATCGAAAGATATTAGCTCAGTAGCTAGACTTCCCAATTTCTTCATTCACACCGCCAAAATTCATCATGACAGGAGCCTTAGCTCAAACTGGACTGTAGACTGCCTTTTCTAATTAAGAAAATGGATAATTCACAGTATTACTCACTAAGTCACTATCCTAGAGAGTGTGAACAGTTTGTTGGAACAAAGAAGAAGAGGAAGAAAGAAACCTTCTACGCGTCGTCAAGGAATAAAGCAGAGGAATGAAAGAAAAAACCTTTATATCATGCCTGAAACGCAATATAGATTAACTAACAGTGGAAATCCACCTCTTACTCTGTAATACAAAATTTCCAAAGTGAAAGAAAGGATGAACTTCACTTATAATGGCCCACACGTTCCACTTCCTTTCCACTAACACAAAAGGAAGGTGAGGTGAGGTGAGGTGAGGCCAAATCAAATTCTAGAAAATGGTAATATTGAGCTTACATTCTTAGTATAAATACCAAGTAGATCAGTTTGCGCAATGTAGCAAGACTCGAACAGAGTAGGTTTAAATGCAAATGGCACCTACGTCTTTGCTTTCTCTAGTAGTTTTGTTGGTGAGTGTTTCAGTTGAAGGCCAAGGACGTCTGAAAACTGGTTTTTATTCTTCTACTTGCCCAAAAGCTGAGGCCATAGTTAGGTCTACTGTTGAATCACACTTTAACAAAGATCCTACTATTGCAGCTGGTTTGTTGAGATTACATTTCCATGACTGTTTTGTTCAGGTATATTGTTACCATCTTCATTATGGTTTTTCCGATGCAATCCCTATTGTTGCTGACTTGCCTCCATGTATGTTTTGCCTTTGTCCTATTAAGGGGTTGGGTTTATTTGCATGAAGAATAACATGCAGTAATGTAACCTGACATTTCTGTATGTGGTCAGGGTTGCGATGGATCAGTTTTAATTACTGGATCATCTGCAGAGAGGAACGCATTGCCTAATCTTGGCCTGAGAGGCTTTGAAGTGATCGATGATGCAAAAGCACAAGTGGAAGCCTTATGCCCTGGTGTAGTCTCTTGCGCGGACATATTGGCATTAGCAGCTCGGGATTCTGTTGATCTGGTATAAATGAACTCAATTCATGGAACACAAACAAACTTGCACACATTATTGAACAATATGCTTTCATTTTAATTGCTTTACTCATTTATATCTCAAGGTTTTTATGTGTTAATAAAAGATTTAAATTGTTTTGTTCTTGTTGCAATATGTTAGAGCAAAGGTCCAAGTTGGTCAGCACCAACAGGACGAAGAGATGGTAGGATTTCATCTTCATCTGAAGCCTCAAACTTGCCATCCCCAGCCGACTCCATTGCTGTTCAGAGGCAAAAGTTTGCAGCGAAAGGACTAAATGACAAAGACATGGTGACACTAATAGGTACATCCTCAATCCTGTCTCATAATTAACAACACTAATAGTCCCACGATAATTTCTTTTCGTTCCATCTTCTTGAAACCATTTCTTGACAGGGCACTGAAACAAGGTGGATGATTCAAACTAAGAACTCGTAAAATGACATAACAACACTATATTTATTTTTATGTTTACAGGTGGGCATACAATTGGGCAAACAGATTGCGTATTCTTCCGGTACCGCCTGTACAATTTCACAGCAACCGGCAATGCAGACCCAACCATAAATCCAGCATTTCTTGCACAACTACAATCTCTTTGTCCTCCTAATGGTGATGGCACCAAACGCGTAGCACTCGATAAGGACAGCCAGACCAACTTCGATGTTAGTTTCTTCAAGAATGTGAAAAATGGAAATGGTGTTCTAGAGTCAGATCAGAGACTTTGGGGAGATGCTACTACACAACCAATTGTTCAAAATTACGCAGGAACCATAAGAGGATTGCTAGGTTTGAGATTTGATCTCGAATTCTCTAAGGCTATGATTAAGATGAGTGGTATTGAAGTGAAGACAGGCTCGCAGGGGGAGATCAGAAAGATGTGTTTCAAGTTCAATTGATCTATGTATGTACTGTTTGCTCCAGAGACTACAGTATGTCTTATACACACAAAAAAACTATATGTTAAAGTACAATAGAGTAATAAATGGTCAGTGGTATACCACTGTTTACCAGGGCATCAGGTACTGTAAATATCAAGATTGTGATTCATAATCCATGGATGGATGTTTATTTAACATATCTCATACTACACTGTGTGTTTAGTTCATATATCGCACGCTACACTGTATGTTTGGTTCATACACTTGCTCCGGTTAAAGCAATGAAACAAGCACAACTGCACTAGGAGTTGTACATTCTGAAAAAGAATCTACTTGACGGCCGACTATTGTCTAGTCGACCAAACTAGTTTTTTTGGGGTAAAATCCATGTCCACTAGTTTACTATGCCTGTTTTTTTTTCACTCTTCTCACTCTCGTGCCTTTTTCTAGTCTCTTCCATTCCTCCATAACTTCTTCGATGGCTCCTTTCCCTTTCCTTCCTCTTCAACATTAGTACCCACCATTGCTCGCATTATAAGCTATAAAACATTGTGTTACACTACACAACTCTATATAATCTCTAGTTTGCACTTTACTATAGAAAACCGTTCTGATTGTTTAAGAATTAAGAGTTTAGAACAACATGATGAAAGCTTCTAAAATTTCAACAAAATACTGTAAATGAAGTATAGAAAGCAAGCAATTAACATAATCATAAAATCGGTCCATTATAACACAACAATGTATTCTGAATTAAGAAAGATGAATACATACATGTTCAAATAATACATGAATCACTAATAAACACAAGAAGAAACTCGATTAAACTACAGAAACCTTGATGTTATGATGAATGGTATTACAGAAATCAAAACCAAACCAAACACCATAAGGAACAAAAGTGTTGTAATTGAACTTAACAGTCCCAGTATTTCGATCATAAATTTTGACAGAATCAGGTTTCCAACCATCTGATCCCATTCTGAGTAAATACAAATGACAAATCTTACCATACATACATGGTCCATATATCTGAAAAGTATCAGTTGAACATCTCTCGAATGTTCTAGAAGATGGATCATCTATTCTTTTAGCATATACCTATAATATTAATGAAACAGTAAAAAAAAATATCCCAAATCCATAAAAATGACAGAAAGAAAGAATTTGATTTTAGTTGAATTAACCAACCTGATTTCCATAAGCATCACCAAATGCAAGACTGATTTGGTCTCTAGTGAAAGAAGTTGAAGAGCAGCTTGTCTTTATTGTAACTGTGTAATAAGTAGAACAAGCATTATTGACATTGGAGTTGTTTTGGATCTTGATTAGAGATCCAATCAGCTCGTTGGGTTTGGGTTGTTGTTGAATGATTGAATTGGCTTCAGAGAAGAAGACGAACAAGAAGAAGAAGAATAAGTGAAGAAATGGGATTGATTTCACCATTTTTCTTGTATAATAGTGATCAAGTAGAAGTTGTGGTGGACTCTTTAATACTAGGGGTTGGTTTATTTGCTCCATTCAGAAATTGCCACGTTCTCTATCTTCTACTATGTGCCACACGTGACTTAAATATTGAACCCTGTAAAGGGCCTGACTTATAGAAACTGGAGGGGCATACATTTTTACACCCAACTACTATTATTATAGAACAAAACAAAGTCAGAGTAAAGGAGAGATAGGAGATACTGTAACTGGAGTAAAAAACATAAATAGGAAATCCTGGTTCTTCCCCTTCCCCTCTTATCCGCAGCTATGAGGGGAAGGGGAAGAACCAGGATGTTCTATTTATGTCCATGACATTTTTTATTTTTTTTTGTCGGTAAACAACACCTCTGTGATCCACATCCATAACCATCAACTTGCCTATATGTATATGCAGACTGCAGGTTTACCTGTATCTCATGTTCCAACATTTCTGCAACCACTTTTCTTGTACATACCTACTAAAATTTGTATAGTCCAACAAAGGAGAAAACCATTTCAATGAAACAAGCATGTCAATGAAACAGGGTAGACTGTCTGGGGTTGCCTACACATGAACAGGGCAAACCAATGGATTCAGAGGTTATCATCTGAATAAACCCCTAAAGATTTTGCATCACTTCTAATAAGCCCAACTGAAATTGCATTACTCTTTAAGCAGCCTTATGTTTCTAGTATCCATCTATAAAACAATTTCCCTTGTGCGCACAAGCCCTTAAATATAATATTTTACAATTATGGAAATTGATAGAAACAAACATGAAAACAGGGTTTGAGATTTACAATGACATAGCTAGTGTTTGCTTTATCACCAAACTTAAAACTTAATAATGATGCTAGCATGATCACTTGCCCATCATTAAACTTAATAATGACGCTAGCATGATCACTTGCCCATCACGACAATATCAAGCGGAGGATCTCACCAGAATGCTTGAAAGACTTTTCAGTTTCCTCCAAACAATGGTTCTTCTCTTCCCTTGACCAACTCTGGGTGCAATCCAAATATTCAAAAACAATAGGGGTTAGATCCAGGTGAATAATCCTCCAGCAATTTTCTGGAGACCAGTAGAATGTTCGAATTGATTATAGAAATGAAAGATAATTCAGAAGATAACTGAAAACTTACTTCAGCAACTCTATTAAGGGTCTCTCTCACATTGTTCAAAAGTTGAGAAAGGTCACCATCCCACTTGTAGAACTCTAACTCCTTGCCTTTGAGTATCTTCTCAGCTACCTAAATTAAATTGGAAAATAATGAAACAATATCATAAAATAATGACTTGGATGCAAGTTGGCATGGCTTGAAAGGATGGGCTGTTGTAAATCCATACATGACAACAATGGAGAGAGAAAAAATTAGTAAAATGAAATGAGGGACCAAAGATTGAATCCAAAAAACAGGAGTAAAACCATTGACATAGGCTGTCAACAGAGCAAAGCATATGATTCAACAAAAAATTAAGAAAATGAGATAATTTAGTGTAGGCAATAACTTGGTGCACCCATTACAATGTACTAATTTCCACAACTCAGTATCATAGTTGCAAAAACCTCCGCTGAACCAATCATGTAGACTAAGTAGAGATGCAAAGGCACAGCTTCTCTGATACATTATATACGAGTCCAACATAAATGTAAATTTGACTGGAGATCGAGGTTAATGCTAACCCTTCATAACAAAAACAAAGTGAAGACACAGCTTCTCAAAATAACCACGATTTAGAAAAGACAAAATCCCAATATAATCCTTTGCAAAGGAAAAATGCAATGTGCAAATTTCAAGGTGAGTGGTTCTAGATGCACGTAATCTAGAACACAATGACACTTCAAAGCAAAAAAGCTATATACAGGAAATAATATATACGAAAAGTTGGGAATGCATCAATTCATTCAAGGTTCCTCGATGCAAACGTCCAACAGCCTAGGTGGTCAGGCTCTTGCCTGTTGTACCAAGAGGTCCTGGTAAGCTTACATCGGGGTGGGGTGGTTTGAGTTACTGATCTACTTAAGAACATGCTTGCCAATAAAAACTAAAAACAAAATTAAGGTACCTTGATTCAGGCAATGGCAAAATTAAATATAAAGACCAGTTAAAGATTTGAATTTCAAGCATGCACCTCCATTCGAAGTCAATGTCACCATTACCTTTTTACCGATCATTCGGCCTCCTGCAGTATGGGCAAAGTATACATTATAAAAATGACAGAGAAAAGCTTGAGGATCTTTCTCGGATAACTCTTTGAGATAATGAGCATAGGAAAGCCCAGGAGCAGACGGTTCTGGGATTTCATGGCCTTGCCCCTTGAACCATTCCAAATCTTTAGCCAGCTTTTCTGACCTTTCCAACCCTGTGTGCCTGAACTCAGCATCTGCAATAAAAGTGCCACCAATTTAAAATTAATCCATAACCGATTAAAGGAAAAAAAAAAAAAAAATACTGTGTGTGCTTATATAGAAATACTGGCTATTTGGTTAACCCTATGAAGTAAGAGGAGTAGGTGTTGGCTAAGCACAGGAGCCGAGACTGGACAGTGGATAGAAGGACCACCACGCAGAAAAATTCATCCATGCATGCCATGAAAAACACAAAAACCCTCTTCTAACTTAAGAAATTGGGATTTGTTAAAATCAAGTAGTTAACTATCAAGTCAACCGCATACAAGAAGTTGTCTAGCCAATAAGACCTTGCAATGTATTAAGTTTGAATATTTATAAGCAATTTTTTCTGTTGTGGTTCATGTATCATATATGTCCTTCGTACAATAATTTGTGCTTATTAAAGCACAGACAAAAATTATATATCAATGTGTATATAGTCTACTATCTGTACATCTAACAACTGAATTAGATAAAAAATACAAAATTATATATTTTTTTTTCTAGTACTAATTATTGTTACATCTGCAATCAAGAAATACATGTATTGGATCCTACAATGAGTCGCATACTCCATATTTCTTTTCTGTGTGTAAGCTTAGGATAAGTTCATAATTCGGTAACTATAATATGGTCCAATCCAAATCAATTTCAGGAGAAAAGAATAAATATTCCCATGGGCATATCGCCAATTTTCAGTGTGAAGAATAACTGAGGATGTGGGCTGGCACAATTGTTTGGCTAAGGGGCCGTTTGGGAATTAAGTTGAAAAGGAGAAAGAAGAAAAACAAGAGAGACAGAAAACGTCGGGTGAATTGTTGGATGTAGCCACTTTTATAGATTTTGATAGATTTTTCCTGTCCAAAAGGAGAAAATGGAAAGCTAGTTTAGAAACTTATGGAGAAAGGAATTCTGAATCACTCAAAATCCCCTATTTTCAAAATCAAAACAAAATCTTAACTAAACCATTGTGCAAACACTAGGTGATCTTTGCAAATATCATCCATATTAGAATCGATAAGGGCACTTGTTTAGCAGGAAATGAGGTTAAGGGGAAAAACTTCTACATTTTCATGCACATAGGCCCACCTAGCTATGGAAGAATTCAGAATTGAAGAACAATTCTGTATCTAATAGACAAATAGAGTTGAATAACTTTCTAATTGCATGACAATTAAATTTGAGTCCAAACAAGAAGAATTTGCAAACAGAAGATGGCCAATGGAAGCAAAGTCTAATTGATACTTTAACAAAATTTAGTATTATTCATTGTGATTAAACCAATTTCATCTTTATTATCGAGAAGTTAAAAAAAATAACTAATAATCATACAAAACATAAAGGCAAAAACCATATCAAAACAAATGATACTAAACAACTACAAAATACTATTAGATAAGAATAAAATTAATCTGAGATAAGATTAATAGCAATATTCCAAAAAAAAAAAAAAAAAAAAAACTTACATGAGGGATAAGCAGCCTTGTCAATGATAGTTTCAAGTGTATCATAAACAACTTTGCTATCCACTAGAAACCTAAGATAGCCTTGAATAGAAGGTTCCCATTTCATAATTGGTTGTACATCAGCTTCTTTTTCACCTTCTTTAGATTGATCTTTAGTATGTAATTTCATAGCAACAAATCTCATTTCTTCAACAAATCCTTTTGATTCACCTGGATACCTTTTCTTATTAGGAGGTTGTTTCTCAGTAGTACTAGTTGCAAAAACAACTGACTTATAAGGCATGTTTAATGTTACTTGTTGTTGTTGTCTTCCACCATAACCCTTATGATTTCTTGTGAATAAATAGGATTGAAAGTTAGTACTAGTGTTTTTGAGTGAAAAAGACACAAAAGGAATTTGGGTTTTGAATTTGTTGAAGTGGGTAGTAATAGTTTGCTTTGAAAATACTAATTGAGATTGAGAGATGGGTATTGTAGATGAAGCCATGGACAAGAAAAGAAAAGGGTATAGACTATAAAGAAAGAAAGAGTAGAAATGAAGAGTACAAGATAGAGAATCAAATCAAAGAAGAAAGAAGAAAGAAGATTGTTAATTTGTTATTTGGACTTTGGAGTTGGAATTTTCTTTACGATAAAGGGTAATAGGGAAGAGAGATTTTGAGTGAAGCAACCAGACTTCTTCTCTGTCCTCTGCCTCTTGTTGTATGGGTATGAGAGCTATGGGCTTCTTTAATATTTGTTTATGTTATCCAAGTTAAGGGACTGTTTGGATAGACAAGAAATCCAGACCTTTTTTTTTTAGTTTAGTCATTAGTGTAGTTTAGACGTTTAGTAGTGCATAGTTTATTAGGAACCGAACCAAATTAATCCCTATTATTGTTTTATTGATTAAATAAAATATTAAAAAATAGTTTGGTGGAAGTTGTTAAAATAAGGTTGCTGTTTACGATAGTCAATAAATTTAGGGTAATATCCCAAAAAAAAACCATGTTTAGGTGTTTCTTCCCCAATAAACCCTGACATGGAGTCATCTTCTCAAACAAGCTCTTATCCCACTTTCTTTTATTTTGTTTTACTAAAATACCATTTATACTAAAGAGAAAAGAGAAAAGAGAAAAATTAGAATATAAGACAAATAAGAAAGAGATAAATAATAAAGAAACAAAAATATATTTTTTAAGGGGGATTTAGAGATACCCCCAAAAAATATGAACTCTTTGAGATACCTCCCAGATTTGAAAACTCTTAGAGATACCCCCTATTTTCCCATTTGAAGCCGGTCAACCAAGCCTTTGACCATGGTCTGACCAGTCTTCATATTTTCTAGACAATTTTACCCTCCCACCATTTAAACCCACATCCTAGTCATTTTGCCCAGTCAACAAGTATGCCATGTCAGCAAACAACTTAAAGCTACCACTTTGATCATAACCGTTCAACTTAGATCTAGATCTAATCCTACGGGTAGAATTAACTAATTGTTATGTGACCATTATCATCATCGAACTCCTCCTCTTCCTTCTTCTTCTTCCTCCTTCACTTAACCCAAACTCCATCTCTTACTTTTTCTTCTTCACCCTTTCTTCTTCACCACCATTTTTGTTCCTTCTTCCTTCTTCTCCATCCTATCTTGTTTTTTCTTCATCCAACCATTCTTCACCTTCAATTTTCTTTATCCCCGTCCCTTTATCTTCCTTCTTCATTACAGATCTGGCCATTATCGTCTCTCGTTTTCATTCTTTTATCACTCCTTTACTAGATCTAGTGAAAAGATGATACCCCATTAACATATCTTGAAGAAGATCTAAAGAAAGGCAAATTTCAAATTAACACATTTTGTCTACTTAGTTGAAAAGTTGAGATGAAGGTAAATGATAGTTTTGGTGGTTTTGTCACTTTTGTGTAGTTTGTATTGTATATTTTGGTAGTTTTTGAGATTTGGTTCATCATCTTCCTCAAATTACCTTTCTCTGCAATTTTGGGGGTATCTCAAATGAAACTTGTATTTTGGGGGGTATCTCTAATGAAAAGTATTCTCGACACCAAGATAATAGATTTCTTCGTTTTCTGCACTTGAATTCTCATAGTTGAACATGGATTCATCACTAGAATCAAAAGATATTTTATAAATTGGTGGTGGAGCCACCATCATTTGAGTTTAAAACAATTTTCAGCAACAGATCTAAAGCATGGAATTGATTTCGAAGAAAATAGAAGAATTTTGAAGAAGAAACAACAATTTTTGTTTGAAATCAAGAGTAGATCACAAACCCTAAATTTGAGTTGCACTTTCCCGCTCGGTTCTGTTTCTTAATGGTGGAAAGATGAAATTTGAATACTTGGGTTTTTTTTTTAAGTTTGGTTAGATTATATATGGACGGTTGTGATTAGATCAAGTAAAAACTAGGTGGGCTAGGATAGGGTTTTCTGGGTGTGAATAACAAGTGGTAGCTTTAAGTTGTTTGCTGACATGGCATTATTGATGACTGGGCAAAATGACTAGGATGTGGGTTTAAATGGTGGGAGGGTAAAATTGTCTAGAAAATATGAAGACTGGTCAGACCATGGTCAACGGCTTGGTTGACCGGCTTCAAATGGGAAAATGGGGGGTATCTCTAAGAGTTTCTAAATCTGGGGGGTATCTCAAAGAGTTCATATTATTTTGGGGGGTATCTCTAAATCCCCCATTTTTTAATATTAATTAATTTTATTTTGTTATATTATTTGTAATTTGTATATCTTTTGATTAAGAAATTAAAAATCAATATGATGTATATGGTTGGAAAGATCTCGACGAGATCTATCTAACAAGATCTCACATGGGTATGAAAAAAAACATGTAATTTTTATTTTTTTGATATCTTTTTCGCTATATACTGTAAAGGTCTTGTCCGCTAAAACATTGATTGTTGTTCTCTAAACAATATAGTTTTATTCTCTAAACAAGCTATTGTATCCACTTAACATGCAATTTTACTAAATCACATTATATATTGAAAAGTGTTGAGAGGTGGATTAAAGCTGGTTATCAAAGTATATTGGTCATGGTTCCATACATATTACTTGGATTTTGTGGGAAAATAAGAATGCACGAGTGTTTAAACAAAGGGAGATTATCAGTTTCAATGATGGTTAGAAGTACATGAGTCTGTGGCTCAACGATTACATCCATCTCACAAAGTGGAGAGGTCGTTGGTTTGAAACACGCCAGAAACTGATTGTTTGATATAAGTTTCCTCACGTAATTTAAAGAGATAAGAGGTGCCTTCAACCCCGTTTGCCAAAAAAAAAATGATGGTTAGAGATGTGAGATATTATATTGTTTTGGTCTGGGGATGGGAAGGAAGAATGGAGTCCAAATTTAATGAACTTCGTGGCATTACATCAGGCAAAAGGACGGATTTATGTTTATATTGGGTTATGCTCTCTCTTGTTTCTTATGCTTTGGGCTGTAACCTAAAAAAAAATATAGTCTTTTGTGAAGTTAACTGTACATTAAACGTTTTTATGAACTTTTCATGACAATACAATTTTCTTTTTGTCTGTACTATAAGGGTTTTGTCCTCAGTCGAGACATTGAACTCATGCATCAAATTACAGACTACAATCCACATATATTAATAATATGGAATAGATATCATGTCTTTGTAATTTACAGAACAACAAGCAACAATTTAGAGGATATTGTTTTGGTGTTAGAAGATAAGAAAACATTTCTTAGAGGACAAAAATAAAAACTCCTGAATTTGGTAGTAATGTGTGATTTTTAAAAAAATTTAGAGTAATTTTGAAAAACCTTATGAAATTATACGGAGTTTTTTTTTTCGAAACCCAACTTCTCAGTAAAAAAATATGAAATTTTGATTTTTTATGAATATTTGAATTTTTTTTTAAATTTAAAATTTTATAGTCATGTGGGATCTCGTCGAGATCTTTCCAACCATATACACCATGTTGATTTTCGATTTGTAAATCACAAGTTATAAAATTTTCAAATGTTAAAACCAAAAGTTATACACCAACTGTTTTTTTTGTCCTTTTTTGTTTTTTGTCTTTTTCTGAGGATATAATAGGGTAATTTTAACCGGCTAAAAATTATGAAATAGTCAAAGGGCTTGTTTGAGAAGATGACCCCATGTCAGGGCCTATTGGGGAAGAGGCACCTAAACATGGGGCTTTTTTAGGATATTACCCATAAATTTATTAATTAGTAAAATATATTAATTTTAATTTATAAAATAATAATTTTCAATAATTTAATTTCTATGTAAGAATTAAATGGGGTAATTTCTCGAATAAGCACAACATCTTGCCTAACTTTCCCAAAAACACAAGTCTTAAGTTCTTCCCATGCAAGCACATATATTCTCTAGCAAATTTTTTTTGTCTTTTAGTTAATTTTTATCCCCATTGTACCCTTATTACTTAAATAATATTTTGGTTTAATATTTTGGGTTTGACTGACAGATGTGACATGTGAGAAAATGATTCTTCATTAAATAAGGACCATTGGATTCGTTTGATGAACTCTGGCCGTTGGATACAATGTTAAGTTGGGCTTATCTGCAATAAAACCCTAACTATCTGCTACCTTGTGATAACACGTGGCATAAGCAGTTTGGGGAATAAAGAGGCGGGCTTTTAGTTTAGGGAAAGCGAAACTTTAGGGATTTCAATTTCAATTTTGCAATTTCAGAACAACGCCTCCCTCTCATCTTCTTCTTCCCCAACCGTCGCCACTCTTCGATAACCTTTTCTAACCACCCACCCCACCATCAATTTAGCATCCAAAGTTCTCAAAGTTCTCAATTTCGGAAGAAAATGAAGGAAACTAAGAAGCAGCAGCAGACTAAAGATGATGAAAACGAAAATGAGAAAGGTAGGAGATTTACCCTTACAGTAAGGTGTTCAACAACTAAATTTTTCGATCACTTTCAACACCCAACAGACAAAATTCCACCTTTAGAGTACGAATCATTTCGAAATTCTCCATTTGGTCAATTTCTAGATTTTAAGTCCGAGGATGTTCATATGATAACATCTGTTATCACCGAAATTGTTAGATGTAGAGTAGGGAGGTTGAAATATGGAATAGGAGGAAGAGTTGTTGAATTCAAAATGTCTGATGTCGGTATGATTTTAGAGCCTTTAAAATTTCAAAAAGTTCCGGTTGATTTTCTTATAATGAATCCTAAAGAGTAGTGCATTTAGGAGCAAGTACTTTGGTACGAATCTGCATATAAGGGATGATCACATTCTGAGTGCAATTACTGAAGCAAGGAGATCAATTGATAAGGGAGAAGCAGATTCAAATGATGTTCATCGTTTGAACAGGTTATATTTTCTGTGTCCTTTTCTTCTTGCCGAGTCATCTAAAAATCTGAGTGTAAAGTATATTGATTTGGCTGAAGATTTGAATGCCTTTGATAATTTTCCATGGGGTACTGTGACTTTTCAATTGCTTGAGACTTCCCTTGAAGAAATATATCCAAAGTCATTTCGGATAATCCTAGTTATTGCATAAATGGGTGTATGTTGGCTTTCATCATTTGGGCATTGCACTTCCCTGATTTGGGTCCTAGGAGGGATCGAAGTGTTGGATTTCCATGGATGCTTGGATGGTCTGAGTTGCTGAACATGAACAAAACTAGAAATAAAATTGCTCTGAAGTTGTTTCCCAAGAAAGGTAAATGTACTGTGGCATATCCATTAGATGTCACCCAGGAAGAAAAAGATCTAGCTAATCTACAACCGGTTGCAGAGGTAAATCCCCTTCAATTTTTTTTTTTATCTTCTACAAAACAATCAATTCCCTTTCTGTATTAATTTAATCTGCTATATTGTACTAT
The DNA here is from genome assembly GCA_020826895.1 of Aquilegia kansuensis. Taxonomy (NCBI): domain Eukaryota; kingdom Viridiplantae; phylum Streptophyta; class Magnoliopsida; order Ranunculales; family Ranunculaceae; genus Aquilegia; species Aquilegia kansuensis. The sequence goes on along the minus strand of CM037010.1, from coordinate 17,179,096 downwards.
CTATTTTCTAGAATACAACATTTATCTGCTACATTTTATTTGCAGTTTGAAGCTCAATATAAAGCAGAACATGAAGAGTCTGCTTCTTCTAGGCCATCTATTCCTTCCATTCCATCTTATCCAGCATCTTCAATAAGAAGTGGAGGTTCAGATTTGCTTACAATTCCCAAGGATTTTCTTGAGACAATTCTGAGTGGAGTAGTTAAGGCATGCATGACTCAAAAGGCATGTTGTTTGCTACAACTAAATTTTTCATGTTCATGTTTTGATAAAATATCTGCTACTTGTTGTATGATATCTGCCATTTGTATGATACTTGTTGTATTATATCTGCCACTTGTTATATTGATGAATTGTACTGTTGAACTGTGAACAATGTATATTTTATTTGTTATATTAGTACTAATATCTGCTAGAATAGTAATTAAATGTGTTTGTCAATATTGGACTCTTATCTGCTAGAAACTTGGATTTTGTCAACATATTTTGTGTAATATCTGTTACATCTATGCATTTTATCGGCTACAATATTTTGTGTCCATTTCTGCAGAGTGGTGAGGAACTTAATGCAAAACAATTTGTGAGTGATGCTTTAGGTGAGATTGATAAGGGGGCATCCAAATCTAAGGAAACAACAAAAAAGAAGTCAAGTACCTCATCAAAGGCAACACCAAAAGCCAAACCCAAGACCAACTTGCCAGTTAAAACCAAGAAACCTTCACCTCACAAACCTTCACCTAAGAAAAAGGCTACAGCCAAGAAACCCATTGTTCCAACCCCAAAAGTTAGTGTTTCACCCAAACCAGTTGGGAGAGTGAAACTTCCACCTAAGAAGAAACCCCCTACGACCAACCCCAATAAGGATTCAAAATCTAAGAGTGATTCATCACTGCCTACATCCCAGAAGAGTATTCCAAAGCCAACAACATCACCAACTTCAGTTAGAACTACCAGAAGAAAATCCTTGGAGGATAATGTTACAACAGTTGGTAAGTATGAGTTAAGAAGAAGGGAACCAATACAACCAAAAGCTGCAGAAGTTAAGAAGAGGAAAAGATCAGATAAATAAGTTAAGAAGGATACCAAGAAGGTGAAAATGGGGGATAAAGTTGAGGAAGTTCAGAAGGGTAAAGGGGAGGGTAAAAAGGGTAAAAAGGAGGGAAAAAATGGTGATGATGAACTGAAGGAGGGTGATGTTTATGAAAGTGAAGAAATTATAGACATGAAATTGTTCAAGCCCCCTAAAGTCCTACTTGGCTGGTATGAGCAAGAAGATAATGATAATGATGGAGAAGGAACAAAGATTACAAAATTGGAGGTGAAACAAACAAAGAGGAAGAAAACAGAAGTTGGAGTTCCTCTTTCAAGACTACAACCTAAGAGGAAGGTTAAGGGTGAAGCAGAACAACTTACATGGAGGAAAGATATAAGAAGGAGAAATGAGGCAAAGAAGAAAATGGCACTTGAAGCAAGAAAGACACAATTAGATGATGATGATGTCCCCAGCTCTAAGAAAGCAAGAAAGTTGAGTTTTTGGGATCGTGATGATAGTAGTGATCATGAGAGTTTTGAAGTTGTGGTGAAAAAATTTAAAGAAGGAGATAATCCTCTTGACATAGAGATGTCAAAGTTGAATGAACTTTCTATTCTTGCTTCAATGAAGGTTGATTCATCAACAATAGGTAGTTCATCTGCTACATCTGGTCAACCATCGTCCACAGATACTCAACCATCGGCTACAGATGTTCATCCATCTGCTACATCTACAACACCATCAGGAACACCAACATCATCTACAATCTCTAAGACTGAAGACTCAAGGGATGAGACCACTGATGATGATGATGAACAAACTGGAAGGGGGTTGATGCTATAACTGATATTGTGATTGACAAGGAAAAAGTTCCAATAGATTATAGACTTGAAACTCCTGAACTTTCAGATCAAGATTCTAGTCCCAAGAAGGATCCAAATGCTAGTCCCAACGAAGATCAAACTTCCTTTGTTTATCTTGGTGTCTGTGAAGATGATGATGATGATGATATCAAAAACTTGGATCTTCAGTTATTTAGGGATAGAAAGAGGCAACAGGAGGCAAAATACTTGGCCAAAATGTCACCTGAGGAGGTTCAGATTGGTCTTAGGTGTGATGCAAAGATTCAAGATATAATGAGGAATCCATTCTTCACTAGGCAAGTTGTAAAGGAAGAAGCAGATCTTCTTCATTATTTCTGGAGATTGGTTAAGGAACCTTTAAGGTTGAGGCAGTATGTGAGGGTTTATGGTTATCTTCAATCATGCCCTGTGAGTGCTTTCAACACACAATAAAGAAAACTGGCTTAATGATGAGATTATTGATGTTTATTTGAGGTTGTTAGTTCGTTGGACGATTGGAAAGTGGCCACAAGATTACAAGGAAGAAGATCAATATGTTGTGGTTCCAAATGTATTTCTACATGTAAGTATATTCTTCTGAATATTTATTCTTCCATGGTTATATTCTTGTATTTCTACATGTAAGCAAGTTCTTATTCTTGTTTTCATCTGTCTAGACCCAAATCGCCTCTTATGTGAAGCCTCAGATTGATGCTTTAATGAAGGACAAAGTTTTGCCAAAATGAAGCCACAAGATAGAATATTGTTTGGGAGATTTAGGATTCCATCAAATATTACTTCTCTTGTTGATCCATGGATAGGCCTCCGCAATCAAGTACACCCTGTGAAAGCTAAGGCACTTCTTCTTCCTTTACAGGTATTTTTCTTCATTTATACCATAGTACAAAATATCAGTATCAACTAATGTATCGATCTCCAAAAAATAGATATATCGAGATATATTGGAATCTATCGGTGGATATTTTACATCAAATGTATCGACTAATATATTATTTTGTTATACAAAATATATATAAAATCAAATTTGGAAGTATATTATCATAGTATTTACCTAAAAAAACATAATATCTACTAAAAATGGAATAAACAAATTATTTCCCAAAAAAAAAAATTGAAAAAAAATAATATTTCCAGAAAATATCAGTAAATATCGAAAAATATCGGGATATATCGGAAAATATCGGCCGATATTTTACAGAAACTTTAAGTACTAAATATCGGGAATATATCGTATCGTTTTGATGGAAAACCGATAAATATCGCGATATATCGGGATATATCGCGATATTTTGTACTATGATTTATACTACCTTATCTGCTACATTGTTTAGCATATCTGCTAGATGTTACTGAGTATCTGCTAGATATTAATGTCTATCTACTACTTCATGTTAGACACATTTTATCTTCTACTTTTATCTGCCACATTGTACATAATATCTGCTAGATATTAATGTGTATCTTCGATGTTGTACATGTTATCTACCATATTTTACATATCTATTATTAAATGCAGGTGGATAACAACCACTGGATTCTGCTCTCATTTAGTTTTAGAGAGAGAATAATTAGGATTTATGATTCTTTGGGCTACAAAAGGGCAACTGCTGAACTGAGAAACATGGAGAAGATGTTGCCGTATGTTATTTATGCTGCGGACCCATCGCAGATTCATCTTGATTTGGGAAGGAAAGGGAAGCGTGAGTATGTATCTTGTGTTACACAACCAGACTTTTGTACTTGTGGGGCATTCCTTCTTGCTTTCGTCGAATGTGTCCTTCGAGGAATACCACCGGTATTTGAAACAGATCCTTTGCAGATGCGCTACCGCATTGCTAGAGACCTAATTTGATTGTGGAGAGCTACCACCAAAGAGAAAGACCTAACTTATGAACCTATTGACATGTTTGTGAAAACTTATATATTTTTTGTTTTGTGAAGACATGTTTCTGAATTTATTGTATTCTGAAACTTATGAACCTTTTAACTTATGGTAGACACCTTGTTCAGTATATTGGATTACCCTTAAACATCGTTGAACATGTTAACAAAGATACCAAGATTTTAAATAACAGATAGTAGAATCAGTCTAGTAGATAGAATACTTTTAATAGCAGATAGTATGTGAAGTCTAATACACAATGATGTAGAGTATACCAAAACACACAAAAAAAAATACTTGGAAAACCTCCTATGTTGTTTGAGGGAGAGGAGAGAGAGGAGGTCCTTCTCCAAACTGCATTGGAGTGAAAAGTTCATAGTCATCTATGAATTCAATGCAAGTTTTTTTGTTGTGACCTCTCCGTTTACACCTTGAGCATCTCCTACTCTGAACTGGGACACCTTCAGCTTTACCTCTCTTCCTGACCACTTTAGGTCGACCTGGCATCCAAACTTTAAGTGGTGGCAATATTTTTCTTGTTGGTCGTGCAGTTGGCCATGATTCCTTTCCAGCAGTGGGAATCCATTCTTCCTTGTAGGTTTCCATGTATGTTTCTTTCAAATAAAAAAACTTCAACAAACTTGTATGGATCATGGCCTACATCCTTTATGGCTGCCATGGCATGCGCACATGGTATCCCCATGTGCTGAAACCATTTGCATGTACATGTTCCCTTGTTAAGATCGACTACACATGACCTAACCAGCCCTGTAATAGTCCAAATTCTGGCTGAAACTCTTTCAATTGTGCATCTTCTTGCTGTGGAAGCATTGTGAATTATTAGCTCCTAACACCATTTTGTAACTGGTGAGTTGAACTTCAAGACGTCATTGTGATAATCGCGATAATGCCTAATCACATTGTCTCTTATCATTGACACAACAATAGTAATTGGCATCATTCTCTCCCCAACAATCATTTTGTTCTAGGACTCCACATAATTTGTGGTCACAATTCCATACCACATATCCATCCTCTTCCCCCTCAGCTGTAACCTCCAACAGACCACCAAATCGATAAATTACATTGAAAGTATTCGCTGAAAGTATCCACATGTTAATAATTTGGATTAGTATCACAGTGTTATAGTAGTTATTCAAAGTTTCTCATGCTTTTTAAATTCTATCTGCTACATTCTAACTCTATCTGCTACTATCAAGAACTGTTGCTTTATATAGCAAATCTATCTGCTACTTACAAATTGAAAGCTTAAAATCTTTAAAAAGCAAAGTTTGCATCTTTAAACCTAATTGCATCTTCAACAACAAAGCTTGCATCTATAAAAAAACTTTAAAATCAAATCTTGCATCTTGGCCCAACTTTAAAAATCAGAAAATTTTAAAAATCAATTCATACTTTGGGAAAGCTTTCATCTTAAAATCTTTCAAAATCAAAGCTTTCAAAATGAACAAATACACACTTACTTGAAAAAACTTAAACAATAGCAAACCATAACGAATTTAATGCGAAAACAGTATCAAATTGAATAACAAGCCCTATTAAATATCAATAATTACATTAAGGGTTTAAATGCATACCGGGTATGGGTATTTCCTCGAGAACATTAACTTTCTTCTTGGTTGTCTTTTGTTTCCCCATTAAAACAGTGAGGAACAGTACCTAAAACACTTTATGTTGATGATGGTACCACGAAAAAATCGAAATTGTAGGATAACAACAACCTAACAACAAAGTGATAGATTAAAACCTTGAAATAGAAAAATCGTTTTTCACTTCTAGCAGATGAACAACAAACAGAAAAATAAAAAGTGAAAGAGAAAGAAGAAGAAGAAGAAGATGATGGGTACCTGTTTAAGGTTTACATAAAAGATGGACGGTTGAGATGAAAAAATAAGATCTAAGGGAGATAGTGTTCTTTGCATGTCATTGTCATGTTTAATGAACAAGTACATAAGAGAGAGAATGATAGTGATATTTTAAAAGTTAGGTAAGATGTGTAAGAAGGGTAGAAATAGAAACTAGAAAGTATATGTGCTTGCATGGGAAGAACTTAAGACTTGTTGCGTTTTTGGGAAAGTTAGGCAAGATGTTGTGCTTATTCGAGAAATTACCCTTTTTATTACATATAAATTTGTGATTTTATTGAGAAAAAGAAGTTGTTTATAAGCCTGAGCAGCCCATGCCCAGAGGCATTACTGCACTCCATGACTGCATGTCTAGAAACGGTTGTACCACTTCAGTTTATAACAACTGATTACCTGAAGTCCTGAACCTTCACGTGTTATTCACATTTTTATAATACTGTAATGGTAATTATGGTCGAAGAAGTTTTTTAGACATTTTTACGGAACTAGCAAAGTTGATAAAAAAATTCTGGAAAAATGTTTTTTTCCAACTTTCATTTAGGGAAAACAAATGGTAAAATGATCAAAAAATACAACGTACTTTCACAAATTTTTCACTTTATACAATGTACTAAAAATCACGCCAAAAGATCAATGTATTTGGAAAAAAAATTCACGTTATGCAATATGTCTAAAACTAACTAACAGACTGCTTACGTGGCCAATAATTATCTACGTGAAACCGGCATTAAGTGGTTTGACATCAATTTTGTGACATAGTGTCCATGGTTATTTCGCCTTGAGTTCATTGTTAAGAAAACCTAGTTGTACGCACGTCGTCCGGTGTCCTTGTCTTCGCGTCGTGTGTCTAAAGTGTGGTTTTTGGTTCAGGACGTACGTACCTTCTCAAGACGTTCGTACGTCCAAGCAGTCAGCAGAAAGTTTGTTTGGTCAGGACGTACGTACCTTCTCAAGACGTTCGTACGTCCAAGTAGTCAGCAGGGTTTGCATCGAGTGGAGACGTACGAACGTCATATCGACGTACGTACGTCCAAAATGGTTTTTCTCTATTTCGGCCCATTTTCCTTTGTTTTCAACCCTAAGTATAAATAGGGTTTCTCTTCCAAACAATAAGACAGTTCTTTGGCCGTCCAATTGATCTCTAGTCTTGGAGTTTGTTTAGGTTTTGGTTTAGGTTATTTTGGTGATTGAACTCATCTTCTTCTTCCCCATTCATCTTCTTCTTCCTTCTTCCCAATTCATCTTCCTATTATTGTTTATATTGATTTAGCTTCGAGTCTTCTTGTGTGTTCATCAAGAAGTCGAGTATCCTTGTGTGTTCATCAAGGAACTCTGGTGTAAGCTTGCTTCATAGATCGGCTTCGAGTCTTCTTGTGTGTTCATCAAGAAGTCGAGTGTCTTGTGCGTACATCAAGGTGCTCTGGTGAAGTCAAGGTGTTAGAGATAACCAGGAGTGTCAACTCGCAGTGAGTGCAGGTAGTTGATAGGTTTGTAAATCTTTTTTCATCTAGTGGATTTATTTGTTGTCGTGAGGACAACCGTGGACGTTTCCCATATTGGGTTTTACCACGTTAAAAATTCCTGCGTGTTATTTACTTTCTGCATATTGTTTAAGTTGTTTGAATATTGAACTGTTAGATTAGCACTATTTGAGTTTCTCAATTGGTATCAGTCGCTGGGGGCTGGTTAAGGAGCGTCAAGGCTCACGCTAACGATCCTATCAGTGCAATGATGGTTCATGAGTCTGGTCATAATAATTTTATTGCTAAATCGCCTAAATCTACAAAATCAAAATCTGATTTTGAAAAGGTTGATAATTTGTATGTTGTTAGCAATAGTGATTGGGCTCTTCTTTACAGACTTTCTGCAAAAGAATGTGAAAGATTACAAAAAGCTAATATTGATTTGCAGGAAAAATTTAATAAAGCTAATTGTAATGTGTCTACTATTTCTGATAATTTTTGTTTTGAAGATAATGGTGTTTTGCAGAATAAGGTTGATTCTCTAGAACAACGACTCAGACATTGTGCAGAAGACTATATGCTTCAAGGGGAAGTTTATGAATCCAAAATTGAAAATTTGGAAAAGGCTAATCTTTCTTTGCAGGATAAAGTTAAGACTCTTGAAGAACAAATTTCTTATGCTGCAGATGGTGCAATTTCTATTTCTCAATTATTTGAAAAAGAAAAACTTGACTTGTTATGTAGAATTGCAGCTTTAGAGAAGGCAAATCAGGAGGTCGATGAGAAATACAAATCTCTATTGGTGGAGTATGAGGTAACAAAGAACGATTTAACGTCTACTCAACTCCAATTGCAGGTTTTGGACAAAACGAGATTTGACTCTCCTATTGCTAGTGCTACTAGTTCATCTAGTGTGATTACTCCTGTAAAATATAGTTTGCCTGCCTTTTTGCCTACCCCACCTATTGAGACTAGACTTAATATTAATACTTTTCAACATGTTTCTCGCAAAAAGTTTAAGTCTAAAGCTAATGGTAAGGTTGTTTTTGCTGATAAGCCATATTGTTCTCATAATGGAGGTATAGGTCTTGTTAAGGCGCCATGTCACAAATATAATGGTGACATACATGTTTCATCTTCTACTACCACATCTCCTGATAAGAATTCTTTGAGTAAGTCTAATGTTTTTCATTGTTCTTATTGTGGTAGAGTTGGTCATTTGGATATCTTTTGCTGGGATTTTAATCAACATGTTGCATCCTATTCTCGTGTTCCTCATCGTTATAATCATGTTGATTCTTATGTTCCTTCTTGTGCATTTTCTAGACCTCGGACTTTTAATGTTTCTTCTCATAGGTTTAAGAAAAACAGGAACTCCAACAAAAGGAAGTCAAAGACTAAGGTGGAATTAGTTAAGGACAAGTCTATTCCAAAGCTGGTTAAGGGGAGATCTCATATTTTTTCAACTCCCAAAGTGTGCACGCCTAGTGTTAAACAAGTATGGGTAAGAAAGGATAAGTTGAAGGTTTTTCTGGACTTGCAAAGGTCTGGTGGTGTCCCATAGTTGGGATGATGTGGTTTGTTTCTAGCCTTGTGTTATTTGAATTGCATATTTCTCTAACCACATAGGCTATTTGTTTGGTGTTTTTTTTGTTCTTCTGTTTATGCATGCGTAAATTGTTCTTTCATTATTCCATGTATGTGTTGTTGGATGCATCTTTTCTAAGATATTGGTTTAGTTCAATTGTCTTAAATAAGTTGCAATATGTTTGGGTGTTTTCTCTTTCTGAACTCTTAAGTATGTTTTGGTATGTATCATGCATTTTTCCTCGCTTGTTTGCACAGTGCACGGCATGCTTGCATGATGGGAGTTTTTGGAAACCACTTACATATTCTTTGAGCTCATAGAACTTCTCTATCTCTCCTTTGTTTTGGTTAATGTTCATATTGTTGTTCGTGTTATTGAGCATTCTTATCTTCCTATTACAACTCTTGTTAGTGGTCAATGACTCACTTTATCCCCAGCCATTTGATTGTCTTTGAAGCAATATCAGTTGGCTAAGAACCCGTTGGGGTTGTGAGGGTCATGCTCTGACGGATGCACTCAAGAGATGTTAGTTCTTGTGTTGCACGTTATCATGGTATTGCACTTCTTGAGTTTGTGTTTGTCAAAAAGATGTAGGCTACACCCTACCCTCGTGTATTTGAAAAGATGGAGGCAAAAATCCCTCCCACGCGGGACTGACATTAGAGTGATGTAGACTAAACTCCACCACATGCGGCAAAATAAAAATCCAAGAGCATATTCATTGTTTTTTATGTAAGGCATACAAAGTTTATATTCCTTTGCCTTTTTAATGTCTTGGTTTTCATTTGAAAGATCATATTCATATTCGTTTGCCTTCTACTCATAACGTTTGTTTCAAAGGGGGTTAAAGTTTGTTTCTTCTAAGCTCACTTACTAATCTAATCGTATGTCTCTTGTTGATGGTTGTATATTCTAGGTCTTCAAAGGGTGTGTTCTAGTGGTGAACTTTCTCTCTCTTTATGCATTGCATTGCATCTACACACCGAGGTTTAGTTTATGATGCACTTCAATTCTCTTAATTGTTCAATATTTTGTTTATCCCAATATATTGCCTCTTATTTTTGTACGGATTGGGATTGGCTACTGTTTTTGGAAGTTCATGATGTGTTCCTCTTCACTTCTATGGTACATCGGTTCTTTTCTTTTTATCTTCTTATTATGGTTTGTGTTGTTAGTTATTTGGTTTGGTTTTCTGTTGTTAAGGTTAATTCCCTATCATTTTTTTTAAAAAAAAAAAAAAAAAAAAGGGGAGTACGAACGTTGTTAGCACGTTCGAATGTTTGTGGAGGCAGATGTTTCTTTTTGGGAGGAACGTACGAACGGTGTTATAACGTTCGTACGCATGTTCAGGCAGCAAGGTTTATCTTGTATTCCGACGTACGAACGTACTAAAGACGTACGTACGTCCTCTGAACAGTTTCGACCCATATGTTAGTTTTTAAACTCAAGTGTTTTCAACTTTTGCCCAACTGTTCAAATTCAAATCGTTACACCAAGTAAGTCCGCCTGAACATGGTGATTCATGGTTATATGTTTCTGCTTGCTCTTGGTTGGAAGGTTGGTTATC